>CM076572.1:1224391015-1224723078 GCA_034641835.2 Pinus albicaulis | reverse complement strand
TCCTTGCAAAATCCATAAAAAACAGCTCTTTTTGCATTGGCGCGGGTAGACAGTTCAGTACTCGCGCCACTCAGGGAAATCCTGTAAAGAGGTCGCGCCACTTGGCGCTCTGTCATAGAGCAGCAATCGCGCCACCCATTATTAGGGACTGTTTTTTATATATGGATGGCGGAAGTTGAGTTCAAACAAACTCACAACCACTGCCTATCTTGAGTTGGGAGGTTTGGCCACGGGAGTTCTATGGAAGGGAAGTAGTTTTTCCACCTTCTATGGAACCTTCCTTGTTGATAGGGCCAATCCCATAATAATAGGGATCCCAACTCCCTCCTTCCCCATCTATATAAGCTTGCTCAGATCCATGGCAAGCTAGTCTTGAAGTGCTGAAGCTTTGCATCTCCCTATCCCCAAGTGCCTTTGTGCTGTAAAGAATCCCTTCTTTCCCTTAAGGCCCACTAAGCAAGGAGACCATTGTTACGAGACTCTGGAGAGGTTTCCCTTTCCTCGGCGAGCTTTGCGAGACGTGGACAACCGGAGACCCGTACGAAGGAGGCTGCGACGTCAGAACTCGGTTGTAACTTCTATTCGTTTATCACTTTAATAGATGACTTTGATTATGGTTCCACTCCTTTTGCAATCATGTTAATGCGAGTAATATCTTTTCTGACCGATATTTAGTTACGTATGCTGGTTCCTATGCATGTATCTGTTCGTCTCTTCTGTGTGCAGGTGTTCGTCCACGGAGATCGTGGAAGGATTGTGATCTGCCGGGGCTGAAGGACGGGGGCATCTTCTTCTTCAGATCTAGCGTTGGAATCCAGGTAGGCTCTTATCCCAAGTCTTTCATTTCGTAACTAGGAGCTTGCGTCGTAGCATTGTTTGTTTGTTGCTAGACCCCTGCTGGGCTAGTAGGGATCGCCTCTGTCCGCAGAGGGGATTTACCTCCTCAACAAATTGGCGACTCCGCTGGGGATCGTCCGGTTTTCCTTGTCCCGTTTGTGATTGGTTCGCTTTGATTGTTTCTCCTTGCTTGATGAACCTTCTGGGTTGGATTCTTTCATTATTTTAGCCTCTTGGTTTGCTTAGCTTGTGTTGGTCTCTTTTCGGATTAGCTTGTTTTTTAATTTTCATTGAAGAACTCGACTGGCGCGGGTTTTTACCTGACAGTCGCGCCACTTGGCGCGTGTTGCATTTGTCTGTCTCGCGCCACTCGGCCTCTGGCGCTAGTTTCAAGGCCACAGTCGCGCCACTCCTGTGACTTTTTGAGTTTCTTCAATTTTTGGCTTTCTGAGCTTGACCAGTACTTTTCTTCTTGATTTCCTGATTGTTTGAGTGTATTGGAGTCTGGTTTGACTGGAATTCACCGCTATCCTTTGGTTGTTTGCCTCTATCTATCGGTTTCACGATTTGAGCCCTAGGGCATCTGGTGGCATAGTGAATCGAGCCCTCCTTGGGAGTTTTGGTGTCTTGATTGTCCTGTCGACTTGTTGATTGATTCTCCACGCCCTCTTAGCAGTCTTTGATTGTTTTGTTGCGTCTTTTGAGTGATTGTTCATTCTTTCATTCAGAATTCGTTTGCCCTTGCTTTGGACCCGGATCACACGGTCCATTGGGTGTTTTCGAGTATTTCTTCGATTTGAGAGACTTTGGGTCGATTTAGAGATTTGGTTGCTTGCTTTGTTGAGTGAATATTGTTTGCTTCGCTCTCTTAGTTATCATTTCTCAAATTGTTCCTTTTGTTTTCAGTGCACATTAGCCATTAAACATTGAAAATCAAAAAAAATATATAGTCTCTTTTGTTTTTTAATTAGTGCAAATTGTCATCTTTTCCGTATTACTAGTGATTAGTGTTTGAATGAAAAGTGTGCAATTGCATTAGTTGCATTAGAGACATTCTTGTTTGTATTCCGTTCATTTCGTTTGTATAAAGCTCTCAACTCTCATTTAACTAGTTTTCATCGAACGAAATGTTGCATCGTGGCATATAGCTTGCATTTAGGAGACACTACATACGATAAGGCCTGGAAATTGAAACTTAATTGAAGATCAACTGTAAAATTCATTCAATTAACCTAAGGCAACATTGGAACTTAACGCAACATATTTAGAAGGTCTAGGCTAGAGACGTGTTTCGGCGTCGTTAAACCTAGCAGCTGTCGTTCGCCTATTGGCTTTAGACAGCACTAGTACGGACTTGCGCTCCCCGTACCGTCGAGTATATAAAGGGAGACCCCTCTAGGTTTTCAATCCTTTATCCACAGGAAGCCGAGTCTGCCGCCCTATACCCGTGATACACCGAACACAGCATTCGGGGAGACTACCTGCACGTACGGAAAGTCCTTGGTCGATTTCTGTTTCATTATTGAAACCAAGGTGTATATTGCGGTTCACGGATATTTGGTACACCCTTTGTGCCTAGTTTTTCCTGAGCAGTCATTTGGTCTTTTCTGACTCCCTAAACTTGAAAAGACCGTCAAGCGCTTGTCCTTTCATGCTTGTGTCAACTCTGAAAGAGATAGAGTCATCTTTTTATCGTTTCTCGACTCTTAAAACATGAAACGGTAGAATTTGTTTATTTTCCAATGTGGTAAAATCAATCTCCCACGATAACACACCCAGTTAGATATTGCTTGTGACTATTTGATCGTGTGTCTTAATTCATTTTCAGCCCGTGTGTGTGTGTGTTCTCTTCTTCTAGTCTTTTGTCACGGTGGCGGAACCCTCAGTTTCGTCTACTGGTAGTCCTTACACGGACGATTCTTCAGAGGCTTCTGAGCCTTCTGTTGAACCACAACAGCTTGTTGTTTCCGAGTTCCCTGACGGGGGACCGGTCCTCGCCGAGCAACCCTTTGGAGAGCCAGTTGACTTCCACTGGCCCTTTTCGGACCCTCTGTCTGAATTGAGATTAGGAGCTGATTTCCTTTCTCTTACATCGGGTTCACCGTTTATTGCTGCTGTTTTTCCTCCTAGTCCTCGCCGTCTTCTGCGTGATTTAACGGCGGGATCAACCATGAGTAATTCTGGTGAGGAAATTCCCGGGTCTGACGACTACCAGCGCATCCCTCGTAGATTGTTTGAGGGAGACGAGTCTGAGCCGGCTACCACATCGTCAGCTGGTCCTTCTTTGCCACAGGGATACAGATCTCTGGGTCAGATTATTTCAGCTGCTGCCTCTATGGGAATATCATCTCCTGCTTCGAGGCCAGCTGCCACTACACCCGGGGTGTCTCCTTCGGCGCCCGTCACTTCTATTCCCGTGCGACCCACTGTTTGTGTGGCTGCCTCTTCTGCTGTTGCCTCAGCATCTGCTTCTAGATCTGGGCCAACTCCAGAGGACATTTATCTAGCTATTGCTATACCGGAGAATATCTCTCCGGAGGAGTATCGGTTGTTTTTACAGCAGCCGAACGCCGGAGCTGGACAGCTCCCCCAAGATCCTTATCGGTCTTTCTTTTCGCATTATGCACAAGACGGCACTCCCGTGTATGTTTTTCCGGGTCAGCTTGACGAGCATGGGGATATTTTGCGTCTCCCTGCTCCTGAGGCCTATCTTTATGTTCAAGGTTTACCGTACAACCAGGCTCAGAACTTGCAGGCACAACCTTTCCAAGGTCAACCTGCAGGCCAACCTGGCTATCAGTACGACCCACAGGGACAGCCCAATCAAGGCTACTATGCGGGCCAGCAAGGGCCATTCTATAATCCGCAAGGACCATATTATAACCCTGCTGGTCAACCTGCTCAGCCTCAGCCGGGGTATCAACAGGGACCGACCTATGGACCTGGGGGGCAAATCCAGCCTTCCTTACCGATGCAACCACAATATCCTGTTGTCTCTAACGTTGCATATCAGCAAGGACCACTTTATGGTTCTGCTTCGGGTCAAACTGGTTTCCAGCAAGCACCTGGTCCTGTTCCACCACCGGGCCAACCGGGTCATCCGGTACAACCTGGTGTCCCGCCTCCAGGCCAACCGGCTTATTCGGTGCAACCTGGGGCTCACTTACAACCAGGTCAGCCTGCGCAACCAGCGCCGCCTATCTATCCGGGCCAACCTGTTCATTCAGGGCCGCCCCCTCATTCGGGCCAACCTGTTCATTCAGGGCCGCCCCCTCACTCGGGTCAACCTGTTCATTCAGGGCAGCCCTCTCATTCCGTTCACTCTGCTCAGCAGCCTGCTCATTCAATGCCGCAGCCAAATCAACAGCTGCGCCCTACGTATCAGGCTCCGCAGGGTTCCACTTACCAGCAGTCTACTCATCCTCAGAGTGGTTATTATCCTCATGGTCAATCTCAACCGAACTATAACCACTCTGGAGGCTTTCAGTATCCACCTCCTCCACCCGGTTCTAACTATGCTCAGCAGCCAAATCCAAATGCTGCTTATACGGGGCAAACGCCTAATCAGGGCCCGAACCCTGGTTATCAAGCCCCACACAATGGTTACCGGCAACCAAATCAGTCTGGCTATACGAATTATGCCCCTCACGGTCAGAATCCTACGGGACAGAACCCATGGGGGCAGGGATATTCACAACCATCGTGGAGCATGGGTACCGGACCTTATTCTGGGACTGGCATGGGAATCAACCCTCCATTGCCGTTCCTGGCTACCTTGGATCTACCGGACGTTTTGAAGTTGACCAATGATCCGATTGCTCATAATCCATATTGGCCCCCGGTTCCGACCAAGATACCAGGAGACTGTCCCAAGTTTGAGGGAAAATCTGGAGAAGACCCCCAGGCGCATGTGATGACGTATCACCTCTAGTGCTCGTCTAACTCTTGGACTGACGATTCGGTTCGTTTGCGTCTTTTCCAGCGTACGTTAACAGGAGCTGCTGCTAAGTGGTACATAGAGCTATCCCGTGGTATTTTTCGGGATTTCAACTCGTTAGCTATGGCTTTCCTCACGCATTTCCAGTTACCAGTCCGGTATGAGACCGGGACGCACCTCCTGTCTTCCCTGAAGCAGGACTCGGCCACTCACATCTCGGATCACATCCATGAGTGGCGGCGCCGTCGTCGACTAATCAAGTTTCACATACCTGATCAGATTTTGACTCACTGGTTCACCACCTCCTTTGTGAACAAAATCGCTCAGGATATCGCAATGGGAGCGTGTGTGACGGAGGAACAAGCTATCGCGCGTGCCCAGTACTTGGATCTTGTTTATTCACAATCTGGCACGCTTTATGACATCCTGGCTGATGCACCACGGCCCGGAGCCAAAAAGACCCAACCCACCCCTTCCGTGGATGGTGTCATTGGTTCCGTTTCTCAAAATTCGAAGAAGTCTTCGAATGGGAGGCAGAAGGCTAATTCTTCCCATAATACCTCTGCTAATCCCGCCTCATCCGATTCTGGTAAAACCGCGGAGGTAAATGCCGTCCAGGCCAGTCCTGCGGACAAATCCTCCAAGGGGAAGAAGAAGGGCAAAGGCAAATCAAGATCTGATGCCCCAAAACCGGAATCTAAATCTCGATCTGAGGATGGCTCACAACGTAAGCCGAAATTTCCTTGCCTCATCTGTGAAGGAGACCATTACACTAAAGATTGTCCAAGACGATCCGAAGTCAGTCAACTTCTTAAAGGCTCAAAGGGTACTCCGGCTGTTTTAAAGGAGCCATTTCCATCTCAGCAGACCCAGATGGTCGAACAAGGTTCATCATCTGTACCGTTTGGGTCTCAAGTTTTCATGATGAAGACTAATGCACCTATCACTATCGCTACGAGGTCCAAGGATTACAATAATCAGCAGCAGGCACCCGGGAAGGCGGTGGCGGATGGACCGCCTCCCGCATCTGCTTCTGGTTCATTGGAAATTGAGAAGCCGACTCTCGAACCCGTTGTGAAGCCACCTCCCAAGGGTGTTCTTCGGAGATCCTCTTATAATCCAAACGCTCGTGCCGCCCAACATTACAGTATTGTTGAGGATCTGGCACAGGCGCCATGTGCCATGTCTGCACTTGAGGTTCTTCAGAGTTGTCCTTCACAATGGAAGGCTTTATTGTCTGCCATCGGTGGTATTGATCCCGCCGATTCGAGCCTTCTCACCTTTGATCTGGAGAATTTTACTCCCCGGCTTCCACATCAAATCGCTTTGATTATTCAAGTCAGGATTAACGGCCTGGACGTTCACAGAGCCATCGTAGATGAGGGTGCATCTACTTGTGTTATGTCCTCCGCTTGTTGGAGAGCCATCGGCTCTCCAACTTTATCGTCATCTCCCAATGCCCTTGAGGCATTTGATGGCCGGGAATCTAAACCCCTGGGAGTTCTCGAGAGTCTGGCGATTACATTACAGGGAAAAACCGTCAACGTGGAAGTAGAAGTAGTTGGCGCTAAACTCAACTACAACATACTTCTTGGCCGCAGCTGGACCCATGCCATGCTCTGCGTGCCGTCTACTGTCTTTCGATTCATCAAGTTCCCTCACTAGGGCAAGATTGTCACAGTAGACCAGTTGTCATTTTTTACCTCGAACTCCGAGAATAACGTGCCGTACGTGGATCAAATTCCGAATCCACCAGACAGCATAGGACCTGGTCTTTTCAAAGACCCAGTCCTCATGGGTATTTTCCCTGCGCCGCCACCGAATACCGCTCAAGTCAATATGTTGTCCAGGACTGATGACCCCTGGCTGATTCCTACACCTGAGCAGGTATATGAGTTTGGAGAGTCCATGCCTTTAACGCCAGTAGAGATCAGCTACTGTGAGATTGTTGCTGCATCGGACCCTCCACCTCCTCGGCATGCTCCGATGAGCATGGCTCTTGACGTCTACTCACAATCCCCCTGGCTTGGTCAGGCTGATTCGCCTGATCCTCTTAGAGAGACTTTTCCCTCAGATGAGGCTATAATTGAAACTATGTCTCTGGAGGAGCTACCTTGGGGCGATGGGCATCATCGTTCCTCGTTTGTGCCTAGCTTGGGGGCAATGACGGATTGTCTCGAGCGCTATGCTACTCAGGTTCCTTCCCCTCCTCTTCAAACACCGATCTTGACGCATGAGGTCTTTTCGGAAGGCAATCTGAGTAACATTACTCAAACGGTTCCTATCAACATTTCTGTTAAACCAGGGATTGTTGAGAACATTCATGTGGGTGTGACCTGTTCTCCCGAAGAGATCCAGGTCTATACGGAACTTTTCAAAGAGTTCAGAGATGTTTTTGCATGGTCCTACGAGGAAATGCCGGGAATTGATCCTAGTATTGTCGTACACGAGATTCCAACCTATCCGAGTGCGAAACCCGTGCGCCAACGCTTGCGTCCCATGCATCCTCGGAAAGCCGCCGCTATCAAGGCAGAGGTTGAAAAACTTCTGAACGCGGGGTTTATTTATCCTATCCCCCTTACAGAATGGGTGTCCAATATCGTCCCTGTTGATAAAAAGCAGAGTACCATTCGAGTCTGTGTAGATTATCGCGATATCAATCGCGCCTGTCCGAAGGACAATTATCCCACTCCGTTTATCGATCAGATTATCGACGATTGCGCCGGAAGTGAGATCTACTCCTTAATGGACGGTTTCTCAGGTTACAACCAGATTAACATTGCACCTGAGGATCAACATAAGGCCACATTCATCTGTCCGTGGGGCACTTTTGCATATAAAAAACTCCCGTTCGGCTTAAAGAACGCTGGCGCCACGTTTCAACGTGCTATGTCATATGCTTTTCATGATATTCGCCATATTGTCCAGCCTTATCTGGACGACTTGCCTGCCCATTCAGGTAAGCGAGAGGATCATCCGGAACATCTTCGCCAGATATTTCTTCGTTGCAGACGCTACAATATTAGGCTGAATCCTCATAAGTGCGTCTTCTGCGTCGACTCTGACCGTCTTTTAGGCTTTATAGTCTCGAAAGACGGAATTCGCCTCGACCCTCTGAAGGTTGAGGCCATTATAAATCTCCCGTCACCCTCCTCCCTTTATCAGTTGCAGAGTCTGCAGGGGAAAGCGAATTTTCTTAGGCGCTTCATCCCGAACTACGCCGAGGTGGCCAAAGGATTCACTCGTTTGTTAAAGCAGAATGTTCCCTTTCATTGGGACGAAATCGCTCAAGAATCCTTTGAGAAGCTGAAGACATTGCTAGTCAATGCTCCGTTGCTTCGTCCTCCGGACTACCACCGCGACTTTACGTTGTATCTAGCCGCCGCATTAAGCACCATCGCCATGGTCTTGGTGCAGGATGACGAGAACAGTGATGAACATGTTGTTTATTACCTCTCTCGGAACCTTCTCGACCCGGAAACGCGTTACGCACATGTTGAGAAGTTGGCCTTAGCAGCCGTACACGCTGTACAGCGCTTCCGCCATTACATCCTTTTGCGCACGATCACAGTGGTTTCAGAGTGCAACCCCATGACATATATTCTTTCCAGACAATTGCTGGGGGGCAAGTACTCCAAATGGATTGTCATCCTGCAGGAGTTTGATTTGGAGTTCACCACTGCCAAGTCAACTAAATCACTGGTCTTCGCGGATTTGATTTGTTCTCTCCCTACAGACTCTCTTCCTGAACACTCTGAAGATCATATTCCGGACGAAACGTTGTTGCTTATCGATACTCGTGATCCTTGGTACGGGGACATCATAGTGTATCTTCAGACCGCGACATTCCGGTCTGAGTTGGATAAAGCTGCACGCCGTCGGATTCGTCACCAGTCCCAACCCTACCGCATAGTGGGAGATACCCTATATCGTATTGGAGTAGATTCGGTGCTCCGACGATGCCTTACCTTGGACGAGGCTGAGAAAGTCTTGAATGACTGCCACAGTGGCGCCTGTGGTGGACACATGTCTGGATATGCCACTGCCCAAAAGATTCTGAGGGCAGGTTACTTCTGGCCGTCTATATTCAAGGATTGCATCACTGCAGTCCGAAAATGCCATCCGTGCCAGATTTTTCAGCTCAAGATGCGCGCGCCGCCGTTGCCTTTGCATCCCGTTATTACCGTCGGCCCTTTCGCGAAATGGGGCGTAGATTTTATGACGTGTAACCCTCACTCGGCCGGGGGGCATGCGTATATCATCGTCGCCGTCGACTACTTCACTAAGTGGGCCGAGCGATGCCTACACTTGCTGCTGACGGAAGAACGGCTGCTTCTTTTTTATTCAACCATGTTATTGCACGATTCGTGGTCCCTCAAGCTATCGTCACTGATCACGGTACTCATTTCCGTGATTACATGATGGCGGAGTTGACAGCTGCGTTGGGCTTGCGTCACGACAGCTCAACGCCATACTACCCTCAAGCTAACGGTCAGGTTGAAGCGGTGAACAAGGTTTTGGTCACTATGCTTCAACGAACAGTTGGGATTCATAAATCCAGTTGGCATCTCCAACTGTTCTCAGCTCTCTGGGCGTACCGAACATCTGCGAAAAGTGCAACCGGATTCACACCATTCCAACTGGTGTACGGTCTGGAAGCTACTTTGCCGGTTGAATGTGAAATTCCTTCGCTTAAGTTAGCTGTGGAGCTCTTACCGGATACTTCTCCTGAGGAAGAGCGTCTTCTGTATCTTGAACGGTTGGATGAAACCCGTCGTCTAGCTGCTTTGATCATCGAAGCACAAAAGAAGAGGGTCAAATCTCATTTCGATCAATCTGTTTCTCCCCGTTCTTTCATTGAAGGAGACCTAGTCCTCTTGTATGATCAGGCACATGATAAGCTTGGTGCCGGTAAACTCCAGCCCATGTGGCACGGTCCCTATATAGTAAAACGTGTGTTAAAAAATGGGGCCTACGAACTTATAGACTACGAAGGAGTTCCATTGGCGCAGCCCAGAAATGGGTTGTACCTCAAAAAGTACTACGCCTGAAATGATTTCTTGGTGTGGTGTGTGTACATAGGTGTGTGATTGTCATTTGTGTGCATGGTGTGGTGTGCTTTGTAAACGTCTTTCTGCTGATCGGGTCGTCCTGGTTGTGCAGATGTCTACTCATCCATTTGTTGGTTTCGCGGACGGTGCCTCCCGCAGTACCAGGAATCTGTCTTCTGCAGCCTGGGTAATCTACGATCCTGCTGGTGAGTTGATCGACCTGCAAGGTGTTTGTTTAGGATGTACCACGAACAATATCGCGGAATATAGCGCCGTGTTGGAATTATTAACCGAGGCAATAAACCTTGGTATCTGTGAATTGCTCGTGTACCTAGATTCACAGCTTGTAGTGTTGCAGCTGAACGGGCACTATTCGGTAAGAAACCCGTCCATTTTACGATTGTATTTGCGTATTCGATTACTGGAAAGGAATTTTGAATATATTACATATCATCATATACCCAGACATTTGAATGCATTAGCAGATACGGTAGCAAATTTGGTGTTAGATAGACATTTGCGCAATTTATAAATCATCATCACATGTAAAGAAGACTCATCCGGAAATAGGTATGCATATATAGATATCGAAATGTTTACATAGAAGTGTGTCACATAAAACTCAAAAAATATACATAAGTGTCTTAATACATCCGGAGACACTGAGTCTCTCAAAAAATAGGTGTGGCTAAATCCTAGAGACTAATCGGCATGGTGCTCATGATAGCACGTTACTGCACGCACTAGCCGCCTCAGGATTCGGTGGAGCCGATTTGGGACTCCCACCGTATGGCGCTGGTACTCCAATGGTACATCTGACAGTCGGGCATAGTCTGGGATCCCATGAACGATCCCCTCAAGGTTCTGAACCAGTGCCCCTCCTCCGGCACCTTCCCCCTGGATTTCAGGGGCGAGCTGTGTCCTCCGGAAGATAGGAGACATCCCGGCTGGCCTCTCAGGTCCTACATCTGCATGCATGTATATTTGTGTTAAGACAACTGTGTATTAACAAAAAATCATATAAACATAAAATCAAAAATATGAGGTCTTACCCAGCTCTTCGTCCCAATGGTCTCCTTCTGGTAGCGGGAGATCCGGGTCCCCTGTAAATTCAGTTCCCGCATAGGGCCAATCTTCCACAACGATCAGTTGGCACCGTATCCATCTGAAGAACTCGGGCTTCCAGGACATCTGTTGCCCGCCTCCAGATCTGGGCATCAGTGCTGCCCAGCGAGCCATTCTCGGCTCTCGTGGTACTGGACTCGCCACAGGGGCCTCTTGGCCCTGGAATGAACGACACCAAGATGGAACCATACCCAAACTGCTTCAGTTTGCCCTTTTTGCACTTTGTGAGCTGCCTTTTCATGTTAATGGTGACAGTTGTTGCCCAGTCATACAGTCGGGGACCCATGCATTCTGAGGCCAGTAAGAGTTGAGTCTTTGTAGCCTCGTGCGGTGCCTGCGATCCAGCAGCCCACGTAATGGTGTGGAGTACAACTCTCAGTGCTAGGTCGGGGATGGTCGAGATGTACACCTTCTTACTCCCTGTTCCTGTTTGTGCCCCACGGCACACCCGCGCCATTACTTCTTCCATCTTCTCCCCTGATGGTCTGCTCCCAGTCAGTACAGGGATTGGACCCTGCGGGATAATCCAGTAACAAAGTAAATGTCGGTGACCTCCAATTCCAACACCTGGTCTCGTATTCTGAATACCTGGTCGTTTTCATCCCAGAGGTTGATCAAATATTGGAGGAGCTCAGGCTGAGCTCGTAAGCATGGCGTGAGGAAGAATTTCTTTAAGCCACAGTCCCATAGAGCATTCATGCAATTCTCATTTTGCATGGCCTCTTCGTCCTCATCTCCGTGTTCCCGTTCCTTCCATTCAATCACCATTCTGACTGTTTATCTGCATTCACATGGTTCAAAGCCCTTAATTAGATCTTCTGTAAGCTCAAAAATTCAAAAAATTTGGCATAAATAGGGGTTTTTTAGGCGGAAATTTGGGTTACGCCGCTGGCGCGACTGTTTTGCTGACAGTCGCGCCACGTGGCGCGGGCCCTTTGATAAAAAGAGCTCAGTGGCGCGGGTCCGTGCCCGATACCCGCGCCACTTGGGCCGGCCCTAAAAATTCAAGAGTGCCCTTACAGAGCTGATTTCTAAGGGAAATTCATTAAAAAATGCATGGAAAGAAAGAGAAAAGGAGCGCCTCTTACCTGTCACAGACGAGACGCTGAATGGTTGCCTGGATCGGTCGCAATCGCCGTCAGAAGATTCTGCTCCAAATGGACCACTGCCACTCTCCACAAGGTAAATAGTAAAAAGTAATTTTATTTTTTACCATTGGACATATTTATAACTTTTCGACGTTAAAATGAGTTTTAAAGTTATTTCTTGTCAAATATTTGCATGTATTATGTCGAAAATGGATTTTACGCTTGTTGGGTATGTGCAGTGACAGGTTTTGCGACTTAGAAGGTGGGGATTTCAATCTACTCCTGGGGCGAGATTACACCTATGCCATGGGAGCGCTCGTCTCCTCCCTCTTTCGTGTGGCCTGTTTTCCGCATGAAGGAAGGATCGTGACCATTGATCAGCTGTCATTCTTTGGTCCTAATGTGGCAACTGGCCCGCCATCACCCCCTCCTGGTTTTTATCCACCCGTTGTATCTGCTCCACCGCAGGTCAACTATGTGTCTACCTACCCCGTGCCTGTGCTCAGTGATGATGCCGTCGTGCATCAGGTGCTGGGGGCATTGGGTCCTGACTTCCAGGATGTTTTCCTTCCATCGGGAGTGGAACTCTTGGAAGCGATGACTTCTCGTTCATTATGATGAAGTCGATCGGAGCATAGTTCCTTGTCTTGTGTCAAGCTCCTTAAAAAATGAAACAAGGTTTGTCGGAGCAGAGTTCCTTGTCTTGTGTCAAGCTCCCTAAAAAATGAAACAAGGTTGTCGGAGCAGAGTTCCTTGTCTTGTGTCAAGCTCCTCAAACCATGAAACAAGTTTGTCTGAGGATAGTTCTTTTAATGTGTCAACCTCGTTAAAATAATGAAACACGTTCCTGTTCAATTCGAGTCTTGGTTTAGATCTCGTAAAATCCCAGTCGAGTCTTTCTTTGATCTCATAACTTGAACCTTCACTCCATCTGACTCTCATATGCACTGAAGCTTGGGGGGCATGTACCTCGAATTGAGTCACCATGCTGGGGGGCATGCTCACTTTTTCAAGCATAGTTTGTTTCCGTTTCAAGCTTGTGTAAAAATGAAACCGGTTTCAAGCATAGTTTATCTTTGTTTCAAGCTTGTGTAAAAATGAAACCAACTTCAAGCAGAGGTTCCTGATTTCAAGCTTGTGTAAAAATGAAACCTTGCCCATTTTATCTCTTGTGATTGTCATCTTATCAGCCTGTTTTTGCCAGATGAACCTTGGTTTTCTCACTCCATCGTCATTATCTGCTTGGCCGATCATATGCCTTCACTTGGTCGTTTTACACGTTCCTGAGGAACCGCTGCGATGAGTGGTCTTGTTAGCCAGCCTCTCGACCTTTATTTGTTCAGAGTAGTTCCACCATTACCGGAACCAGTTGCTACCCTTTATACCACTCGTTCCTCCAGGTGGAGTCACCTTTCAGCTCTTTTTCTGACTCCCTAAACATGAAAAGATTGCCGAGGCCCTTGTCGTTTCGATCTCGTTAAATTGGACACGAATCGACATCTACCCAGTATAAGTTTAACCCTTTTTCGGGCTGGGATAGATCGATTACGAAAAAGGAATACCCTAGCCTATCGCGACTAGGAGGTTTTCCCGGATATTGTTTTCTACCTTTTCGGATCTGGGGAACTATTTACGAAAAGGGACCGGTGGAGTTTTCTTTTCCGCTGTCTTTTCAAACTCTCTAAACATGAAAAGACGCCGAGTTCTTCCTTTGTCAGACTCGTTAAACCCCGATGACATTGGATTCCGTCGCAATGACGTTCTCCGAGTTTCTCCTTCCTAGGACTCGTTAAATGCACTAGGATGGATTCGCCCGAAGGGCGGACTTATATTACAAGCATATGCTATCCCCTTCAAGCTTGTCATCAAAATAATTGGGGTACTCGCCAGAAATGGTGGGGGAAAAATGGAACCATCATCGTTGTTGTCAGCAGTATGTCGCTCTTGAACATGGCACTTGTCTGCATTCGTGTCGGGTTGGGGACATCTCATCTCGTTGCTTCACTTTGCCTCCATGGGTTTGGGTAATCTCTTTTGACCTCTCATCTGTTCACTGCCTCGTCGCCTTGACCTCTGATCCGTTGATGTCAAATACTGCCAAGTCCATTGTCGTGCCGTTCATGTGTTCAAGAGAAGTTGGCCTCTGCAAATATCAACCTTCCTCTGTTTCTCATATGGTTCTGATTCACAACAAAACATTATGTTCCTCTGTCTCGTGTCGATGATGTGGGAATCATTATGGCCCACCTTCGATCGAGATCACTTCCTGTCGACTTCAACTCATTATCCAGGAAGTTGGTCTAGAGACTCCTGATGGTACCTTGGGGCCTGCATGCCTTAATGGCAGGTTCGTCGCATTCGACGAGAGGTTTTCATTATTGACCTCCGATCGGATGATTCTGCGGGTGTTCGACGTCAGCTCATTTATTCACACGCCGTGGATTGTACCCGTAGTACCTTGAGGACCATTGTCATTATTGGTGGTTCCTCTCGCGTCTGTTAACGGCTTTCATCATTGGCTGGTAATCAGGCGATGTTCTTGCATGTTCGACATCAGCTCACATATTCGCGTGCTAGAACTTGTACTTATTTGGGTCGAGATGGAGCTCAAGACCCTGGATTGTGTCTGTTGTAATCCAGGCTGCGATTGTGGATTATTGTCATTATGTACATGACTCAATGATTGGATGGCTGCGACCATACCCGAGTCTATTTGTTTGATCTTAGTTGGATGGCTGCGCCCATACCCTGGATCCGGATTATAGCATACTCTGTTCGGATGGCTGCGTCCATACCATATATATACATCGTGTACTTAAGATATCAGTTGTATCTGTCTATGCAGGTTTTCCGACGGCGGGCCTTCAGTCAGACATGTTCTCGTAAAGCATTTCACCCCTCTCTCTCTCTCGGGCCTCATGCTTTAGGGGGCATCTGTTACACAGTAATTTGTCACCGTCCTTACCATTCCCCGTTCCGCACAATGGAGGACCCATTATGTGACCTGTGAGCAATGTCAAGCCTTGAAAATACCTTCATTGCATCCCTTTCCATGAGGACAACATTTCTCCTGTTTATCATTTCCTGAACAGACCCCTAAAAACACATGTTTTTGCATTGGCGCCGGTAGCCCGTTATGTACTCGCGCCAATGGGGGAAAATTAACACTGAGCCCGCGCCAATTGGCGCTCTGTCCCAGTGTTGTACCCGCGCCACTCTGTTTATGGAAAGTTTTTTAAAAAAAGAGGCGAAGTTTCGATCACAACAACTTCGTGGATGAGTCATCAGGAGTGGTTTCGCCTGAATAACCACGGCCTTCCTCCTTTGGCCTCTTGTTTCCACCTTATGGGGAACCTTCCAAAGGATAAGGCCTCCCTTCCACTATTGTAGGGATCCCAACCTCCTCCTCTCCTCTATAAATATAGCCTTCATCCATTGATGAAAGGGCTGAAGGGCTGAAGGGCTGAAGGGCTGAAGGGCTGAAGGGCTGAAGGGCTGAAAGGCTGAAGGGCTGAAAGTCTTGAAGGGCTGAAGCTTTGCATCTCCTATTCCCAAGTGCCTTTGTGCTGAAAAGAATCCTTCCTTTCCCTTAAGGCCCATTCGAACAAGGAGACCATTGTTACGAGACTCTGGAGAGGTTTCCCTTTCCCCCGGCGAGCCTTGCGAGACGTGGACGACCGGAGACCCGCGCGAAGGAGGCTGCAGCGTCATAACTTGGTTGTAACTTCTATTCGTTTACCACTTTAATAGATGACTATGATTATGGTTCCACTCCTTTTTCCATTATGTTAATGCGAGTAATGTCTTTTCTGACCGATGTTTAGTTACGTATGCCGGTTCCTATGCTTGTATCTGTTTGTTCTTTCTGTGTGCAGGTGTTCATCCACGGAGATCGTGGAAGGATTGTGATCTGCCAGGACTGAAGGACGGGGACATCTCTTCTTCAGATCGAGCGCTGGAATCCAGGTAGGTTCTTATCCCAAATATTTCATTCGTAACTAGGAGCCTGCGTCATAGCATTGTTTGTTTGTTGCTAGACCCCTGCTGGGCTAGTAGGGATCGCCTCTGTCCGCAGAGGGGATTTACCTTCTCAACAGCTGACAATGGAAGTAATGGCATACATACTCCTATCCTCATGCTTGTGTTTGTTAGGATCTCTCCTCCATTTCCAGATGGGATCTGACTGATATAAATGTTCACTCATGAACTTCTATATAAATTTCTTGTCATATTTCTTCTGGTGCAATGGAAATTGATACATTTTGCTCAAATCATTTTTGGTAAATGACCCAACAATTATTTTCTTATCAATTAGGAAAATCATTTCTGAAATATTCACATGATCAATGACCCATTTGACCATATATGTATATGGAAGGATCTTTGGTCGGGTTGGATTTCTATGTAAGAAAGAATTGGCGACATCACCCTAGGTCGATTCAGAAACAAGAGTAGAATCATCGGTCATAGATTTTCTTTCTGTTATCCTAGGCTTTTCATCTTCAAGAAGCTTTTACATAGCTTCCCAGGAAAATATTTTGGCATCTGGAGTGCAAGATATATCAAAGAATAATTGTGACATTTCATTAATCTCAGGTGGAGGAGGACCCAGTTGTTTTTGAACTATGGCTTTCTTCTTTGCTTTAGAAGCTTTATACATCTCGGCTGAGCTTAACTTATCAAGACTGGTCAGCAAATGGAAAACACAAGAATGAGAAAAAAATTATTAACCATATAATTCCTAAGATAAAATAACCAATTTTCATATCAATTCATGTATTTATGAGAAAATCCCTAGTGATATCAAGATGCAATGATTAAATCTTTTAAAACTTTGAAATCATAAATTCGTTACATTTGGCCATTGAAATATAGCACGTGAATTCACATGGTCCTTGTACATGTCAGCATATCGGAAGATTTTTTTCGAAGAAATCTTATTTTTTTACCATTAAAATATGCAATATCCTTACTCTCTGATAGACTTCGCTTAAATATTTAACGGTTATAAATATGATCGGGAAAGGAGACCAGAGGTCTTGTATGAGAGATGTGATATTGGAGGTTTCAAAGAGTGACACCCAATATGGAAGTTCTAATATGGAAGTTTCGATATGTGCAAGAAATTTTTATTGGAGATTAGAGATATGAGGATATCGGGGTTTTGGAGAAGAGTGATATCAAAGGATCGATGATTGATGATATCGAGGTATCGAAAGTGTATGATATCAAAGGGTCAGAGATAAGTGATATCATAGTTATGGAGTGGTGCTCAAATAGAAAGTTGCGATATTTGAAAACCCTGACATGCTAGGTGGCAATTCTGTGGGGTCGGGCTTTTTATTGTTATATTCACAAAGTAGTGCTTTATAACATTTAGACTTAAAGTATTTGGAAATTTGATTGGGGGAATATTTTGTCGCAATGTTTTTTTAATACATGTTTCGATATTTAGATGTTCTAATTAAGTTTTTTCGATAATACATAAAAGCATATATCTGATCACTTATTTATGAAAAATGGGTTTATAAGCCTAATTTATGATATGAAAACTTTGATAAGGAAATTTTTACATTCAATTAAGTTTTGGTAACAAAAACTAAAATTGCCTTATTTTTTTAATGCTAAGGGATTTTAATCTAATTTAAAAGGGTCCCCATTATTTATTAGATCAACTTATGAAAACTAATGGGGGTTGTTGAGTAGTACTACAATTGGCGACACACTGGGTGAAGCAGTTATCTCTGTAATAATAGACAAAATTTAAACTTATCAAGGAAAAACTTAGAGAGATAAAAGTATTTTGAAATTTAGATTGATAAAGATAACTCTGAATAAAAGAACTCATTAATTGTAAAATTCTCAAAATTTATTATAGATAAAAATATGTATTGTAGTGTGTCAGTCATTAATCAATTGTAATGATAAAATAGAGGAATATTGAAACTTAGTGTTTAAAATAGACTAATTTGTCGCTAGTAGAGCCACTGCTACCAATAGGCATCCATAGCCTCGACAAGGTTTCCATTTAACCAAAAAAATGAACCAGTATCCCATCCACTTATAGTAATGTTCTTAGAGGAATTTAATTTTTCTTTTAAGTTTTCTTTTAGAGTTACTTAAAAATCATTGTTCTGGCTTGGTCACCAGATAATGACAATGCCATTCACAAGTTATAATGAGCTTGAACAATTCGGCTCGTGATGAGACCTCTTTTCTTACAGTTATAGAAATGTAAGCAATTATTCTATTTTGGTAGCTAGTTATGATAACGTCAACATCATTATTTTCCCATGATCATGGTAAGTAGGCTCGTAATGAGACCTCTTATATTTTAAGTTTTTTTTATTTTTGAATTACACTCTAAAAAATATAAAATTAGAGGATGGGGAGGTAAATTCACTCCTTAAGAGTTATGGATGACAATTGTAGACAAAAGATGCTAAAGCTTCAAAATAATCTTTACTTTTTTAAAGAAAAAATTTCATGACCAATCATAAGACAAGTAGATCTTTTTAAAGTTTCAAATTATGAGATTTTACAATTTAATGGATATGTAAGATTTCAGAGATTTATGATAAGTACAATACTAAATTTCAATCTTATAATTTTCTTTCTAATAATTCTTCCTTAATCATTCAAACTTCATAAAATGATGAGAGAACATAATGTCAAGTAAAAAGTGTATTACCTAACATTATTAGAGCTAAATACCTTAGTATATATAAATGATTATATACATTGAAAACAAAACGAGTGTTCTTTAAGAAAAATATCTCTTAAGAACTAGTCCATTAACGCGAAAAGCATCCCTCTTTCCTTGTAGATCTTGTAAAAGAAAGGTTGATGAGCCTATTTTCTCTATGATATGAAATGGGCCAAGCCACAAATTTTGGAATTTAGTGTGTTTTCCTTTTTCTTCATGGGCCTTATCCCATTTCAGAACTAAATCTCCAATTTCAAATATTTTTTTATTAATTGAAACTGCATCAAATGGGGACTTGACCAATTGCTGAAGATGGGCATGGATCTATTTGGCTTTACTTCTTTCTTCTTCTAACTTAAGGATTTGGGACATTCTTAATTATAAAGCAGAAGAAGTTTTTTCTTCAATGAATTGCACTAGGGCTAGTGAGGGAAGGGCTAAATTAGGAGATGGGATATCTTCTTTCCCATACACTAAATGAAAGGGAGAAGTACCTATAGAGGCCTTTTGAGTGATTGTACCATCCCATAAAGAAAACATTAAAACTTTGTGCCAATTTATTGGATTTTGGTCAACTGTTCACTTGATGATCCTTATGAGGTTTCTATTAGTTGATTCTGCTAGACCATTTCCTTATGGGTGGTAGTTTACAGAATATTTGAGCTTGAATCCTCTTTTGAGAGAAAATTCAGTTATGGTGTTTCCGGAAAAAGAAGAGGCATTATAAAAAATAAGGGCATGAGTAAGGCCAAACCTGGTGATAATAAATTGATCAATAAATTCAATAATATTTTCATAATTGGCCACCTTTAAAGGTATTGCTTCCACCCATTTTTTGAATTAATGTGTAGCAATCAAGATGTATTTATGTTGTTTATATGAGTGAGGAACAATCTCACCTATGATGTCCAGGCACCATTGTTCAAAGGGTTTCTCGATGTTCACTAGTTGCAAAGGGAGGGCTGATTTATTTTCTCTCCCTTTAGCAGTTTGGAAATTTTTACATTTTGTGACATGAGCACGAGTGTCCTTAAATAATTTTTTCCAATAATAACCCACATGTAGGACCTTATGAGTAGTGGTGTCTCCGCTATAATTTCCACCAGTTGTTCCATCATGTAGCTCCTGCAAAACCTTTATTGCTTCAAGTTTTTCTAAACATATTAACATAACATAATCATAATTATTTCTAAACAAAACATCATCAATGAGTTGGTATTGATTAGCTTTCAGTCTTAGGATTATTTTCCTCTTACAATTGAGTTCAGATGGAGCATAACTATTTTTTAAATAAAATATTAAATCAACATATTGAGATTCGGTGTCTATAGGACATACCTCTATGATTTGGACATTAGTACCTGAATCTTCATCATTCAATGTATCATGGGCTCCAATAATCAATATGAAAAAAACCTTGACCTATTACTATTTTAGCAAGTTTTTTTTCTAGGTCATATTCTTGCAATGCAGTGACCCAATTAGCTCTTTTCTCCCCTAATTCCTTTTGGATAAGAAATTGTCTAACTGTTGGGAAAGTGATTTGGTGGATCAATTTTATGCTCAAAATTAAAATTTGTTAGAATGGCTCGAAGACAATGCGCTTGATAATATCTCATCATTTTGAATCTGGCGCAACTTGTTTCGCTCAAATTCAACATCGGATGCTCCCGATATCGTGTTCTGTTCATTTTGGGAAACAACAAAAAAAATAGTTTTTGGGTTTGCAAGGTTGCACAATCAGCAGTTCGTACTACTAACTAGACCCTGACTGTACAGATTGATTTCCCACTTGCAATTTTTTTTGGGTTTGCAAGGTTGCACAATCAGCAGTTCGTACTACTAACTAGACCCTGACTGCACAATCAGTTTCCCACTTGTTCGGATTTTATTGGTTCATTTTATTATGAAATATTATTGGTTAATAGTATGGTGAGTTGGTCCAATCAGAGAGGATCATGTAGGTCAACCAAAGGCTATCATGTGGCCTCCTAGTGGCCACTAAAATTTTGGTTAGGCCGAAAAATAGCCCTGGGGTTTGAATGCGCAACTTCCAACAAGACTTCCAAACCTCTTACCATCTCTGCTATGGTTATTCTTAACCCATTTAGCACTTGGTTCATATTTAAAGTTTAACGGTATTGAATTTGAAGGTGGGGACCATGGTTAACCCCCGACCTTGGTCCATAGACCAGGGTTAGGGGCTAACCCCGGCCCCAACATATGTTTTTGTGTTAAAAATTGAACCTCTTCACATGTATTTGTTACCATATATTCCACCGCCAAATTATAACCACAGGAGGGTAGTGGAACCTGTCACGGGCAGGATTTCACTAACCCAACCCAACAACAACCATAGGTCATTGCCCAACAACTCTGGTTACTCCACCGACGGGAAATTAATAATCAACAACAGAGATTTCATGATGTGGTGATTTTTGATCTGGATTCTTGGGCTAACCAGTGCTATTAAGGAGGCAAAATTTTGCCTCCTTGCCAGCGGGAATCCCATTTGTGCGGGGCAAAAATGTTGCTCCACATGTACAGAAAAGGCGCATTTTGTCATATAGGTGTCAGGAAAAGGGAAAATTGCAAAACGAATAACAGGAAAACTTGGGGAAAATATAACCCATTCATTTTTTATCCTTTTTGGAGCAGAAAGAGGCTAGACAGGGGTTTTTTACTATTATGGAGCCATTGGAGCCATTTTTTAAGCCATTTGAGCATTGTAACTTGACATAAAAACCATTTTTTAAGCATAATGAAAGAGGTCCAACATTGGAATATGGACCGGGAGATGTAGCCTAGGAGGGGTGAAATTCTTCATCATTTTTTGTTTTAGTGTTTACTATTATGGTGATGTTATCTTCTATTTTCTGCAAAAAATGAAATTTTAATTCATGTTTATGTGTTTATGAATTTAACATAAGAGGGTAAAAATCTTAATTTATTCACTTGCAAAACTAGGCATAGTCCGCAAGCTTTCATATACATATCAGAAAGGGACAATTACTTTAGTATGATTTTTTAAGAGGAAATGTTTGAAATTCTTAATCGACTTGAAAAATGCAAAGGTTTGCTTTTCCACCTCTGATTAATTTAACTCAGATCCCTAAAAATTATAACTAAAGAATGAAATAGGAGCTTCAACTTTTTGTTCATTGGGTTGTGTCAACATTGCTTCATAGGATCATTCGGAAGCAAAAGTGTATAGAAAAAATTATTCAGAAAAAATATGGGTTGAAAAAGAAGGAGCATCTATGATTGCTTCTTTTATTGATTCAAACGCTTCTTTTTCAATATATCCCCATTTGAAAATTGAATTCTTCTTGATCATTATCTATAAGGGTAAAACACTTTGTGAAAATTTTGGGACAAACCTTTTAACAAAATTGATTTTCCAAGGAAGGATTGCATTGATTTATTTTTGTGTGGTCAGGGCATTTCAGAAATTTCCTTAATTCTCTCTAGATCTATGCATATTCCCTCTTTGGAAACAATAAATCCTAGAATTATTCCTTCACTAAGAGAAAAACAATGACTTTTTAGGATTTAAGGATATTCCATATATTTTACATCTTTTGAATATTTGCTTTAAATCATGAAAATGATTACTTCTCTTTTTCAAATAAATTGTAATATCATCTAAGTATACTACAATTGTTTTCCTAATAAAACCTTTGAAATCAATGTCCATGGCTCTCTAGAAAGTAGCTCCTGCATTAATCAGTCCAAAAGGAATTTTTTGATATGCATATATTCCTCATTTAGTTCTAAATGTGCTCTTTAGCCTATCCCCTGGATTTATGAGGATTTGATTTTAACTTGAAAATCCATCTAGAAAATACATTAGCTCAGAACCAACAATAGATTGTAGAATTTGTTCCATTGGAGGCAGAGGAAAGTTATCCCTGTTGCATGCCTTATTTAAGTTCCTAAAATCTATACAAATTTGGATATCTCCATTATTTTTTCTAACCGGTACAAGATTTGAAACCCACCTGGAATGTCTAACTGGAAATATGATTTTGGATTTGAGAAGCTTGTTTAACTCATTCTTAATATGATTTTCTAGGTTAGGATGAATCTTCCTAAGCTTTTGTTTAATGGGCTTTATATCTGGTAGCATGGGAACGGTATGTTGAATGATGGATGTGCCATAAGTTTTGAGATCATCATAATTCCAAGAAAATACATCCTTATATCTTCTTAGAAGATGAATGAAGGAAAACCTTTCATCCGGTGTGAGTTTGGGGCCTAAATTGATATTCTAAGGTTTAATATTAGATCCTAAGTTAACCAATTCAAATTTCAAATTTGAACTTTGAATTTTTCAACTGGTAACCCTTTTAAACTTGTCTTTTAAATCATATAAATATTCAAGTTTAAATATAGGCTTAGGTAAAGAACTTTCTTTAGTAGATCTATTCAGTTTCTTATCATGCTCATATTCATCAATGATTTGGTCAGAGTAAGACCCTTTGGATGCTATCAAAAATATTATATCATCATCATCATCATTGAACACACACCAATTGGTTATGTTATTAGGAATGGAGGGGCGAAAAATTAATTCAATCAAAACTATATCAGGGTTGAAATATTCAATTGGGATAAGCACAAAAGCAACATTGGTTAAAAGATCGAAACTGGCATTTTGTAACCTTTGGATAGGAGCTATGTCAAATGCAATGAAATGAGAGGTAAGATTTTGAATCAAGGATTGGTAATTCTTGAGATAAGTGGAAACATAATGAATGGTGTTTCTCACTTGTTTTATGACAATTTCAGAGTCACCAAAGACTTTGATGTATTTCATATCAAGGCTAATGGGTTTCTGTAATCCATGTATCAATGCTTAATATTTAGCAATGTTATTAGCACATTCAAATTCCAATCTAAATGCAAGCATAGTCTTCTCTCCATCAGGGTTTACTAAGATGCAACGAGCTCCTGCACCATCATTAGATTTTGGCCCATCAAAATCAAGAGTCAAAAACAAATTAGCATGCTTAATTACATATGTATCTACAATATTGATACATTTAGATTAATTTGTTTGAGAAAAAATTTCAATTTGGGAGGAAAAAAATCAACTAAAAAGGGAGGGTTTTGTGCTGTAAAATTTCCAAAGAAAGATTCCAAAAAATAATTCCCAAGAATATTGTTTGCGAAAACTACTAGTTTGTTTTTATCATCTAGATCAGTCACATAATGTTTCATATTATTTTCTTTTTCTACCCATATTTTATAGGGATTACCATTGTAGGGAAACCACATGTGTGACCAATCAGTTGCAAAGTAACCATGTAGTTTTTTGGACCAATATTTTCTTAGAATAAGACCATAGAATTCAGGAATGTCTTTAACCAATATATTTATTATTTGACAAACCTTTGAGTTAGAAGATAAAAATATTAAAATAGAATTTATTTCTCCTAATACTTTGACCTATGTTCGAGCTAATTGAACATTTTGAATAGTATATTTCTGAGGTGAGATATTCATTTTGAGACAAACTGCATAGGACATTATATTAATAATAATAATAATATAATTTTAACCAAGCCATACACCACACTGGTGTATGAGACCCCCTTGTTTGAGGGACAAGGGACACACCTCCGCGTAGCGATTTGACTGCTAAGTCTTCGAAGGCATACATACTCTACCCCCATAAGGTTTTGAACCTGTGACCTCTTAGGATGAAACACATGCTCTTAACCATTAGGCCCACTCAAGTTGTATATTAGGCATGAACCAAAATCTAATAAAAAATTGTGAACATTCTTATTGAAATATCAAAGGTAAAAATAAAACTACACGTATGAGAATTTTATCTATCTCCAATTAGAATAGCATCGGAAGAATTGATCTTGTCTGAAACATCATTTGGAGGCTTTCCTTTCTGTTTTGAGGCTTTTGCAGTAACAACATTTGGTAATGGGGATGCAAGAACTGTATTCAATTCTTTGAGTAAGTTTTTTTTTTTTGTTGCTTTAACTTACTAACCTCATACAATGAAATTTTAGCTTTGACCTTTTTCATGTTGGATACTGCCAAAGTTTTAGATGAAGAGGAATATTTGGAAGAAGTTGGAAAATGGTCAAAAGGTATAGAAGCTGACCTTTTAACTATGGGTTTTTCTTTAGTAGGAGCAGTAGGAGAATTTTTTTATTTTATTTGATGATGATGCATCAGCAGGTCCCTTACTTATAGTACTTACTGTCAGGGATTCTTCTTCCTCTTCATTCTCTAAAGTGGTTAGAATAAAATCCCTTAAACCATGTGCTTCAGCTAATTCCTCATCTTGTGATTCTTCAGTGGATAAGTTTGATTCTTCTTCTTCTTCATCTTGATCAGATTTTGCATTCGATATAATGGCAGGAGGTTGAGATTATGATGGTTGGATCTTTTTGAAAGATCGGAAAGGCCTTTTTGAATATTCGGCCACTTGTTTCTTGATCTCTACAATTTCATTAGAAATTGTTTTGAGGACCATTTGTAATCCTTCTAAATCGAAAGGATATTTGGGAGCTTTCTTTTCATATTCATATTTGAACTGACCTTCTTTATTTTTCTTTCTTTGAGAGAATTCTTCTTTTCTAAAGCAAGAATTCTTTTTTCCACAAATAGAGCTTCTTTCATGTTTTCAAGAAAAATTGACTTATTAGCTCTATCTACGAATTTTACAACATTCGAATAAAGAGCACAGATATACCATTTAATTCACATATCATCACCTGGCTTAGAAGTATCAAGAATTTTATTTAACAATTTATTGAATATAGAGTTAAAATATTTGATCTTCTCGTTTGGATTAGATTTGAGATTATAAATATCATTAAATAAAGTGGTTTTTGTGTGATCATCACCATTTTTTGTTAAAAAAATTTCTTCAAATGTATTACAATCATTAATTGAACCTAGTGTTAATGAGAAATTCCATGACCTTGTGGATCCTCCAAAAGTATAAGGAAAAATTATGACTACATAATCCTCTTCTACAACCCCATTAAGGTTGATAGCCAACATAAATTATGAGGGTTTTCCTCACCAAGCAGTCCATCATCGAGATTATACTTTGGTAACCATCTCTATGTATGTTTAGGTAGAGGATGGAGTGGTGGTGCCATTTGGACTACCCCTGGGTTATTCCAAGGTTTGCTTGTCATTTTGGGGATTATAGGAAAAGAGGAAGATGCAGATGATCAAGAGGCTGAAGATGACTATGTGGATGAATAAGTTTCCCCTATAGTTCTTTAATGCTACTGGTTATGATAGAACTAGTTGATTGTGTGAGAGAAATGTGAATTGAAGGATTTTTCAGATGAAAGGAAGAATATAGAATAGAATTTGAATAAGAAGGGTCGAATAAAGGAGCATGAGGTGGATAATATGATGTAATATCACTAGTGGAAGATTGATATTCTTACATATGGAATTTTCTTCGATGAGTGGGTAATGGGAACTTGAAAGGAATTATTCCAAGTTTTTCACTCTGAGATCGGGTCAATACACGAGAAACTTGTAGGGATGATGATACACTTCCTTCGAATACTTCCAACTGAACATACCTTTCTTCTTAAATATAAATTCCTTCCAATGCTCAGATTAAGGTTTGAACTTTAGGTGACTCTTGAGGTGATTGTGTAGAATTTTGACCAACTAAATTAGGAAGTGTTCTAGGAAATTTTGTGGTTGTTTCAACGACTTCATATCTAGGAGTGAGATATTTTGAATGGGATCTTGAAGTTGGAGGGTATTTTGAGGGGGAATGACTCCTTTGATGGCCTTTTGATTTTGGATTAGGCCTTGATGCCATTCATAGTCTTCAGGCCCTCCTTCTAGAGAAAAAAAAGTTGAAGGTTTGAAATTCTCTACCTTAACATCGGGGAAAACCACCCAGTAGGGAACTTAAAACAACTCCTTTTCAATTTGGAATGGTGGCTCTGACAGGGATTATGGGACCAGTTTCCCCTAATAAGAGTAATGAAATATGGATGGGCTATATAAGTGTAAGGCTAATGATGTAATTAGAACTAAGAAATAAAGAATAAATAAACTTAAAATATCTATCCCGATAAATATTTTTTGTATATGTGACTTTAAAAATATCTCATATATAACATGACAGTATATATCATCAAATCATCTATGAGGTTGAAACATGATAGTGATAACTAATCTAATCAAATAGTTAATTAAGTTATTTGATGAAATTTTTCGCACATATAAGATTTAATTTTTCACGCATATACTTGTAAAATTTCAATCACACACATCAATAGTGATAAATGTTTGATTTATTGCAAAAATATATATGATAAACACAATTAATATAACCATTCAACTCTTAAATACTAGTGTACCAAAAGACACCTATTTAGCAGTAGGTTGTTTCTTAAAAAGGTCACAAAGAATATTATGGTGTTCTTAACGGACAGACTGAAAACAAAGAAAAGAAAAACTCATAATGAAAGTAATGCTTACAATAACATAATTTCAAAAAAAAAATACACAAGTCAATGAGCTCAAATGAAGCAAACAAACCAATACAATAATGGACAAAACTCCCTTTTATTGGTTGTTGGTAGTAAGAAGAATACAATGCTAACACACTTGCAGTGAGTCCTTTGAGCTATGGAGCTCAAATACTCTCAGCAAATGGGTCATTTTCCTTTGTTTCCTTGCAAGCTTCTCCTCCCTCTCTCAAAACGAATGTGAAGACTCTCCAATGGTGGTGTCCTCTCCTTCACTAGGATGTTAGATGGACAACATGCTAGTTCCTTCACTCCTCTTGCTTCAACAATTGAGAGTTGGTGTTACTATGGTATCAATTTGGCTTGCATAACAATGTCTCATACTTTTCTCTTCCCATGTCTTGTTTATAAAGAAATTTTTGAACTCCTCTTCCTTCTCTTGGCCTAAGAGTGATAGTGACTAAAGAGTAGAACATGAGATTCCTTTAAGGGTTGCATATATTTAGGGCAACCTCAAGTCGATTGTCCTTGACTGTCATTGAAAAAGAATCAGCTCCCCAAGTGTGGGAAGTGGTCTCGGATAGTGACTTTTCTCCATCCCCAAGAACACACGGCTATCGAAGGAATATGCGCATTGTGCGCAAAACTACTTTGTTGCTAGTGCATGGTCCTCCAATTTCTCACCGAACCTTAGGAAATTTTTAATTTTTTGTCCTTCATAATGTATTTATGTTGGAAAATATTTATTTGTACCTGTTTCTTGACATTTTCTAATGTATTTTTCTTGTATGATTTTCTGTTGTTAACATTTTCCCCCTTATGTATGAGGTCTAGGAGGAAACGTATGCCCAAAATATGTCACGTTTTATTTTTGATAGTTTGTGTAACCCTTTTGAGAGAGAGAGAGAGAGAGTAACTTGCTCCGGACTAAGGGAACCCCTTATCTGAAGTAAAAAAGTGACCATGCTCTGTTAGGAAAACTGTAAGTTGTTAGAAAAATATATATTACAGATAAATGGAACACATAAAATATGCAGAAACACAAACACAAAAATAACATATAAAACAAGGGAGACACATATATATGTGGTTCACCCAACTTGGGCTATATCCATGGAGAAACATCCAATCCTTCCTTTATATTATCCAGCAAAATGAAGAGACACAACCTACAACAGAATCGTTGTAATATCCTATATTATCTCAGACGGTCCCCTTTTCTCTTTCTCGCTCAGAATACATGTCATATATAGCCGCAATATGTTGGATTGAGGGGTCCTGACCCAGGTTCAATGTGCAAGGTT
The DNA here is from genome assembly GCA_034641835.2 of Pinus albicaulis. NCBI lineage: Eukaryota > Viridiplantae > Streptophyta > Pinopsida > Pinales > Pinaceae > Pinus > Pinus albicaulis. The sequence continues at coordinate 1,224,694,547 of CM076572.1, read as the reverse complement.
GGCCAACAAACCCCTATACTATTGGCCCTTTCGGTAGTGACCTACTTGCGCAGGTCAGAGTCTCACTCGAAGTAGTATGGGTGGGTGTTGGAACCAGGTTTCCGCACCCTGAGAAAGGAAGGGTAAGGCAAGCAAGGCTGCATTCTGTTCAGATTATCTCTACGCAGGGTCAAGTATATGTCCAATTGCATCCAGGTGCACTATATCTACAATTAGAAGCTTTCATAACCTTAACACAGCATTACATAATCGAACAGAACAGATCTAGATTTACTTTAATACACAAACTTTCGCAGCATAATATAACCAAAGCAGAATAGATCCAATCATTCAATATATAGACCTTCGCAGCGCAAAGACAGAGAAATGCATAGCACAGTAATTATCAGAAATTCATTCAATATTACTCACAGATTCAGATCCAATAATCTCTCATATTCATTCATTCATTTCCCTTACAAGTCCCTTTCCAGCATGCGCACATAGTAGCAGCACTAGTACAAAATGGCTAATTTGTTACTAAAAAAATGACTAAAATTTGCATATAAATGACTATTTTTCGGTCGGTGACCAATAGTAGCTAATTTACAGTATCTTATAACACGACCAACTTTTGGTCATTTTTAGCTTAGTCATTAATTGGTTATCTCAATTTTGTTATCTAGTTGTATATTTGGTCATTGATTTGGTCATTGATTTAGTCACTGATTTGATCACTAATTTAGTCATTCATTTGGTCTTTCATTTTGTCACTAATTTAGTCATTCATTTAGTCATTCATTTGGTCACTGATTTAGTCATTATTTTAGTCATTGATTTGGTCTTTTATTTGGTCATTAAATGTCGCAATTAATGACTAAATATATTACTATATGATCACTCGAGAAAACCAATTAATGACCAAAGAACTATGACCAACATGTTGGTCGTGTTATAAGATACCGTAAATTAGCTACTAATAGTCATATATATGCAAATTTTAGTCATTGTTTGAAACCAATTAATGACCGAAGAAATGTGACTAAATTTTAGTAGTGTTATAAGATACTGTAAATTAGCTACTAATAGTCGTATATATGCAAAATTTAGTCATCATTTGTAGTCTCAAATTTATCATTTGCAGTAGCCATTTATTCATTATATAAACGACTAATTTAGTAGTTTATATTCATTTCATTAATAATCATTATAAATGACTAATTTAGTCGCATATTCATTTTATTTGTGTTCATTATTAATCAACATAAATTAATTTGTATGATTTAAAAATGTGCATGTTCATCTAATATGAAAACACAAAGTCACATATTTTAATTACAAAACTAAACAACATCAAGTGCAACTATAAATAATTTCAACCACATAAATTATATTATATGAAATGTTAAAATATTACAATATGAGTTTCCAACTTTATATTAGTTGCACTACAATTTACACATGAAATGATGTTTCATCACTTCAAAACATTATCGTTGTGTTGTCAAGGCATTACAGGTGAATTCACCAACTCTGAAGACTTGATCATCAGTCTTTATATGTGTGTCTTATCCGAGATATTGGTTCAAAGGGTATCACCAGACCAGTTCTCCTCTCTCTTTTTGCATTTGTCGCTCCAATGTTATTGCTCTTCTCTTTTTTCAATTCATGCTTCTTACCATCAATAACAATTTCATTTTCTGAACACAAAAGAAAATACAATGCACTGTAAGAAATTAAAGACAATGAACACTAGAATATAACATAAATTAGACTATAAATAGTTTATACAACATATACCTTAACATCAACAATGTCAAAGCAATTTTCTTTCAGCATCAATTTCTGCAAAATAAATGTCACGTTATTCTTTCCCATTTCTCAACATCCTACATATGATAAATTGAAAATCACATAAAACCAAGAGCAAACCCTTTTCTAACCAAAATAAACAAACAAACAATGCCTCTAATAAAACTTCATTATAATATTAGCAAATGAAAAGAGAGCTAGTGGACCATTTGTGTTGTTTGACTTTGCCTATTTTTTTTATAAAGTGCTCGAGCTTCAGGAACCAACAAATGTGAGCACAACTAAAAACTAACCAACCATTCACTCGTCAACATGAGAGATCACAAATAAACTACAAAATTGATCAGGCATTAAAATTGTGAGCAGACTACCTTGAAATTTTCTTCTTGAGAAATACCTCAAAATCCCCTCGTTTCTAATAAGATTCCTAGCTATGTACCTCCATCCTTGATTTCCCTTGTTGTATCTTGAATAAAGAATATCCCTTCAACAACCAATTTTGCGAGAATCCTACCAAGTAACTCAAGAGCCTTGTGCGCATCAATAGTAGCATCCTCCAATGAAAATAGTACAATCTCCAACCTAGAAACATCAAAATTATATATAGTTATAATGTTGAAGAGTGTAACTAGGTAGGTCTTCCTTATAATGACTATGTAATTATGTACTTATGTAAAGATGAAGTCAATAATAATAAAATGAATTTTTGGTTTACTTGCTTCATGGGTTTCGTGAGCAAGATTCTTAGTATAGGTCTATAGACTTCTTCTTGATGTCTATTAGGTACATAAGTGTAATTAAGAGTCATGTAAAAGGCGTGAAGAATAACCTCAAAGACGTTGCAGAAGAATGGCTTACAAACGTTGAAGATATGCCTATGAAGTTGGCCTACAAACAAATGTTAAAGTCAGCCTACTTAATGGCTATAAGGTCGACTTAATTACTTGGCTAGAACTACTATATATACCCTACATATGCTACGGTTAAGAGAACATATCTGCGGATGATACTGAGGTTATACAACGTGCAAAAGAAGAAAATTTTGTGGATTCTACTGAGGCAATACAACATAAAGAAGGGAGCAAAGATTAAGTTAACGTCTGGGGTAGAACACATTAAAAGAAAGAACAGATTTGCAGATCTGTCTCTGAGGTACTGCAGATATTTAAGTAACAATTACAATCATGTTTGAAGTTAACAAAAGGTGGAAGAAAGAACAGGAATTACGTATTAGTTTGAAGGTATAACAAATCAGATCTAAGGACGAGATTGTCTACGTATAAGTCTGAAGGTGACAACGTTTGAAAGATAGCAAATACAAGAACAGTTTTGATTGCAGACTGCAGACTTATCTAAAGGAAGCACTGAATGATACACCTTCCAAGGTAACTGAAGGACGTATTCTACAGAAGCAGCTAAAGGTTAGTAATTGTTGAAGTAACTGGAAGATTGAGATATTGACTAAAGGATATGTTTAAGTTATCTCTGAGGAAAGAATTGTAAAAGTCATAAACCTCAAGTAAGGAAGGTAAATCAGAGATTTACCTTCCTAACTTATTGCAAAATACTCAGTTACAAGAAAGATCAATTTTGTCTCTACATTTGTATAAGCACTTTGATAATTGACTTGATGAAAGATTAACTCAGCAAGCTCACAAGTAGTTATCAAGAAGAGAATTTGTATTAATCTATAGCCCTTAAATTCTTAACATGGTATCATAGCTAGGTTATGATCAAAGGCAGTTTGAAAGGACTCGAAACATTCTAAAAGGACCTATGTCAAAAGGGCTCAAATCATAGTAAGACAGTCCAATAATTAAACTAAGTGCAAGTTCACAAGAAAGGTCAATCTCCATGACATCACAGTGTTGAAATTACCTCTGCCTCAATTCAATACTACTCTTATAAGATTATTTCGATACCACAGCAGTGAGGAGAATGAGTTATAAAGGTGTATTTACAGTTAAGGCTCGGTGTGACAAAAAAATATCAATATAATCCGTATTACAGTGAAGATATTCAGTGTTATAATCACAGGTCAACTACAGTCTCGGTATAACCAATCACATGATGAGTATGACACTACAATTTGGAACTACCACAGTAAAAAATCTATCATTGTTTCGTGCTACCACAGTGAGAAAGGTCTCACTCGTTCAGTGCCATCACAGCTTGATGAGAAGTATGCCATTTCAGTTTGATGGTATCATGACATAGGGTCTCACAGAAATGGTCAACAGAAGTTAGAGACATGTACAGTGAAGTATTTACAATCGAAGCACAAAATAAGGTCAAAACAGTAATACATATACACAGTGAAATAGAACATTTGAGGATCTCGGAATAGCTGCTTACATTGAGTTTGAAAGAATCTGAATTCTTTCCTATGAAGTTGACAGTGCAAGAACCAACTAAAAGAAAGAACTAGTTTGAAGGTATAACAAATAATATCTAAGGACAAGATTGTCTACGTATACGTCTGAAGGTGACATCGTTTAAAAGATAGTAAATACAAGAACAGTTTTGATTGCAGACCTATCTAAAGGAAGAACTGAATGATACAACTTCCAAGGTAACTAAAGGACGTATTCTACAGAAGCAGCTAAAGGTTAGTAATTGCTGAAGTAACTGAAAGATTGAGATATTGACTAAAGGATATGATTAAGTTATCTCTGAAGAAAGAATTGTAAAAGTCAGAAACCTCAAGTAAGGAGATTTACCTTCCTAACTATATTGCAAAATACTCTTTTACAAGAAAGATCAATTTTGTCTCTACATTTGTATAAGCACTTTGATAATTGACTTGATGAAGGATTAACTCAGCAAGCTCACAAGTAGTTATCAAGAAGAGAATTTGTATTAATCTATAGCCCTTAAATTCTCAACATATAATTCATAATCGCACATGAACATAGACTGTAGCAGTCTTGAAATAAACTCGAACTTGAATAAGAACAAAAACAAAATTTCAATTTTGTGGTTTATATGATAGCCATTTGATAATAGCTCACTCAGCATCCATGTTTCAGGCAGTATTTGGTGTCTTTTTATGTGGAAAATTTTCCAATGGGGCTAGATGTTTCGACCTTTTCTGTTTGGATCTAAGCTTAATATGAATATGTATTGGATTTTTGTTTTAAATGAAAACATAGGTTCTTATTTTTTCCTTTTCTGTTTTTCTCCCTTTACATAATACATATATATGTTGTGAATTTGCGTAATCTTAAACAAAATAAACAGTCATGTTAATATGTTTTAACATATTGCAATTTTAAAATTTATAGCTAGAGTTTTGGAGGAAGCATGAGAACAGTCTTATTCACATTGTTAGGATCCGGACAGAAATAAACAATATATAGTAAAATAGAGCTATCAAATACCCCTACTTAGACAAAGAGACCTAGAGGTAAGAAAAAGGTTGTGGGATAACATTTGACAATCCAAATCATTGACTTTACATGGCACACGCCGTGATAAGATTCTAACCCATAATAATCTTGAGAAGAGAGGCTTTCATGGGCTGAAGAGACGTTGTGAAGATGCTCAACCATATGTTGATACAAGCAAGACTAATAGATACATGAGCTTATAGTTACATAAAGGAGAATATATGAATGGAGATTGCAGAACAGTGTATCATAAATTTTGCAAAGGCATTGTTGCGTATTTGTTGAAAAAATCAGCTTTTTGGAAGTTTACTTTTATCATTGTTTGGACTTGTGAGGATATAGTCAGTAGAGAAGGAACCATATGGAGGTGTCACCATTTCAGTCAGGGAAACCCTGCAAACCAAGATGAGGCTGCCTACTTGAGGGGAAAATAATATAATCAATGTTGGAACTTGAAGGATGTAATGGACAGAGTCTACACAAAAGGGACGCAGAAATGTTATAATATGGAATAAATGACTGGTAAACCAGAGTCTTCGCTTTTAAGTTTGTACACAATCCTTGAAGTGTGGATATGTCTAAAATTTGACAGAGCAGCCAATAATAAGCTACCTAGGTAAGGATAGAGGAGTTCTTGAGGATGAGAGGGGAAGTTAGACTCACCTATGCTTTAGGAATAGGTCAAGCTACTACATAATATCTCACAAAATTGTACAGTGGATAAGGTTTAGCCAGGTGATTTAAATTATAGCAAATATTTTTTGGGTCATGGCAGTTTCATATTTTAGGTATGGACCAGTTTTGGGATGGCAGTTTCTGAAGTATAGTTTACATATATTCCTGAAATTGCAGGTTTGTAGACCCACTAATATAATAACCAGTTTTATATAAAAATAAAACTTCTTTCTATTTTTTCCTTTAAAGAACAACATAGGATTTCCGATTTCTAGAGTTTGGATATGTTTGGGATTGTGGCTAGCTAGGAATCAAATGATTTTAGAGGATACAGAAATTTTATACTTTCAGGTGGTCCATCAAATAAGAGCTTTATCCTTGGAATACAATAGGCCAATTTGGGATGGACTGATGGATGAAGGGGGCGAACTGATGGACAAAGAATTTTTGGGATTTTCAGATGAATCATCTGAGGGTCTTCCAATCTGGTCCTGCCCTAGTGTGCTAGGTCTACCTAAACAGCTCACCAGTATTCAAGACAGTTTTGTACCCTGGGGCAGTGGGTTTGCAGCAGGTGATGTCAAAAGAGGATACATTTTCATCCATACAATGCTTGGGTGGTTGTATCTAAGGCAGATCTCAATCTGGTGCCTTTACTCATGCGTGTGTGGAGCTCAGAGACACAACTATCCAGAAGTCCAAGTGTATTGAAGGCTCGTGTTCACAGGTTACTCATCCCTTAGGTTTTAGAAAGGTATCCAACAATCTCTCTTTGGATTGTGGTAGGGTTTCGGAATTCTACAAGTGGATTCATGTCTGGATTTCATGATAAGTAGTAATTACCATGGGTTTACCAGTGATCAACCGACGGCGGCAAATTTGGATCCTAGTCTCCACTTGGAGAGGGGTAGTTAAGTTATGAATCCTGTATCAGATGGTCAGGTGAATGGGTTTTGGCAGAGCCGAAAGTGTGTCGAGAGGAGAAAGGATCCAATAAACTTGGCTATTGGCAAAAGTTGTAAAGATGGATGGAATTTTAGATATGGTGGGATCAGCAATCGTTGGGAAGTTTCAGGGAAGGAGAAAGGCAGAGAAGATTCTAAAGTAGTGGTTGGTGGGAAAATTGGTGCCGTTCTTGGACTATCTACCAAATTGTTTTGCGCTAACTCAAGAATGATTGGCTTTTGTACTTTGATCTCACCAAGTTGCAAAGAAGGTTCTAAATAGTCAGTCGAAATGGGGCTTCCAACCATTACTCTTCAAACATTAGTCACCCGTGTTTGATGCAAAGATGAAAAGAATGGATTGTGTTCCAATCTGGGTAAATTAACCAAGTATTCCTGTAACCTTTTGGCCCAATGATGTCTTCAGAGAAATCATAAACTCCCTTGGCATTTTTATAAGCAGATCTATCCTTCAGTAGTACAGTAGTTATGAATATGGCTTACATATTAGTGGGTGTGGATTTAAGGGAGGGCTTGGCAGAGGCAATTGCTCTAAAAAAGGTAACCTATAGTTTGAATAAATTATGGAATATGAAGGCATTCATTTTCAGCGCATGAGATGCCATTCCTATTGCCAACTTGCAGTGGAATGAAGCATGCCTAACTAGAAACATAATTGGCCCTGAAAAGAGTCTCAAGCTGAGGATTCTAGAGAAAAGTTGGAAAAGGTAGACACCAAGTAAAAATGGGTAGACTCAGACTTCTTTAATGGACACATGCTCTGATGGTGTTGTGGAGGGTGTATAGGAAAAACTTCAGTTGCCATTGACTCCCTTGGAGTGTCCACAAAAAGTAGTCAAGTTGGAGACTAAGCATACTCCACAGAAATATCCACAGTTTAAGCTCATAGAAGCAGGATATCCAATTAAAGAACTTACTAATTTAGTATGTCCCCAACCCAAAGGCCTCCTTGAATTTAATTTTTGATGAATCTTCTTTTCAGTTTTTAATATCAAAATTATTTGATTGGCCTGATAAGGAACCCACTTCTTCCATTAATACTGTGAACTTGAGTGATGATAAGGAGTTCATGTCCATATATGAGGATAAAATGTTGATGCCTGAAAATATAATCTCCATCCTATAAATAAGGAGGGTTCTATTTTCGTTAATGATGTTGAAGGTGGCTTAGCATTTGTGGATGAAAAAAGCTCACTAAATTAGTATTAAGGGAAAAAAATCCTGTATGTCATTAGCACAAAAACACACTTGTAATGAGATATTGTTTGGTAGTAAATAACTGTTGCTGGAAGGAGTTCCAAGAGGAACAAATGCCCTGTTAGTCAGTTTTAAATTATTGCCCTAACCCTAAACAAGGATTTATTCAATCCCTCAAAAAAATTGTTCTTAAGGGGCTAGTTAATGTGCACACACCAGATGTTATGCGCTACATTGAACTATTAATGTATGGGGTAGAATCGTAAGTGACTTGGAATGGCTTTTTATGGGATGGCAATTTACGTTTATTGATGCTAGGGAGGTGGGAGGACTAATCTTTGGGTGGAGAAAACAATCCTTCACCTACTCTAATTGTTGGTCATTCTCTTCAGATTTGGGTGCTAACTATACTGCCAAGACCTGCCAAGAGAACTTTCTCTCCTGAACATATATGGCCCATATACTGACAAAGTTGAGTGTTGGGACAGAGTCTTCCACCGGGGATGGCTCAACCAAGTTTTGACAATTTTGGGTGGGAATCTCAATTTCTCCTTGGGTGCTTCAGAGATATAGGGACCTGCTCATGTGGATTATCTATCAAAGTATAGTTTTGAAAAACAGATGAAGTAGAGCTGATAGATATTGAGGTAATAAAGTTCTCCCCTACATAGAGAAATAAGAGGGCTGGAGTAGATAGAATTGTGAAAAGGCTGGACCATTTTCTTATATCAGACCTCTTTTTAGATGAAGCTATCAGATCAAATAGTCAGTCTTGTGTGTAGGGGACTCTGGCCACTCCCCTGTAATACTAGAATTGGCTCCTACTAAGAAAAAATCCCTCGTCCCTTCAACCTAGATCCTGAATGGTTAAGGAGGAGAAATATGTCAAGAAACTAAAGGATGTCTGGATTTCATTCGATGGTTCTTCTCAGGGATCAGCTGCTCTACAATTTGAGTAGAACCTCAAAAGGGCTAAACAGGTCCATTGAGTTGGCAACTTAAAAAATACACAAGGAGAGGTTGCTCTAGGAAGTGGAGGCAAAACTAGATTCCCTGTACACAAGTGATGGTTTTGGCTTCTTAATTGAGTCACAAAATTAGAGGTGAATGAGCTGGAAACAAAGAAGCAATGTTGCGAACTTCAACATCAGGAGACAATCGGCAAGGGTCTAGAAAACCAAAAAATCGTAAAAATCAGGAAAATATCAGTAAAAATAGGCAAAAATTAGCCACGCCAAAAAATCGTGATTTTGAGATAAAATCGGGATGTTATCGAGATGTTTGCAACACTGCAAAGAAGAGGGCACTGCTTTTGGATAAAGAAAATTCCTGGAGTCTAAAAAGTAGGGCATCGTGGCTACAAGCTTGGGTTGAAAAGTCGTCAGTTTTTTCATCATTTGCAACCTAAAGGAAAAAAAATACACTGTGGAGGGTAGAAAAATCAGACGGATTACTGGCAACTAGCTTCAAAGATATAGTGCAAGAGGGTGTGAGTTATTTAGGATCTATTTATAAGGGTGAGCGAAGAGCAACAATAGCTTAGGTTTTAAGAATGTCTACATTCTTCCCTAGTTTTGCAAATCCTGAAGACAACCAAAATGTAATGGATTCTTCAAAGTTTTCAAAATATAAGAGCCACAGACCTCATGGGCTGCCTGTGGAATTCTTATGAGGATGTTTTCATTTCATAGAAGAAGACTGGTGGAAAGTTAATGAGAAGTCCAGATTCTCTGGAAAAATCCTGGCATCCTATAATGCTACCTTTACTGCACAGTGCACTGACTCCAAAGACTGATAACCCCAGTTCATTTCTAAAATTTAGGCCGACTTCATTCTGTAATTTCATTTATAAAATCATCTCCAAGATAACTTCCTGCAGGTAAAAGGAGATTTTGCCAAATCAGATTTCTGGTGAGCAATTTAGTTTCCTGGAAGTGAGGTCGATCCATGAGAATGTGGGGGTGGCACAAGAAGAATTACATTCTATTAAAGTGGAGAAGCTCAAGGCTATGGTGGTGAAGATGGAAATTTCAAAGGCATATGACAGTCAGCTGGCTCTAACTGTGATTAATGATAATACATTTGGAATGCTCTGCACAGATTGTTACATTTGTGATGAATTGTGTCACTTGTGTATCTTTCTCCACTTATTATAAATGGAGCTGCAGCTCAGTTTTTTAGACCTGAAAGTGAGACAGGGATGCCCCCTTTCTCCATTATTGTTTCTTATTGTAGCAGAATGCCTTACTGGTGCTTTGAAGGAAACTCTTAGGGTTCAAAATTCTTAGGGAATCAAAGTTATAAATACTTGTACTTTGTCAAATCTTTTTGTTGGTGACATACTTGTCACTAATTTTCTGCGATGACTCTAGGAGGGATGCAGCTAGACTCAAACATATTATAGATCTTTTATGCTTGGAAACAGGTATGCAGATCGATTTGGACCAGCACCATTTCCTTTTGTGGTATCACTGACGAGGATTAAGTCTTTCTGTCTCCTCTGTTTCCTCATTTCTCCACTATTGTTTCCTATTGTAGCAGAAGGCCTTAGTGGGGCTTGAAGGAAGCTCTTAGGGCTGGATATTTTAAAGAAATCAAAGTTGAAAATACTTGTACTTTGCCATATCTTCTTTTTGTTACTAAATTTCTGTGATAGCTCTAAGAGAAGTGCATATAGACTGAAAGATATTATAGATCTTTTCTGCTTGGCAACAGGGATGTGGAACAATGACAATAAGTACCCGTTCCTTGTGGCATCACTGATAAGGAGCAAGTCTTTTATGTCTGCTCTGTTTCCTTATCAACTGTTTGATATGGAGAGTGATATGGAGTACCTGGACTTTATACTTTACCCAAATAAATATCAGGAAACATGTCAGCAATGTCTTATCACAAAAGTGGAGAAAAAAATTAAACTTATGGTGCAATCATTGGTTGTCTAGAGGCGGTCATTTGGTCCTGGTCAAAGCAGTGTTAGAGAGCTGGATGTCTTTATCCTGGATACAAAAGGGAATTTTGGAGGTAATTAGAAGGTTATACTACAGATTTATTCGGTCCAAGTGCAAAGATAGAGAGTGTATACCACTAGTTAATTGGAAGAGGATATCAGTTCCAGAAGCCCAGGGTATATAGGGACTTTAGAACATTTTCTTATTTTCCAAAGCTTTATAAGCAAAAAGTGCATGGAGACTTGGAGTGATGGATCACATGCCCAAGTGATAAAAGAAAAGTATATTTCCTATGAAGCAATGGATGGTTAATAAGAAATCCTGTAAAGAGCCTAACTAATGGATGGTTGTCTTCACTTTTCGATTAGTAGGTAACAGACTTGTTTGGAGTGATGAGGCAAACAAGGCTAAAATTTGGGGTGGATTCCTGGGTAGGTTGTGGTAATGATTATAGGATTCCAGACCATATCACTCTGTATTTGCTATCCAGGGGCTTCTTTGATCTATCACAAATTGCCAATGTGAACAGAACCACTATTTGGCATCAAGTACTGGGAGGGATCTGGATCTTGGGGAAGAAGATGCAGATATATATTATATGGGATTTGTATATTGACAAACTTAGATCCAATTTTTTGAGGTTAAAAAATGAGGAAGATCAATTGGCATGGTCAATAAATCTTGTTGCACTCAAATTGTCAAAGTTCCAAGGAAGCAGAAGTACCAATTTTTTCAGCTAGATTGGATCACTTATCAGCAATCATTCTATCTCTTTATCCCACATCTACACAAAAAGGAATCATATGGCTGATGGATTGTCAAAGGAGCATCTCAGTCTAGCTAGAAGTGGTTGGGTCATCATGGAAGATCAGGCTGAACTGTGCTCACAGTTTACTCATGCTTCTTTCTACTACGGTTTTCATTTTCTGTTGACAAGGCAATAAATAGCATGTTTTTAATGACTGAATTTGTATAAGAGAACTGTGCAGAAATATTTTTTGATGGAAAAATGGCAACAGTTATATTCTGTATTATTTTGATTACCGTTGATCTCCATTTTTGTAGAAATATGTAGGATGATATAAAGTGTTTACTATAAGGACAGTATATGATGGACATATCTATATCTTACTGTTGACCCGTGTTAAGGTTATTATGAATGCTTTTATCATCTGCTGTATGTAATTTCACTCTATATGAAATAAAATTACATTTTTTTTGGTCGAGAAGAAAGGATTTCTAGAGATAGCATATTTCTAAAAAGATTTTTAAGATGCAGGAATATCAAGCACACTACACAACCAGCATCAGAAATTATTGCAATAGGAACAAACCTTGTTGCCTGAGTACCAGCTTCCAGGGACCAACCGTTGTTTTTGCTGTTGTTTCAGTTGTTGCACTTGTGTCTGTTGGGATATGACTGGTTTTGTGCTACCTTCTTTACTGAATGTGGTGAAGTTCGGAGCAGATGCTGTAGACAAGGTCTGTTTTAACTCTTGGATCTCTTGCCTTTGAGAACGGCAGATAGCTGTCAATTTTTCATACTTTGATGTGATTTCTGCCTTTTCTAAGCGCACCTGCTACAGCTCTTCTTTCAATCTATCCACTTCTACTTGTAAGCTTTCTTTGCCAAACACACTAGTTCCAGTGGTGGGCTTATGGTTATCGAAATCTGCAACAAATGCATTAAATGAATCGTCATGAAATGGCCCACCAAATTCTGAAGCTGAAGCCTTCACTGGAGATACACCAGAGTCGATTGTGTTTTCATCCCCCTGGTCAGTATCTTCAGAGCTAAGCCTTATCTGGCTTATATCTGAATTCATTTCATCATATCCTTGCCGAGTTGTAGGTTGTGGTGAGGCATGCACCTTCTTCTTAAAGTTTGACATACCACTTTTCAAAATGTGTCCAGCTCTGGGCTGGTTTTCCTTTGGTGAACTTAAAATGCCTTGTTTTGGATGAGTTTCAAGGCTTTGTGACCTCTGCTTGAATACACTTTCACTCCCAGGATCCTTATCAAACACAGGGCCTTTGTCATCCACAGGCACAGATTCCTGTGCATACTGACTTGACCAAAATGCTCCTAAAGAGCTCCCACTACCAACACCACCTTGCATTGCCTTTGAATCTGGTTGTACCATAGGCGGTGACTGACGATCTTGGTCTTTCAATGTAGGTGGAGGTGGCGGTGTTCTGGATGGGAGTGGAGAAGTTCGCCTTGTTGCCATAGGATTACCTACAAAGTGATGTTCCAATTTGTCTGCATCAGGATAAAATACATAGCTACATGCCCACTCATACTTCTTCATTTGTCAACAATGAGTATAGACTCTACTGAAATGCAAAACTATTCCACAGTCATCTTACCATGATCTTGGGCATCCATAGAGGACAGTCTTATTCACTTCTGTCTGGATCCTAACAATGTGAATAAGACTGTCCTCTATATCTAGACTTCATCCTCTGTTGCCGCCTTGACTTGCTCTACAAACCATGGTTGTAACCATGTATTTGCAGTGGTGCCCAGGGATGAGTACTCCGCTTCCTTCTGCTGTAAATTTTCCTTTTCCTCCCGCGTGATCTAACATCTTGCTCGGGGTTTTCATCACTGTTTGCCCTAGATGATTGAAGAGGTCGAATGGGGCGGACAACACTGTTTTTCTGAAATCATTGTCCCCCTCACGAGCTACTAGTCCTTCGCCACTTAGGTTAGGTTGCAACCATGTATTTGCAGTGGTGCCGAGGGATGAGTACTCTGCTTCCTTTTGCTGTAAATTTTCCTTTTCCTCCGGCGTGATCTAACATCTTGCTCGGTTTTTCATCACTGTTTGCCCTAGATGATTGAAGAGGTCGAATGCCCTAGATGATTGAAGAGGTCGAATGGGGCGCACAACTCTGTTTTTCTGAAATGATATTCACTATGGCGCCCTTTTTATTTTCATATAGTTACACAATTGATAGGATATTCATTATGGCGCCATAGTTACACATTTGAATATTTATTATTATTTAAAAATATTTTAAATTAATGTTACACATAGGATATTCATTATGGTGCCATAGTTACACATTTGAATATTTATTATTATTTAAAAATATTTTAAATTAATAACATTAATTAATAAGAAAAATAGAATCTTATATAGATTTGAACGTTAATTTTATTTTTAGTGAATTACCAAATTAGATATTTATGATTTTTTACATATATTTTATTTTAAATTAATAATACTTAATTGGAAAATAGAATTCTTTATAGATTAAATTGAAAATAGAATTCTATATAGATTAAATTGAAAATACTTAATTGGAAAATATAATTTTATATTAATTGGAAGGTTACTATTTTTAGATAGTTAGGAAATTGAATATTTATAATTATTTTCATATATTTTAAATTAATAATACTCAATAGTAAAATATAACTTTATATAGATATGTTTACAGTTCTATATAGATTTGTTTTGGAAATTTTAAATAAAAAAATGAGAAGTGAAGTGGACAAATTATTTACTTGATGGGTAGTAACCACTAATAAAACTATACATTTATAGTTGTACTTTTACACAAGTGTTAAGGACCACATAAATAATTATGGAAGTAATCCTAGTTAAGTATTCATATCCATTTTTTATGCAAAGATTTACTCAAATTATACTGGAAATTAAACTATGGTAAATATGTTATTAACTAGAGTATAAGCTATCTTCAAAGATTTTATTTTTAAATAATTTTTTTACAAATCTTAAGAATAAAAGATCAGTGAAAATATATTTTGAAATCATGAATGAATATTGCAACCATATCCACGAATTATATATATATAGAGAGAGAGAGAGATAATATTAATAATAAAAAGTTTCTTATAGTTAAAATATGTGGGTTTGTGAACATGACTAAGTGAACATGGCTTATGAAAATGACTAGGACTTAGGGTTGGTCCATGCTCCTTTCCTCAGTCTGCCTCTGTGACAGGTCTTGTGGGTGTGATACGACTAGTTGGGGTCAGGGCTCACCGCTCGACCCTTCCTCCCAACGCGCCCATACATGTCGTTCAAATATAAGTGGCAGACATTATGGTTGAGAACCACCTATAGGTGAGATGGTAAGGCTTTGGAGTTTGTTATGGCAGGTCAGGTTTGAGTCCTGCCAAGGCCTTTCAACCTTTAACAATTTTTTAGCCAATGTGGAAGAGCCACGTGGTGGCCTCTAGTTGGGCCACGTGGAAGCTTCCCATTGGGCCACCAAAATACACTGCAACCAATAAAATTCGACCAAATCACACTTCAATATCAAAATTGCAATATTTCATTTCTAGAGTGACACAATTAACAATTACTAACATAAATGACTAATTCATACACTTGTTGTACTTATTATTTGGTCATATATTTAGTCCTAGATTAAATTAGTCATTTTAGTTAGTCGTTTTTAGTTTGGTCACTTATTATCTAGTCATATATTTTAGTCCTCGACTAAATTAGTCATTTTAGTTAGTCGCTTTTAGTTTGGTCACTTATTATATAGTCATATATTTTATCCCTAAACTAAATTAGTCGTTTAAGTTAGTCATTTTTAGTTCTGTCACTTAAAATTTCTCAAATTTAGTAGTAATTCACTTGAAATAATTGTGGTGACTAATTTTTTTAGTCACCTAGTCACTAATTTCATCATTTTCTACTAGTGCAGGGTTCGCACACAACTGGACTAGGATCTCCACGCACACAGCCAGCAGGAGTTTGTTCCCCAAAAACCCCAACAGATCACTTACATAATAGATCGCATCAATATCTCATAAAAACCTTACCTCTTACAATCCGAAATGCCTCTCTATTTATAACAATCTAGCTTTAACATTCCTATGGTCCGCAACCCATGGTTTTCGGACCCCTAGTTTACCCTTTAACCCCATTACAATGATTTTTGGGGATTTGACCCACCCCAAAACCCCTATGCTATACTAAATATAACAAAAATAACCAAAAATAGACTGGTTTCATAGCTTGTTAGGAGACCCCGTTCCAACAGTCCCCTAACACAATCTTGTGACTCGTCCCGAGTCACTTTGGTGGCACGCCTTCAATCTACGTGTGTAAGGTAGCCAAGGAGTGAAGGAGGGGTGGAAGAAATTCCTTGCTTCAGGTCGCTGCATGTTGCGGAATATTGATCATTGTCATAGAAGCAAGCCCATCAAGATCCGGACCAATGCGTTCCAACAACCAGTGGAGGCTTGCAATGGCGGACTGCGCATCTTGTGCAAGCTGGAGTGCAGCATTAGTCCATGGTTTCAAATTTTTGTGTGCAATCTTCTTGAAGTGATGAAGGTCCTCAAACTGGTGCATGGTAGCCAGGCGTTGCGTGTGGTTGGGGGGGTGTGGAGGCCCGAAGTCGATCTAGAGAATCTTCTGCCTGCGTCAACTCTCTTTGGCCATTCTGAAGCATGGGGTGGTGCATTGCTTTCATCCATAGTTGCGTAGCTTCTTCAAAAAATTGGGCTCCGTGCACCAGTCATTCCTGAATAATGTGTGTGGCGTTAGTGACCACGGAAAATCATTGGGCGCATTCTTCTGGGGTCAGGTCATACTGCTTGCGCCTTTCTTGGCCATGGTGGTGTACTTCTTGCAATACGCTGGCAGACAGTCTTCGTAGTTATATAGTAGAGAGTTGTGTTAAGTCAACTTGTATGTCCCTAGAACTTGGTTCAGAAATGACAGTGCGGGGGAGTAAACATATGTTGCTTCTAGCGGGCGGGGCCTAGAACTGGCGGAGATGTCATAGCAGGTTCCGGTACCGCAGAGTTCCTACGGAACTCAGTTTGCAGCTAATCCTTTCAGGTGGCCTACGTACACTCCTATTACTGCACTCAACATCTCCCGGCCCTCTTATCAGTTCCTCCTGTGCATCGAGATCCATAACAGAGAGACGAGCGATATGAATCATAGAAATAAGTAGAAAAAACCATAATGTAGGTAGCCAATATCGCTTGACAGTTGAATAAATAGCCCAAGCCATCATCTTCCAGCCATATGCGCCCCAATCAAAACTACTTAATGTCAAGGTAGCTCGTATGTGGAACGCACGCTCGATCGTGCTTATCATAAATGGTGAAAGTGATAATCAACCTCCCTTTTCCTGCGTTTATAAATGTCTTTTCGCATTAACTCAGGATGAGCTTATATTCTTCCTTTATATCCAAGGTCGCGTCCTTATGATGTCAGGGCATGGCTGACACGTTGGAGGTCCTTTCGTATTTCGATGGATGGTTGACACACGGTGAGCCTTCAAGTCGATCGGGAGTCTTTTGAGGCATTTATGTCGATCGTGGAAGGAGCATTTTTGTGCAGGACAGCTGCTTCATATGTCCGTAGGTGATTTAATTATTCAGTCATTTGCAAATTCTCCTGGATACTCATGATTGTAGACAGGTCCATAATCTATTTGGGTAAGGGCTGAGCGCACCCTTGAGTGTTGCGCACAAGTAGGTCACAACATGGGTCGACCGATTTTGGGGCCCATATAGCGAAGGGGGTCTCTATATGCAGGATTACCCTACTCCAGTACTTCCTCCGGATAGGGGAGACAGGTCCCTACGTAGGTGCTTCATATCGGGTTAGTGATAGTGCCTCCGACCTACATTCTATGGATCCCTTAGGCTTTGTAGGCTTTGAAGTTTCATCTGTGGCCTCTTGGCAAGCCAAGTTTCGTGCGATGGTAGAGAAGCGATGGAAGCTTCTGATGGTCTGAAGGTTGGGAAGTGTCGAAACCTCATGTAGCCGGCTCTTCCAGTTCTCCAGCTCCTCATGAGAGTCAGAAAAGAATTCACTGTCCTTTTCCCAACAGAGCATCCCTTCATCCATGGGGTTAACTCGATCTTCATCTTGCGCAGTGATCTTATAGATATGATCTAATTCCTCCTTTGTGTGGGCAGGCTCGATATACCAGGCACCTTCCGTGAGATCCAGAGGTACTATGACACGCGTACTTCCACTCTCAAACACCATACTTCATTTCTTTAGGTTAATAATGCCCCCCATGTCCATTTTCCAATCTAATCCGAGGAGTGTAGGGTAGGGGTCCGCATCTTCAACTATCTCAATCACTTCAAAGTCAACTAGGACCCTTGCCCCTACAATGTCAACCATAATTTTTGGTAACCTTCCCAAAGGAATTATTTTCTGCTGATTTTCATGCGCAGCTAGATAGTGGACCACTCCAATTTGGGCTTCCCCTTTTTTTTCCATGTCTGCTTAGGCAAAACTTTGGCATCAAATCTAAGATCTAAGATAACCTGATCCATTTCATAGTCCCTGATTTGTGCAGTCAACCACATTTCCCTCCCTGTGCATTTATTAGAGCTGTAAAGTTTGTGCACGTCCTTGGTCTTAGGGATCAAGGTGGGCCGAGCTGCGTAGGTGTTCATTAAAGCCAGGAGGTTTCTTACAGCCTACGGGTTCCTGAGTAATTTCAAACATGCCTTTAGAAAGGTCTCAATTTCTTCCTCACTTTGAGACTGTACAGGGGCTACTGGTAGTGCCCATTCTCCATAGGGTACCTCTTTTCTTCCCTTGGTGTCTAGCCCACTACGTGTTATGACCTTTACACTTGGATCTACTTCTCTTAGCTCAATTTTAACCCTCTGTATGTTCTGCGTAGGGGTAGGCTGCTTTTCCTGCATTCTAGCTATCAAGATCGAGTAGTCTTCTACCTCATGGTCCAGCTGTTTGCAGTATTTACACGATGGTTGAGTGGGATTAGGGAATTCTTTGGCACAGTGCCCTATTTCTCCACAATTATAACAGATCAGCTGACCTTGTCCTCGGCCTGCGCTTCCTCCCCAACCTCCTCTGCCTCGGGCCAGTGATCCTCTAAAGTGCGCAGTCAGTTTGAGCGATGTAGGGTCTGATTGCACCCGATATAAGTTCCCTCAATCTATCATCAAGTCATACATTCGGAAATTCTGCTCGTCATGTCCTACAGACCGACAGAATCAGCACCATTGTTGTTTTAGCTCTGGGACATACGCACCCAGCCGAGGGCAATGGTTTGTATCATGGAGGCTTGCTACCCAACAATCATCACACCATTGCGCAGATCTACTTGATCCTTGTCGCAATAGGGCAGGTTCCCTACTTACCCCTGGGCACAGCGAGCTAGGTCCTCTAGCTTGGATATAATTAGTCAGTAGAGGGCACTGATCCTTTGTGTGACCAAAAACTCGGCAATGTATACACCATAGATCCACGCAGATGTCTTTTCCTTGCTCTTTTCGTAGGTTCTGTATCTCTAGGTGCATAGCTCCAAGTTGTTCCTGGATCTGTTGGACTCCTGCTAAGGTATCCTCCCGGGGAGCAGCTTATAACTTCATAGTGGCTTCTACAGCTTTCTCCTGTGATTCAAAGATTTTACGATTCATTGGTGTGCGCAGATGAGGTAACAACATGGCGATGAACCATTCCGTATGTTGTCTATCATCATACTCAAACCCTCCTTCCCTAATTTCCTTTTTCAGTCGTTGATCCACCTCCCACACTGATTCAAACACACCCTGTTTGAAGTCTTTTACATCCGCCACTAACTAGGAGTAGGTCTTTGGTTTGCGAAATTGTTTCTTCAGAGCATTCTTAATATCCTGAATGGAAGCGGTTCCATTCTGGGCAACATATCACATATACCAGTCTAGAGCTCTGTATTATAATGCTAAAGATAGTTGGGCCCTTTTGATTGTATTGCTGGCCACATTTGGCACAGTCTAGATAGAGTCTGCAATGAACCAGAATCGATCCATGTCCTCATCTCCTACCCCCTTGAAGGTAGGTAGTTTTAGATGGGCAGCCATATCACTATCCAGGGACGATTTTATAGGTGAGTTCTTACCCCCGCATGCCCTAAGTGGTGATGTGGTCAGTTCTTTAACTGGGCTATAGGCGGCCCTTCCTCCATCAAGGTTGGTCCGATAATACTTACCACTACGTGTTGCACTCTCGTCTGGATTCGAGGTCATTCAGTCTGTATAGCTACACAGAATTCTCTTTTCGCACAGCCACTTCTTGATCAGTAATGGTAACGTCCTCAGAAACTTACCCCGGAATCCTTTGAAGGATCGTCGCTCGGCCTCAGAGTATGATACAGATTGATCAATGGAAAATTTTATCACAAAGCCTCCTAGCACACTATCCACCCAGTGATCCACCGTGCGTGTAATAGTGTTATCGGTTCTCTCCAGTTGTTCAAGCAGATCGGGAGTCCACTTAGTGACTCGCTCATCCTTCCAGCACTTTTGGAATTCTACCAGCCTGGCTAGCCACTCCTAAAGCTCAATTGCAAAGGTGAAAAATAATATTTCGTAGCTTTCAGTAAGGACGTACCTATTCTTCCACCTTTCCGCTGTTAATTTTTCACTTCGGTTTTCTCTTACTGCAAACTCATGGATCTGCCTTTCGAACCAGTCCTCGATCTCTTTTCTTTCAGGCTTCCAATATTCTCTTTTCATTACCCGATCCATTTCTTAGATCTCTTCATTACGGAACCATTTTTTGGCTTGAGGGATCCTGACCCAGGTTCGGTGTGCAAGGTTGGCCAACAAACCCCTATACTCCTAGCCATTTCAGCAGTGACCTATTTGCGCATGTCACAGTCTCACCCGAAGTAGTACGAGTGGGTGTTGGAACCAGGTTTCCGCACCCTGAGAAAGGAAGGGTAAGGCAAGTAGGGCTGCGTTCTATTCATATTATCTCTATGTAGGGTCAAGTATATGTCCAATTGCATCCACGTGCACTAGATCTACAATTAGAAGCTTTCATAACCTTAACACAACATTACATACCCGAACAGAATAGACCTATATTTACTTTAATATACATACTTTCGCAGCATAATATAACCAAATCAGAATAGATCCAATCATTCAATATACATACCTTCGCAGCGCAAAGACATAGAAATGCATAGCACATTAATTATCAGCAATTCATTCAATAGTACTCACAAATTCAAATCCAATAATCTCGCATATTCATTCATTCATTACCCTTACAAGTCCCTTCCTAGCATGTGCACATAGCAACAGGGTCCGCACACAGTTGGAATAGGATCTCCATGCACACAGCCAGTAGGAGTCTATTCCCCAAAAACCCCAACAGATCGCTTGCACAATAGATCGCATCAATATCTCATCAAAACCTTACCTCTTACAATCTAAAATGCCTCTCTATTTATAAAAATATAGCTTTAACATTCCTATGGTCCGCAACCCATGGTTTTCGGACCCCTAGTTTACCCTTTAACCCCACTAAAATGCTTTTTGGGGTTTTGACCCACCCCAAAACCCCTGCGCTATACTAAATATAACAAAAATAATAAAAAATAGACTGGTTTTGTAGCTTGTTAGGAGACCCCGTTCCAACACAATATAATACCATCATATGAACCAAGGGTTTGCCTTATATGGAAAAAAACCCTAAATTAAACATAATTTCTATTGTCAAATCATCTGCCTAATGAACGGCCCAGATTGACTACGAAATTACAATATTTTACAAGGCAATTTTACATTTGTTTTTAGCTTCAGGGGCACTGCCCCTGAAACCCCCCACCAGCAGGGGGGCTCCAAAAGGCTGTCTTCACCCCCCCCCCTAGACCCCCCTGACCAAAATAAAATGACGGGGGGCATTTCCGCCCCATTAAGAACAGGGGTCCAATGTGGCGATACATCTAAATAAAGAAGATAATTAGGCTCCACACCCAACAATATTTGTTGGAAAATGACTCCACTTTAGACCTGGTTGTTTCTCATATTCATCATCATACTTGAATACCAATTGAAACTGAGTAGAATCTCAGTTTCTCCCTGGTTACAACTTTTGTTAACATATTTGCATGATTCTGGCTAGTGTATATCTTTTCTAGCTTCAACCTTCCATCTTCCAAAACTAATAATATGAAATGGTACTTGAGCTGTATGTGTTTAGTCCTGGAATGAAATTTTGAGTTCTTTGCAAGATGAATGGCATTATGGCTATAACTGTATAACCTTCCCATCTCCTGCTTCTTACCCAATTCATCCATAAACCTTTGTAACCAAAACATTTCTTTACTAGCCTCTGTAGCAGCAACATACTCTACTTCTATTGTTGAAAGTGCAACAACGCTTTGCATTTTTTAAATCCAAGTGATAGTTTTTCCACCTACAGTAAATACGTACCTTGTAGTGCTCCTCCTATTATCTCTATCACCTTCCATATTTTCATCAACATATCCCTATAGAGCAATGTTTGAACCACAAAAACATAATGCTTGATTTGTGGTACCTCTCAAATATCTGAGAATCCATTTCACTACCATCCAATGTTATTTTCCTGGATTGTTCATGTAACTTCTTACAACTCTTTCTGCATGTGAAATATCAGGTCTTGTGCAAACCATTGCATACATTAAGCTTCCAACTACTGATACATATGGAAATTTAGGCATATAATCCATTTCTTCTTGGGTCTGGGGGCACATCCCCTTACTAAGTTTGAAATGGCTAGCCAAAGGTGTACTAACTAGTTTTTCATTCTACATATTAAATATTTCCAACACATTTTGTATGTACTCATTATGAGACAATGTTGATTTGCGATTTTTCCTGTCTCTAGTTATTCTCATACCAAGGATTTGTTTTGCAGCTCCCAAATCCTTCATTGAAAATGAATTTTCCAATTTTCTTTTGAGCACATTTATTTCATGAATGTTAGACCCTGCAATAATCATGTCATCTACATACAATAACAATATAATATAGTTGCCATCATTTTTATTTTTAAGATAAACGCAATGATCAGAGTCACATCTAGTATAACCTTGTTCAAAAATAAACCTGTCAAATTTTAGATACCACTTCCTTAGAGCCTGTTTTAAGCCATACAAGCTCTTCTTCAACCTGCACACTGGTTTTCCTTCCCTTTGACCTCATATCCTTATGGTTGCTGCATATAGATCTCTTCCTCCAAATATCCATGGAGAAAGGTTGTCTTTACATCTAACTGTTTAAGATGCAAATCTTCCACTGCTACAAGACTTAAAATAGTTATGATTGAAGTAATTTTAACAAAAGGAGAAAATATTTCATCAAAGTCAATACCTTTCTTCTATGCAAACTCCTTCACCTCAATTCTATCTTTGTACCTATGTTTTCCTCCATCATATTCCTTCAGCCTTTAAACCCATTTATTCTGCAATGTTGTTTTACTTGCAGGCAACCTGACTAAGTCCCAAGTCTGATTATGTATTAAGGATTCCATCTCTTATTTCATGGCTAGCTCCCACTTCTTCCTGGTTTCTACCTGCATCGCTTCTTCATAATATTCGAGTTCATTGGAATTAATCAACAATAAATAATATAATGGAGAGTATCGTTCAGGGGTTCTACTTATCCTGGTAGATCTTTTGACACCAATTTCAGGTGTTTGAGGTGTCTGTTGCTATTGAGCTGGTAACGTTGCTGTTGTGGTTGTTGATTATTATTATTTTCAGACACCTTCACTTTTTTGTGATCTCATCAAGAACTATGTATTGTTTGTTTTATTTTTCCTGTTTCTTTTCCTGCATTTGATCCTTATACAAGACCTTTTCATTGAATATACATCTCTGCTCCTAATTATTTTGTGATTTTTACAATCATATAATTAATAACCAAAATCATTAACACCATATCCAATAAAGGTACATTTATTTTATTTTTCCTCAATATTTGTTCTATTTTCTTTATTAATATGGACAAAGGCCTCACAACCAAATGGCTTTAAAAAAGAGTAGTTTACCTTTTTACCTATCCATGCCTCCTTTGGAATACCACCATCCAAGGAAATTGAAGGCCCTCTTTTTATTATATAAACAACAGTATCTACAACATTTTCCCAAAATTGTAAAGGCAATCCTGGATGAAATCTCATGCACCTTGCACGCTCCATGATTGTCATGTTCATCCTTTCTGACACACCATTTTCCTCTGTTGTTCTTGGAACTGTCTTTTATCTACGAATTCCATGCTATGAATGGTACTTATAAAACTCTTTGTTGCAATATTCACCTCCATTGTCTAATCTGAGAAACTTCAACTTCTTTCATGTCTAAATATCAACCAAATCTTTCCATTTCTTGAAAGTATCAATTACATCAAATTTATTTTAAATACAATAAATCCAAGATTTTCTAGTTGCATCATCAATAAAAGTAACATAATAATGAGAGCCACCGAGAGATGATACCTAAGCAGGTCCCCATACATCTGTATGCAAAAGCTCTATTTTTTCGCTCTTCTTTTCTTTCCCAACTCTAATAAATCTTACTCTCTTCTGTTTTCCATAACCACAATTCTCAGAGAAATTCAAATTAATATTCTTCAAACCTGGCAAAAAATTTCTTCGGTGAAGAATATTCCTTCTCTTATCACTCATGTGTCTGAGCCTATGATTCCATAATGTTGCATCTACTCCTGTGGAGGTTAAATCATTAACACAATTAGAAATACCATTGCATAAATACAATCTACCAACCTTTTATCCTTTTTCTATTACTAGGGATCCTTTACTGAACTTCTCACACAACCTTCACCTCCCAACTTCCCTATTGAAATCAAAATTTTCTTCAGATCTAGAACATGCCTTAACTCATTTAATAAACATTGGTTTCCATTATGTTTTTTTACAAGAACTTTACCCATTCCAATGATTTTATCGGGTTTATCATCACCCAGACGAACCTGTCCAAAATCTCCTTGAACATAGTAATGAAAATATTTCTTATCACGTGTGGCATGGAATGAGGCCGCTAAATCTACCACCCAGGCATCAATAACATTTTCTAAAGGAATAATCAAAGCATATTGTAACACATCACCTACCACATTTTATTCATGATTTTTTTCTTGTTGTGCGTCTCCTTCTTTTCCCTTTCGAGACTTACAATATTTCTTCAAGTGTTTTTTCTTCCTGCATTTCCAGCACATTATCCCCGATCTAGACTTGGATCTTCCTTTCCTTGATTTACTGCGATATCCTGAGCTCTTTCCTCTTTCCATTTTTCTTCCCCTAGCCTCTACACTTAAAGCATTTCCCGATGTCTCACCGGAGCTTTTCCGTCGCATTTCCTCGCTAAGGATAGCACTGACAACATCATCAAACTTTAAAGTCCTAGATCCAGAGATAGATTTAATAATGGCCATAACTAAACCATTCCAACTTTTTGGAAATGAGCACGAAAATAATAGAGCCCTAACTTCATCATCAAAATTTACCCATACATAACTTAACTGACTGGTAACCATATTAAATTCATTTAAATGGTCAGCAACAGATCCACCTTCTGACATCTTCATTAAATAAATGTTTCATAAGAAATACCTTATTTGAGGCTAAGGGTTTTTCATATAGTTTCGGAAATGGCATCATTAAACCCTTTATTGTTGTTTCCTTTGAAATGTTGAAGGCTACTGACACTGCCAGGCACAGTCGTATTGTTCCAAGTTCCTTTCTGTCGAGAATATCCTATTCTTTGTCTGTCATACTCGATGGATTCTTTGTTTTTACTTTCAATGGTAGGTACATATATTTCTAATACAGATAATATTCCATCTGCATCTTCCACGACCAGAATTTTTTGCAATTAAATTTATCGACCCTAAACCTGCCATTTTCCACCATTGCTCGAACCAAGAACCCTTCTTTCCTGTGATTTTATAAGCCAAATAGACATTCAACTCTGATACCAGTTGTTATAAAATTATATATTACACAACAATGGTACACATAAAATATGTGGAAACACAAACACTAAAATAATATATAAAACAAGAGAGACATATATATATGTGGTTCACCCAACTTGGGCTACGTCCATGGAGAAACAACCAGTCCTTCCTTTATATTATCCAGCAAAATGAAGAGACACAACCTACAGCAGATCCATTTTAATATCCTATACTATCTCACATAGTATCCCTTTCTCTTTCTTGCTCAGAATACATGTCATATATAGCCACAATACAATACCCTCATATGAACCGAGGGGTTGCCTTCAAGGGGAAAAAAAACTAAATCAAAAATAACCTCTAGCATCAGATCATCTGCCTAATGAATGGCCTAGATTGACTACGAAATTACATAATTTTACAAGGCAATTTTACATATGTTTTTAGCTTCGGGGGCGCTTCCCCCAAAACCCCCTGTCGGGGGGGCTCCAAAAGGTGATCGTTGCGCCCCCCCCCTAGACCCCCCTGATGGCAATCAAACAATGGGCGGCGTTGCTGCCCCATTAATAATATGGGTCCAACACAACGATACATCTAGATAAAGAAGATAATCAAGCTCCACACCCAACATAAGTGATAAAATAACAAATTTTTCTACGAGGCAGGCATGTCCCATGCTCGTGACGATGACTAGTTAAATATAATTTGGTAGATATTGGTTATTTCAAGTCACATTGGGGTAGGTGACCTGCTACTAGTTGATGATGACGACTGCTGATGCCCTCAAGGGTGTTTTTTCTTTGAAAAAATAGGCTAAATGTGGAACCCACATGCATTTTCTTGGTATAGCACTTTTGGATGAGGTGCTCAATATATGCATGGGTATTTGACTTCTGGGAACCTTTCCATGTATAATGATTTAAGCATTGCTGAAATAGATTCTTACTGATACACGGGTCTTCGACTAATTTTGAAAGAGTGCAGTGTATATGAAGTATGATACCACCTTGACATGAAAACTCGTGTTGATGATGAATGTCAAGGGGATCGATGACATCAACGGGAAGTTTGAATTCCAATTTTTCCATCCAAATATGTTCCCATAGTGGTGGGTGTTATCACTCCCCCCCCCCCTCGCTTCCCAAGGCTGAGAATGGAGATGAAGTAAGGTAACCACAAACCAACCTTTAGGTGAGGTAACTAGCACTACCAAAACCAGAGAGGGCTCTCTCAATGTGACTTTGTAGCCAATGACATGACTGAATATGATGATCTTAGGCTAGTTATGATACTTAGTAGATTAGGGTTTTTGTTTTTTTGAAGTTTGTTGGATAGGAATCACAGTTAGGGATCTAGACATAGGGTTTAGTTCAGATTTCAAAGGCTAGATTGTAGAGGTAAGGGTGAGGCCAGGTAGGTAAGCTTAGAAGCATGATTAATTTTTCATTGTATATAGAGTGAACTAAGAGAGATTCATAATGAGCATTAGAATGAATTAATTCATCACAAGAGCAAAGACATGTTCATGTAAATCTAATAAAAAGCAGAGCATCGAAAGCATGATTTATGTCTATAAACTGATAATACTTAACATAAATAAGCATATATATGGAAGATGGAAAACATAAAATTCAACATGATAAGTTTATAGAGAAAATAAAATACTCAAATGCATACCACGGGAGTCTTAATACTATGTCTACAACATTGTCTTTGATTTCATTCAGAAAAAAGCATGTACAATATCTCCACTGCAAATAACAACTATCCAACCTCTAAAATGACTTGAGGTGGACTAATTATAGAAAATATATTTCATGACACCTCATAGGGTCGAAATCCTATCCAAAAATCATCATAATTACATCATATGAGTCACTTCCTAGAATCTAGGGAAGTTAGAAACTATCCCCTAAAATGTAGCTAAAGACCAGGAGTGTGTATCTCCTTCATTAAATTCCATTTTTCCTCATCATAAGAGACAAAAAAAAACTCAAATAATCTCATAGAATAGATTAACATTGAATTCTGAATTTTTCCCGGCATGACAAATGTTTGAAGGCAATCTAATGCAGAAACGTAGCGCCTTTAGAAAAAGCATCACACATGTCTTGAAGAAGCGTCGTGCATGTTCAAAGGTGATTTTGACTCACTTAAAAGCATCGAATTTCAAGTTTGAAGGTTGGGATTAATATCCCTATGTGTCTACTTTCCAATGCACCTTGAAATTTGAGAAAAAACCCACAGTAATACCTCCAAAAAATTATTTTCCCAACCTTCACTCCCAAAGCGCCGTGGTTGGTCAAAAACACTGGCAAAAGCATGAAAAAGAGGCAGGTTTTTTGTTTTTCTCCACAACCGAGGGGTGTCATGAAAAACTAAGACCCGGTCTAAAATTTGCAGGTGAAATGGCATCCAACCATGTAAGCCAATATTTATTTGAGTTCCCTGAGAGAAAGTGTCACGTTGATGCGCGATACTTCTGTGGAGACCAATTTTCCTGAATTTTCCAAAAATGTCAAAAATGCTCAAAATTTGTCAAAATCTATTTTTTGAAACCTGTGGATGATAGGCTAAACAACCAAGGATGCCTCAGCAAGTAGGTCTAATTTATCCTTCTCTTTGATCTTCTTTAAGCTCTATCTTCATTTGTTTGAGACTAATTTGTGAGATTTTGTTTTTGGCGTAATAGTGATTTTCCATGTGCCTCTCGAGGTCATTGTTGTTTTTGGCTTTCTTCATAAGCTTCTCAAGATGTCCATTCACCATATCAGGCTAATACTCTCTATCTTGATTGATTTCATCAAGAATTATTTCATCAAAATTTTACCAACTTGATTTAGGAGTTGATTCTCTTTCTTTCTAAAGTGCCCTTTTGAAACCTCTTGTCCTTGGTCTCCTTGCTTTTGTTTCAACTTCTGCATCCTCCAACTGATCATCATCTCCCAGTTATTTGCCTTTGCCTTTATCTGCCTCAATATGCACCTTTAGCTTATCTTGGAGGAGTAGTTTCACTTTTAACTGTAAATTCTCTTGTTGTAAGAAGGTGATTTGGGAATTTTCTATTGAGAAAACCTCCCTCAAATCTATTATCTCTTCATATTTTTCTTTTATGATTTCCTCAACTGACTTATCCTTCACCTTCTTTTCCATGTCAACCTCTAAGGGTTATTTTTCATCATGTTGCTACAAAAATTCTAGTCAATTGTGCATTACAGCCTACCTCCATGATTCTCTCACAAAATCTCAAACATCCATTGTTTTCAAAACATCTCTTGGCATAAGGGGAGGCATTGAGTTCTTGCAATGTGGATGGTTCAAACTTAGAATGGTGGCCTCCCTTTTGAAGCTTATTTTCACCCTCCATACTACTTGTGGACAAGATGAAACCCTCCTAGATGAAATGAGTAGGGACAGTGAATTTGGGAAAACAGAGGATAGGAATAGGGTGACTTTAGGGGGTTGTGATGAGGTGTAAGAAAGCTAAGGAAAATTCCAAAAAATTTGAGGAGGTAGGGTGATGTGTTAGCTTGAGGTTACAAGTGAAATTTCTTGAAATAGGTATGGGGAGGTGGACCAAAATGTGAAAACACGAGGATTTTTTGGTTTTGTTGTGGAAATGTAGTGGGAATTTAGGGTTCTGATGGAAACAATGGTAAAGGGGATTGTGAGTGATAGGGGTTCTTAGGGTAGGGTCTATGGAGGATAAGTGAAGGTTTTATATGGTGGGATAAGGGTTTCTAATGGATAAAACTAATCAATAAAGGGAAACCCTAAAACGTAATGGAGCAAAAACCCTAAGGAGATAAATCATTCATACAATGATGATTTGACTTGAAAAGGGAATTTGAAGTGTCCACTTACTGATTTTGCAGGCCACGAAAGCTTTTCACAATTGTTTTTAACCTTGAAAAGCTGACTTGGAGTCTGAAACCCAAAAACATAGCACTGTTAGCGGAAGCGTAGCACTATGGCAGAAGCGTAGTGCTACCTCCCAGATGTGTCGCTCTGCCTCCAGAAACGTCGTGTTGCTTCCCAAAAACGTAGCAAAGTGAATTTTCTTGCAGTTTTCTTTGGTTTTATTCCACCTTTAACAGTTGTAGAGTATTCTGAAGGTGAGAGAGGAGATTTATTCAACAAGACAGGATAAAATGAATTGAGGAAGTGAATTTTTCCTTTTATAACATCAATAAAACACCATTTTTTGTCCTTTAGTGAAATCATGATATTTTGAGAAAAACTTTGTCTTTTTGAACAATTTGACAATGTAACAAGCTTTGAAAGAAGAAAAATTTGTCTTACTTTATTTTCCTACCTATACTAACTCCCTTTGAATATAACTTCTATGATGAAAATGACATTTTTTCGCCTTCTTTATGACAGAATGTGGACATTTATGGTGGCAAAATGAAAGACACATAGACACTGACCTAGGTGAAAGCATGATGACTTACCTAAGATTCTAGATGATAATGGACGACATGACCCATGAAATGACAATGACCATGAATACACTGGAGGGAGTAACTTTTAAATACCTAGACATATCCAACGAACAAAATTTTATTTGAAAACTGACTTGAAAATATAAAATTTGACCTAGGACCACTACTAAGAAAATTTGAAAGAGTACATTTGATCACAGAATATTGGACACTAACAGTGAGGACCCATCCAAGGTACTACCTCCATCATGGAAATTTTTTGTTGAATTTGACAGGAAGGAAGCATCAACCGTCTAAAACTGTGTTGATATAGGGGATCAGGGTTTCTGGTGAAGCAGGGCATAATATGGTGAGTTAACAAGACATGATGACGAGAACTGGCTAAAAATGATGGTGACGATCAACTAGCTCAAAATTAGAGCTATTAATGCAAGTGGAGGAAATCACAAAAAATATGATAAGGGTATCCTTGGGGTTAGTAGTACATCTAGGGTGGGTATACATATGTTATGACTGACGTGATTGGGGGTGTTAAATGAATGTGTAACTCTGACCAAGGGTTACTAGGGACAGTCGCCAGTTATGAAACGTAAAAATATGGGTGGAATTATTTCTACTAAAAAATTTGTGTGCACTTTTCAAAAGAATGTGAAAATGGTTTGGATGTAAAAACACGGAGACAGGTGCCCCATTAACATGTGTGATCATGCATGATGATGCGAGGAGGGTGTTTGTTGAGGGTGGGGGCCCCATTGGTTGGTTTCGATGCAGGGGTGATAAGGCGGATGACATGACACAGATGGGCTATATATGTGAGTTTGTGATAAGCCAAATTTGAAACACGGTAATGTGTTTTTTGTTGATCTGCTATAAAAAATGGTGGCCCAAGAATGGGGTTTTGATATGCGATGAGTAAAATAGAATGATGTTGATAATAAATGCATAGAAATGATATGGTTCCTATACCAGAGTAGGTGGCCATGGCTCCTAATAGTGAGTGATTGTCTATGAATATGATGGATGTCATGGGAGGTGCAGATCCATCGACTTGCGAAGGTACTATTATCATGTGCAAGGTGAGGTGATGATAAACATGGTCATGTGAATGAAGCCTATGGTTTATTTTTGGAGAAATGATGTCAGGATATGCAAATATTTGGAGGGAAGCCTATCTCTTGTACCTTTATTGTCTAGGAGCTTGATTGAAAATACAGTGATTGGGATGTACCTGCAATATCTGTGGCCAATACCCCAAGTAAAAGTATATTTTTCATATAAATATTCTTGAAATAACATCAATTTTAAAAAAAAGAGAGGGTGTCTGAGATGCAGTATCGAGGAGGGCAATGGGCCCGAATTTTTTTTTCCTGAAAACTAGAATGAGGTCCATATTGAAGATTATGAAGTATTGATCATTGTGTCTTTCACGCTTTTACGATTGGATGCCTTGAGCTCCAATTATGGGCTCACAAAAATGGTGAAAATGGTGATATAAAGGCTGAAATGGCCCAATTTCAGTTCATTTGGGTCTTTTAAGCTTGAAAGGTCATAGGTTGTGATCAGAGCATTTATTACCATTGTGGTCAGCCATAGCACCAGGGATACACACCGAGAGTGTCAGGTAGGAGCAGGAACTTCACTCTTTTAAATTTTGTCATTTTCATGGTAGGTGGGTCGTACAAGCATGCCCTATATGGCCCCTTTAACTTGTATTTAGGGGGACCATGCGAGAAACTTTCAGAGAGTCGCGCAGTAGATGCGTGAATATTTGGTCTTTGTGCATCGACTCTCTGCAAATGGTGCTTTCAGACCCGCCAACCTTCACGTCTATGTGAGATAGAGATGTGAGGGTAGCATGCCTTTTGATAAATTAGGTGCGTCGACCGAACTCAATGGTCAATGCATTTGTGAGATGCACAGGTGCGTATAATGCACACCACAACGTCTCACAAACATGTTGTACGTGTGCCTATGTAGATAAATAACGTGCGGTATTGCTTATGATTTCTGAGATTCTTAGGGATCAAAAACTGATATTTGTTTGGTTTTTTTTTAGTGGGGCCCATCCTTTGTACCTAGGTGACTCAAAATCCACGTGATCGCCAAACTTTGGCGCGATGGGGTTTGCTCAATTTTCTTCAGAATCCTATTCTGAGGTCACATGACATATTTTTATGATTCTTGGTTCGCTGTTGGGATGGACGGAGGCGGATAATTCTGGTGCATTAGGCTAATGTGTATTTTGTGACTAGTCTCTTGCCTCATGGGGAGGTGCTACCCCTTCCACTGCCAGGTGGGGCAATGAACATTAGGCATTGGCTAAAGGAGGTCAGTCACTGCAGGCCCGATGTTATCTCTGAGGGGTGTGTTGTTTTGTCCCATGTTACAGATTTGATAGAGTGTGTGGATTTTTCTATGATGGTATTCCTGGTGGGGTCATCTTCGCCTCACAGGGTATCAGGGCCGCATATAGCGGTCTTGCAACAGCTTTAGATAGGGCCCTTTTTTTATTTGGCTCGCCTAGTATACCGTTGCATGGTCACTTAGCTGGCTAAGGTGCAGCGAGGTTGAGCAGAGACATTTTTTTACGCCAACATCTTATGTTGTATCATGTATGAGCAGGTCTTCATGCTACGACCTTTTATTGGATTTTCACTTGGCCCTCCAAGGGATCCTCGAATTCACAAATGGGCACATGTCATCACCCGTCATGGCAGGGGTGAGGCTAGCAGGCATTGGGATGACACTATAGAGGAGTGATTTGAGTCAAACCCTTAGATGATTCTATAGATCCCGTACTCTGGAGTGGATTTTCGGTGTGATTCGGACATGGGTCTTCCTCTAGATTATGATTGGGGACTTCTAGGTATGGCATTTATGTTTTTTGAAATTTAGTATTGTTTTCATGTATTTATGGATGTTTCCTTTTATGATGACATTGATATCATGTTTGTTTAACTTGCAAATGTGGGACGGATGGGCTGACCCTTGCCCTACTTAGTCGGCCATGCTCCAAGGAGGAAGGGCATGCCAGGGGCAGACCAGGCTCTGCGAGGGCCTAGAGACAGTAGTTACCCTCACCATACTAGGCCACAGGTGACACAACAGATTGATATGGGTTTCCCACCAGGGGAGGGCATAACACTACTGTTGTTGGGGGTAATAAAGTGTTACTTGGGTGTGTTGAGGCTGTCGATGCGTGTGCAATGGTTGATGAGGCTCGCGTAGTGGATTTCGAGGCACGTGTACAGGCTCTGGAGACTTATCTACATGAATTTAGTGATTCCTAGGGAAGGTTGGAGAGCCTTACTCAAGGTCTACCCATGAGGGGCTTTGATGATTTAGCAGATATATGATTCGAGACAGTGATGGCTCGTGAGCGGGCTCATCTCCTGACGTTGCATCAAGCAACACTTGTTGTGGTTGTTGTTGCTCTAATTATTTCTCTAGGTGTGGATGTGGGTCCACAGGCCCCACCTGAAGGGGTTCAACCCTAGATTTGTTTCTATGTATATACCAGGGCAAGCACCCATTATGAGGATTCTTCCCTGCCTTTTTGACGACATATACTTTTTTCATGGCAGTGGACAATGGACTCATTTTCCGTATACTGGGACACATTTTTTTTTGATGTATACATATATGTGAGATGTATTTTTACAGCTCTGATGATGTGTCTATGGATATTTTTTATTATTTTTTGTATGCTTATGATGAATGTTATGCTCATGATGGATTCCTTATTTATGATGGTTTTCTATGTTGCTCATGGTTGACGGTATATATGTGATGCATTCCAGTCTAGGATATGGTTAGTTAGTTATGCAATCTACTACATGAATTTTATATCTTGGTATATGCGTAAATGTAACGTGATCAAAACTACGGGTTGATTTCCTAAAGAGGCATGAATCTCGTACTTGAAAGGTTTGGTTTAACTACGATATCACCAACTGGGAATCAAGTAAGACATGTAAATGGAAGATGCATTGGAGGGAGGAGTTTCTTAACAGTCCCATGAAAGCATCATATTCTGCTTGATTTTTTGTGGCTGACCCGATACACACTCCATTAGTGAGGTGTGGTGACTGGTCAAGAGAATATATGGCCGAGATGGAAGCAACTAAATTTTGTGACCATCGAGAGGCTCCATCAGTGAATCCAAAATAGTAGATGGGAGAACAATCCACATGTGACACAAGAGCGTGTTTTTTAGAATAATTCCATGATGATGAGATCATCATACAAAATTATGGTGCATACATATTCATTCTAGGGTACTGAGGCCCTTCTTTTATGGGTAAATGTTTTTGAGATAAAGCCCATTGATGGGGTCTTTTAGGCGTCATGTCCCATCAGGATCTGAAAAAATGTATGCTCCTTTTAGTAGAAAATGTTTGATGATGTATGGAACCTTCTGTTGTCGTTCTTAGAGACAGCCTAGAGTTGTGATAGACCAGTGCCTAGGACATCTTATATAGCAAGGAGCATATGGTATAATAGAGGAAGTTATCAATAGAAAGCTCTCATGCTATTTCTTGTAAAACAAGGAATATTAATCTGAATGGGACCAAGACCTTCAGAAAGTGATACAGAGAAGGGAATATTGTAGAGGCAGCATGCAAAACTCCCATGTAAAAGCAACAGACAATTCAGAGACAGCTTACTGTAAAGAGGGCCAATTCAGAAATACCTCACAGGAATAAATTATCAGAAGGTGTATGTAGTGAATGAAATTTTGAGAGAATATTAGTTGTCATTGAGCTAATATCCAGATACACAATACCACCATGTATAGGCTTACCAATCTAAGAATCCATACATGACAATACCATTTTAAAAACACCCTCCCAAAGAAACTAATATAGCAGAAATGTGGTTTAGATGAATAGTGGAACAGAATATCATGCCTGAGCCATATTTAAAGCACTTGACTAATCCGAGCATGGGTATCAACTAGGATAAATCCATACCAAAAATCAGTGAGCCATTCGCATTCCAAAACATGATATAGGAAAAATGGATGAAATCAAATGATCTATTAAAATAACACATAAGAGAGAAAGTTACACACTGTGAAATACCAAAGACCAGAATCCTCTTAAACAGATGGAACTCCTCCTCACTGAGACCCTATGGGCTCTGAGCCTTCATACAAGAGTTCAAAAAAATGTATACAAAAATCCTTTCACTGCATAATTTTCTGATAAAATCTGGAATCCCAAAATCATCTCTTCTTTGGGAGCTTTATAGGAGAACAAAAAGCTCGAAAAGGGAGTCAGTGATGAATATTTAATTCACCTCATTAAAACAAGATGGCGGAAACGTGCATGCCCATACTGCTGAATGAATTTGTAATGTTGTATGTACTCTACTGCCTTCTTACTGAAATAAATGCACTGGGTATAAATCTCTTTAGGGACACGGCAAAGAAGTAAAATCTCATAGACATTCCGTCCTTTTCTGAAAGAGAATGGTGCTGAAAAGAAAGCCTTAAGGTATTTTTTCTACGAATGGTACCCTCTGCCTTCTAACTCTGAATTATGATTTAAGATCTTCAATGTTGAACGTTGAATTCCTCGATCATCCACTGATATTTCTCTACTGCTCCATTAATGTCTTCATCTGCACAATCTGTGCTTTGAATGGCTCTGCAGGGTTTCACAGATTTTAACCCTGCTTCTTTAATGGAAATCTTGTTGACATACCTTCCCAGGCCTTTATCCATAATTACAGCCTCTGAAAATAGTCCTTTGATGTGTTCTACTACTGCAATCAAGATTGTGAATCATGGCAGTTTTCCGTTGCTGTAGCCCTGCAAAACCCGCAAACTTGTTAGGAAAACCGTGCATGGGGATGGTGGATATGGCAGGGTCAATGAAAATGGTCATGCAGACATGGTGAAATGGTGGAACGATGCAAGGTGGTGGAAAAATGCAGTGAAACGATGGCAAATGGACTGATGAAAGGTTTTAATACGAAACATTAAAATTTGACCTATGACTAGGATATATAACGGGTGGAGGAAAAATATGCGACACACACATGGAGCGGGTGACGTGGAGGTACGGAAATAACTAGCGAAGAGGTAAGTGATCTAGACCGTCAGATTTCAGGCGGAGATCGACAGCTGAGAATGCGTCAGAGGGTGATGGACAGTGAGGCCAGGGGTACGATTTCCCCGTGTTAACTTGCGAGCAACTTTGAGGAGCGATCGTCGTCGGATGGGCTGCTGTAGATCGGACGGCTCACGCGCATATCGCACCACGTCCACTACCGAAATATAATGCGCGATGAACGATGGTTTTTGGGCCATACGCGGAGACATGTGGCAAGCGACGTATGGAATCGCTCTCGAAAATAAAATACCGCCTACCGCCCAAAAGCGGTGCGATAGAAACCGGGCGGATTTTGCACAGTGCACGGTGCGGGGACCACCAGGAGGGATTAATGTGAGCCGTTGATCTATGGTTTAAATGGGTGGTGGATAGGCGATTTGGGCAATGGACGGAGTGGGCCATGGGTGCAATGATGACCTGCGAATGCCATCGGATCTGCGCAGATCGACGGTTGTAAACGTGCCCGATGTATATATGTGATAAGCACCTTCATGACTAGCACTTGGTTTTGACTTCCAGTCATGTGGAGAAAAAGGTGCAGGGGCTAGGGCCGAAAGGTGCTAGGCCTGCCTTAAATATATTATAATGTGGGATTTCGACCCTTTTACGCAGATTTGAGGCTGGGAGAAGGTAACGATGAGCAGGAAACAAATTTCTCAAGGCAGAAGAGGGGGGGGGTTTGAAAGGTTTAAGCCAGATTTCTTATCTGAATTTTGATAGAATGCTGACATGACCAACATTGGTTCCACCTGGGGATGGCACATTCATCCCTGGACGTGTCGAGAACTTTGCAGACCATCTGATAATATTCTGTGCAAACTCTGCTCTTCAGCACTTCTACCTTTCTTTTCCATAATTCATCACGACACCCACATTATTTCAAACAAGAGTGAAAACTAATATACAGTATAATACATCAGGCTGTCTCTACCTGAGTTAGAACTGGAAGTAGGGTTTAAGAAACTGACCATTTGCAGGGGTGTCAAGCAAGTCACCCTGTAAATCCTCCATCTTGACAGTGTTATTACCTCCTTGTTCCACAATTTTGAAGGGACCGAACCAAAGTGGATCGAATTTACCATGTTTTCCTTTTTCAGCCCTCCGGATATCCCATCTGAGCACTAAATCACCAAGCTACAAATTCTTGTCCTTAGCATGCTGATAAAAAAGGTATTTCATCTTCTCCTGATACTCTGTCAGCCTTTGATTCACCTGGCTCCGTGTTTCCTCCAATTCCACCAGCTGATTAATTCTCCTGATCATATCATCAGGTTCTTCTTGACTTTCTTGCATGAATCGAGCTACTAGTAGGGCTAATTGAATAGGGAATACTGCTGCCCTCCCATATACTAATTCATATGGGGATTTCCCAGTTGCTCTCTTGCTAGTAATTCTGTTGGCCCACAGAGCGAATTTCAACTGGGAATCCCAATTTTTCTGATTTTCATTTATAGCCTTCTTCAGTGCCCTTACCAGAATTTTATTGGATGACTCTACCAAGCCATTTCCCTGTGGATAATAGGTTGTAGAGTGACTTAGTGTGATGTTATACTGCTGACAGAAGCTCACAAACTTTGCAGACTTGAAAGCCTGGGCATTATCAGTCACTATTCTGGTAGGGTAGCCAAACTTGGATATGATGTTTTCCTCCATGAATTTTATTATCACAGTATCCGTGGCATTCCTTGTAGGTATGGCTTCCACCCATTTTGTGAATAATCAATGGCATTTAAAATCCACTTATGTTGACCACTCGAAGGAGGGTGTATTTCACCTATAAAATCAATTCCCCATTGTCGGAATGGTTCATCCATGTGCACGAGAATCATGGGCAGAGGTGCCAACTTCTGTCTTTCAACAAATTTCTGACACTTCTCACAAGCTCTTACCCGGGAAAAAACATCTCCAAAAAGCTTGGGCCAATAAAAACTGGTCTTCAGGATTTTGTGAGCAGTGGCCCTCCAGCTATAGTGACCCCCACAGATTCCTTCATGAAATTCAGCTATTATATTCTCTACCTCATCCTCTGTGAGAGACAGGAGTAGGATGCCTGAGGGATCACGCTAATATAATCAGCCATTGGTGACTATTGACTTCTGTGATTTTAATCTCGGCGTTCTGTATTTAACTTTATCACAACTTGGGGGGTGGCTGAGTGTGAGGACATATTCTACTATCTCTTTTTACCACTGACTGGTGAGGTAATTTACATGTATTTCTGGAGTAGCCACCCCAATTCCCTGTCGCTCTTCTTTCTCCTTAGATTCCTGACCTGCTATAATGGATAAATTTATGCCCAGAGCCTGATAGTTTGATTTAGATAATATTTTGGCAAGCCCCTGTCCTTTAATCAGCTTAGTAGGGCGGATGTATAATTTATATTCCTGTATCTTGGCAATCCACTTCCCCCTTTTTCCTTCACTATCCCCCTGAATAAGAATATCTTTTACAGCAGCTATAGGCACAAATGCAGTGATATGGGACTGCAAAATATATATGCGGAATGCTTTGAGGGATTTTACTAGGGCGTATGCTTTCTCTTCCAATATGTTATATTTCAATTCAGCATCACGGAGCACCTGACTGAAGAAGGCAATGGGCTACTCGTACCCTTCCTCATATTTCTGCAATAAAACTTCTGCTATTGTATGAGGTGATGCAAAAGAAAATATCATGAAAGGTTTAGCATAATCTGGTCCAGCTAGTACAAGGGCTTCTACAAAAGAATTTTTTATTCTGTTGAATACCTCTCGTGATTCCTGGGACCATTTAACTTCATTATCTTTCTTCATCATGTCATTTATATGTCTAACTATTTCAGCATAGTTAGGAATGAACCTTCTCAGGAAATTAATGCGCCCTAGGAACACTTGTACCTCCTTCTTATTTCTGGGAAGAGCAATACCATTTATAACCTCTACCCTCTTAGGATCTATCTTCACCCCATATTTAGTCACAATGTGCCCCAAAATCTTACCCTCTTCTAATGCAAATTACAACATTTGAGGGTTTAGAGAGAGACCATACCTTCTGCATTTCTCAAAGGTTCTACGCAAATGCTCAATGTGCTCAGTATCACTCTTGGAAAATACAGTGATATCATCGAGGTAGACTACCAAAAATTTATCTTGCTCCCCAACAAAAGAAATTTCCATGGCCCTCTGAAAAGTGGCCCCTGCATTAATCAGTCCAAAAGGCATCCTGGCATACATAAATGTATCCCATGGTGTGGTGAAAGAACTCTTCTTTTGATCTTCTGGAAGTACAGCCAACTGGTTATAACCAGAGAATCCATCCATCATTGACATCCTAGAAGCTCCAACCACTTTCTGCAGGATGTGATCCATCTTAGGCAGTGGATAATTATCCTTTAAGGATGCTCTCTTTAAATTTTTGAAATCCACACACAGCCTTATTTCTCCATTCTTCTTTTGGACAAGGATCAAGTTTACCACCCAT
Organism: Pinus albicaulis; assembly: GCA_034641835.2. NCBI lineage: Eukaryota > Viridiplantae > Streptophyta > Pinopsida > Pinales > Pinaceae > Pinus > Pinus albicaulis. The sequence goes on along the minus strand of CM076572.1, from coordinate 1,224,654,828 downwards.
TCAGAGTACCTCAATGGTAAAATCATTTTTCCTTTAACAGCTTCTTAATTTCCTTCTCAATAGAGGGAAGCAGCACAGGATTTATTTGTCTGAGCTTCTGCTTGTGAGGTTTTTCATCTCCCCTTAGTGGGATTTTGTGCTGCATTATATTGATATCAAAAGTTTTCAAGTCCTGATAGGACCACGCAAACACATATTTGTAAGACTGAAATAACTTCTGGTATAGATTTTTATATTCTTCTGGGATCTTCTTGGACAATTTTACGATTTTGGGGTCAGCATCAGTACCAAAATTCAGGTCCTCAACCTAATTTTCTTCTACCATTTTGCCTAGCTGCAGTGGGACATCATTCTTGTCAAATAATATTTCTAGAGGCACCAGCCCTCTAGGTATAATGTTTCCCTTTAACTGCAACACTTTATTACCTGCCATTTTCTCCTCCCAATTTCCTCCTGAAGTGTCCTCAGTGTCTTCTTCTTTATCAGCATCAATCTCCATATTAGAGAATTCCCCTACTATTTCCAGGAATATCTTCATCTGTTCTTCATCTTCAAATACCTTCCAGTGCTTAATGTTATCTAGGATTGATGGTCGATAACGTACCTCATTTTCATATCTTAAAAGAGGGTTCTAAGGCAGACGAAATGTACTAGCAGCCACAGCAAGGGAATCAGCCATCCTATTCTGTTCTCGGGGCATGAACTGGATATTGAATGCCAAGAAGAAATTTTCCACCATGTCCCAAACTTCATTCCTATAAGCCCTCAGCCGAGGATGCTTGGTCTGACATTGATTCCTGACCTGTCTAACCACCAGTTCTGAATCTCCCAGAACTTCTAAACTTTGTATGTTCATGTTCCTGGCTGTCTGCGATCCTAACAGAAGTGCTTCATATTCAGCCACATTATTGGTAGCTTCATATTCTAGCTTGAAGGAAAATGGGACCCATTTCCCTGTAGGAGAAATCAATAATACTCCAGCTCCATTACCTTCTCTTGAATTTGCTCCATCAAAATGAAGTGTCCAGATTCCTGCTTCATGGCTCTCTGCGGGCTGCTCAATCTTGATCTAGCAGAAAGATGGTTCTTGAGCATAATCTAGATATTCTTCCAGCATCAAGCATGAGAAATCTCCTTCTTTACTGTAGACTGGTGAATTAAAAGAGTTATCAGCCTTAGTCACCATCTTGACAAATCTAGTTTCCCTATACAACCTCCTCTCCTGGCCACCAAAAACCGGGATGGTGGCATATGTTAAATCCAACTTGATTGATCCACTGATTTTTGTCCCCCAGGACCTTGACAGTAACATGCCAAAACGAGTTGGGATTTCTGCCACCATGATGTCCATTACCACACTTTTTGTTGGGATTTGGGCCAAATTGACCACTAAATCTTTGATCATCCCTAGGCATTTAACTCTTTTGGAATCAAATGAATAGAGGTCCTTGTATGGACGAGTGATTTGTAATCCTAACTGATAGAGGTATTAGATTATGTGAAGCTCCAGAATCTAACATACAGTTATGCAATAGCAGGTCATGAATCACTAGAGACACATAAAAGGGAGGGGTAGAAGCATCTAATTCCTCAACATGTGGACCAAAGACAACCATGGGTCTTTCTTCTTGAAGGTTGAGACTATCTGAGGCGAGTGTTACTTCTGGAGGGGTCATAAAAGAGGTGACTTGGGATTGATATGCAGGTTGCTTTAATAGTTCAGTCAAGGGGACTGGGATTTTGACTTTTTCAAGTTCCTTTTGCAGACTAAAAAACAGGAGAATATTTCTCTATTACAACCTCTTTTGACTCTTTATTTTCAGCTGAGGGTTTGACTTCTTTTGACACATACTGGGTATCAGGGGGAATGACTACTTTTGAAGAGGAAGGAATTTGATCATTAGACTGCAAAGGTTTGTTTAGGGGGGCCTTACCTTTTTCTGTGACTTTCTACATTGTAGACTCCTTCTGAGCAGGTGCTTCCTTCTGGGGTAGCTCTTCTTCTTGATCTTGAGTACGAGTCCTCTTCCTAGAAGATCTGAGATCATATCTTCTATTGAACTATGCTTGCATGAAATCGGTAAATTTTTTACAATAATGATCAATTTATGCATCTTCTGTGTCTCTGGCCCTTTCTTCTTCTTGTAATGAGCACTCAGTTCCATCATTCCCTTGCAAAGGGCATTCTTCTCCATCACTATTTGAAAAAGCAAGATTTGCATCCTCTAGTCCATAGGCAATGTCTTCAGTAGGATCATCTACTGGACCTTCCAGGTACAATGGATGTGGTACCTGATATTGTTGTTCCTTTGCTTCCCTTGGCAATATTTGTAGGGGTGGTTTCCTATATTGAGGATTGTAACCTCTGTTTTGAGCATTGTGAAAATTCTTGGAGGCTGAATTCTTGGTCTCCAATTCAAGCTTGACCATTTTACCAGAAAGTTTCTTAATCATTTTTCTCATTTCTTCAATTCTGTCATTGGCTAAGTCTCTGTCTTGGTAGGAGGTAGATACCTCCTCTTTTCCCCTTCTTCTGGTATCTTGTTCAGATTTTCCCTTTGATTTGCCAGTTGAGGAAAATTTTGCTTCCAAATCTAGTGCATCTGACTGAGCATCATCCAGAGTAGCAGGTTTTCTTTCTTTGAGAGAGAAACCAAATTCTGAATCAAAGGCTGCTACAAAAATAACTCTAGCAATAGTTTGATGAGGCTTCATATCAGCAGGAAGACTCAAATACAATTTATTAAATCTTTTGATAAATTTTGATACCCCTTCATTATGTCTATTCTTGAGTCTATTGAACTCAGTAAGAAAATGTCCATGGTATTTATTCTCTCCCCATTTTCTGAGAAAAGTATCTTCCATTATTTCCCAAGTGGTAGTAGAACGACCTGCCAATGTCTTAAACCATTTTCGAGCTTCACCATCAAGAGACTAGAAAAACAACCTTAAGACCACATCTAAATGTTCCACATTAAAATTCTCTGCAAAAGACCTCAAGATTTTTTTGAGCATCAATCTCGTTTTCCCCATTGAATCGGGGTAAAATCTTCAAATAATCCTGTGGCATATCACTCAACACTTGGGGTAATGCCAGAGGGGCATATTTATTTAGCAAGAAGCCTGGAACATTGGCCATTGGAGGGGGTGGAGGTAGTGAAATATTTTGATGAGTAAGAGGAGGAGGAGGAGGTGGTAGTGGAGTATGGATAACAATAGGAACGTAATGAACAACAGCCTGAGGTGTTGAGGGGAATAATGGTCTGTTAACAGCGGATACTTCAGTGACTTCCTTGACCTCTTCGACCTCAGGAGTAGGGTGAAAATTATATTTATTTCTAACACCTCCTCAGGGTGGACTATCTGAATATTAATAATCAGTATCTCCCACAGTGGAGTCGGGATCTGGCACTTGAGCTTCTTGAGAAGAAGAGGATGGAAAATCTTCTATAGACAATTCAGGGATTTCAGAGTGGATTGATTTTCTTTCCGTCCAATTTCTTCTATGTATGATCTTTTCGGGGTCAGACACTAAAGGTGTCTTTGGCCGAGATGTATCTGACCTCAGGTGTGGCTTACGAGGAGCCAGGACTGCAAATAGATTTATCAAATAAACAAATGTGGAGTCGCCAAGGTGATGGATCTACAAATCTCAACTCTCCATACTCACCTACTTGAAGAGTGAATTAAGTTTTGTAGAGGCCCGAGGATTTAAATTTCTCAACTTCGTTCCCTAGCAACGGTGCCAAAAAGATGTTGTCGTTCCTAGAGACAACCTAGAGTTGTGATAGACTAGTGCCTAGGACATCTTATATAGCAAGGAGCATATGGTATAATAAAGGAAGTTATCAATAGAAAGCTCTCATGCTATTTCTTGTAAAACAAGGAATATTAATCTGAATGGGACCAAGACCTTCAGAAAGTGATACAGAGAAGGGAATATTGTAGAGGTAACATGCAAAACTCCAATGTAAAAGAAACAGACAATTCAGGGACAGCTTACTGTAAAGAGGGCCAATTCAGAAATACCTCACAGGAATAAATTATCAGAAGGTGTATGTAGTGAATGAAATGTTGAGATAATATTAGTTGTCATTGAGATAATATCCAGATACACAATACCACCATGTATAGGCTTACCAATCTAAGAATCCATACATGACAATAGCGTTTTAAAAACACCCTCCCAAAGAAACTAATATAGCAGAAATACGGTTTAGATGAATAGTGGAACAGAATATCATGCCTAAGCCATATTTAAAGCGCTTGAATAATCCGAGCATGGGTATCAACTAGGATAAATCCATACCAAAAATTAGTGAGCCACTCGCATTCCAAAACATGATACAGGAAAAATGGATGAAATCAAATGATCTATTAAAATAACACATAAGAGAGAAAGTTACACACTGTGAAATACCAAAGACCAGAATCCTCTTAAACAGATGGAACTCCTCCTCACTGAGACCTTAAGGGCTCTGAGCCTTCATACAAGAGTTCAACAAAATGTATACAAAAATCCTTTCACTGCATAATTTTCTGATAAAATCTGGAACCCCAAAATCATCTCTTCTTCGGGAGCTTTATAGGAGAACAAAAAGCTCGAAAGGGAGTCAGTGATGAATATTTAATTCGGCTCATTAAAACATGATGGCAGAAACATGCACGCCCATACTGCTGAATGACTTTGTAATGCTGTATGTACTCTGCTGCCTGTTTACTGAAATAAATGCACTGTGTAGAAATCTCTTCAGGGACACAGAAAAGAAGTAAAATCTCATAGACATTCTATCCTTTTCTGAAAGAGAATGGTGTTGAAAATAAATCCTTAAGGTATTTTTTCTGCGAATGGTACCCTCTGCCTTCTAACTTTGAATTATGGTTTAAGATCTTCAATGTTGAATGTTGAATTCCTTGATCATCCACCGATATTTCTCTGCTGCTCCATTAATGTCTTCATCTACGCAATCTGTGCTTTGAATGGCTCTGCAGGGTTTGACAGATTTTAACCCTGCTTCTTTAATGGAAGTCTTGTCGACATACCTTCCCAGGCCTTTCTCCATAATTACAGCCTCTGAAAATAGTCCTTTGACGTGTTCTGCTACTACAATCAAGACTGTGAATCATGGTAGTTTTCTGCCACTGTAACCCTACAAAACCCGCAAACTTTTTAGGAAAACTGTGCATGGGGATGGTGGATATGGCGGGGTCAATGAAAATGGTCATGTGGACATGGTGAAATGGTGGAACGATGCAGGGTGGCGGAAAAATGCAGTGAAACGATGGCAAATGGACTGATGAAAGGTTTTAATACGAAACATTAAAATTTGACCTATGACTGGGATATATAACGGGTGGAGGAAAAATATGCGACACACACGTGGAGCGGGTGACGTGGAGGTACGGAGACAACTGGCGGAGAGGTAAGTGATTTGGACCGTCAGATTTCAGGTGGAGATCGATGGCTGAGAATGCATCGGAGGGCGATGGACAATGGGGCCAGGGGTACAATTTCCCCGTGTTAACTCGCGAGCAACTTTGAGGAGCGATCGCCATCGGATGGGCTGCTGTTGATCGGACGGCTCATGCGCATATCGTGCCACGTCCGCTACCGAACTATAACTCGTGATGAACGACGGTTTTTGGGCCGTACGCAGAGACACGCGGCGAGCGATGTATGGAATCGCTCTCGAAAATAAAATACCGCCTACCACCCAAAAGCGGTGCGATAGAAACTGGGCGGGTTTCGCACAGTGCACGGCGCGGGGACCACCAGGCGGGAGTACTGTGAGTCGTTGATCTATGGTTTAAATGGATGGCGGATAGGCGATGTGAGACACGGGCACGATGATTACCTTTGAATGCCATCGGATCTACGCAGATCGACGGTTGTAAACGTGCCCAATGTATATATGTGATAAGCGCCTTCATGACTAGCACTTGGTTTTGACTTCCGGTCATGTGGAGAAAAAGGTGCAGGGGCTAGGGCCGAAAGGTGCTAGGCCTTAAATATTTTATAATGTGGGATTTTGGCCCTTTTACACAGATTTGAGGCTGGGAGAAGGTAACGATGAGCAGGAAACAAATTTCTCAGGGCAGAAGAGGGGTGGTTTGAAAGGTTTAAGCCAGATTGCTTATCTGAATTTTGATAGAATGCTGACATGATCAACACCTTCCATAATGTTTCGAACTTCCCAGATCCTAAAGCTTCTTGTGTGATATCATAGCGCAGGACTAGTTCTCCCTCGATGAATGATCAAGGGGTTATGTTGAATTCAAATGATGCTTTGACCCTATTTTTGTGGGATCCATTATGTTAGAGAGATACTCGTTGACTTTCATTGATGAGTTCTAACTGTACCAACCATTTATATAAGGGCTTAGTATTAGTGAGAAATTCAATGGCAGAATGCAGGTTGGGGATTTCACGTTCAATGGGAATCACAGCCTCTACCCTATATACTAACTAGAAGGGTGAAAATCCAGTTGAGGCTTTGACTTATGTGTGGTACTCCCATAAGGCTGAAAAAACCATATGGTGCCCATTATTTTTATGGTTGTTCACCATACATTGCAGCATTGTTTTGAGGACTTTGTTGACAGATTCTACATGACCATTAGACTAGGGATGGTATGGTGACACAAAATCATACGTGAAACCAAGGTTTTGGGATATTTCTTGGAATATTTACTTTTCTAAATGCTTCCCATGGTTTGATACCAACTCCTTGGGAACATCAAACCGTGTTATGACATGGTTGAAGAAAAACCATGCTACAACTTTTGCGGTGTTGTTGTATGTGGGCATGGCTTCCGCCCACTTTGTGAAATAATCAATAGCAACAACTATGTACTTGTGGTTTCCTAATGATGTGGGGTTGCACGTCATGAATTAAATGCCCCATTTACAAAAGGGTCATGCTACAATGACGAGGTGCAGGGGAGCTGGAGGGGCTCATGCCTTGTGAGTGTAACATTGACATCATTCGCAATCGTGAAAAAGGGTGGACCAGAAATAACTAGCACATAGGAATTTTTGGGTGGTGGTCATTCCTGATAAGTGATTGTTGCAAGCCCCACTATGGTAGTCATTCAATAATTTCTTGGCTTGGTCATCAGTAAGGCATCGGCGTAATATGGTGTTGATGCCTTATCGGTACAGGACATCCCTTATTAGAAGGTATCAGAGGGCCTGATGTCATATGAACCTTCGCTCATCATAAGTGAGTTGGGGCCTGAACATCTAAGTTCGTAAGAAGATGAGGATATCATCGTACCAAGGGTCCTCTGTTGTCACTAAGAACAAGTGTTCATCATGTAGCGTATCATTAAAAGTAGATCCTTGGGTCTATGTGGGGAGATCAATGATGAATTCGTCTAGGATGAGAGCCTTTTTGCTTCTAGGGGAGGTAAATTGTAGATCAAATTCATGCAGTATAACTACCGAGTGAGTGTATTTGTGGTTAATCATTCAACTAGTGAGAAAATATCTCATGGGGTTGATATTTTTTATGGCAGTGGTAGTTCGAAGGATGATATAGTGTCGAAGCTTTTGTACTACATGTACTATGGCTAAGGTTGTTTTCTCTTATGGCTCATACTTCAATTTAGGCATGGTTAAGCTCTTACTTACATAATAGATTATGTGTTCCTTGTTGCCAAGTTCATCCTGGACTAGCACCCCAACAATGTATACGTCTGATGCAAATAGAGATAGGGTGTAATATTTGTTGTGGTTGGGTGGGCTGATCAAAGAAGAAAAAGACAAAGTGTCTTTTAATGCTTCAAATTATTTCTAGGCGTGTTCATCCCATTGAAAGGGAATGTCTTGATGAAAGAGACACATGAAGCCATGTGTCCACGTGGCGTATTCAAGAACAAAGCGTTGTAAGCAATTGGCCTTACCCTACAAGCTTTGTAATCGCTGCAATTTTTTGGGAGGTGATACTTCTTTGATTGCCTGTAATTTGAGAGGGCCAACTCTAATACCTTGTTGGGAAACAATGAATCCTAGCAATATTTCAGTGTTGACGCAGAAGAAACACGTGAGAGGTTTCAAGTGTAGGTTATATTGTCAGCATCTCTAAAAAAACTAGGCGCAAATCTTCCAAATGGTCAGCACACATCTTGAACCGCACTGTGAGGTCGTCCAAATAGGCGAGGATGAGATGATCCAAGTCATGAAAGATGCATTCCATGGCCTGCTAGAAGGTGGTTCCAGTTTTTTTCAGGCCGAATGGCATAACTTGGTATGCGAAGGTACCCCAAGGGGTGGTGAATGTGATTTTGTACCGATCTGTATGCCGAATTTGAATTTGATTATACCTTGAGAACCCGTCCATAAAGGAAAAGGCCTCATGACCGGCACAAGCATCAATGACTTGGTTAATGAATGGTGTGGGGTAATTGTCCTTGGGATAGGCATTTTTTAGATCGTGAAAGTTTGTACAAATGTGAATTGTGCCATGTTTTTTCATGATAGGTGCAGGGTTGGAAACCCAGGACGTGTAAGCGATCAGGTAGATAAACCCAGCTTTTTTATTTTATCAATCTCTTGCTTGATTTATTCATCTTTGGATGGGTGTAATTGACGGTTTTTTGGCGTATGGGGGATGCTTCAGTCCAACTATCAATATGATGTTCCACAATGGTGGGGCATAGGCCTAGCATATCTGAGTAATCCCACGCAAATATATCCATGTTTTCTTGTAATAAGGAGGTGTATGAGGCTACTTCTTCTAGAGAGCATGCTTCCCCCAATGATATTTCTTCAACATTGCCTGGTTTTTTTGCAATATTTCCCTTGAAATTAGGTGAAACATTCACCATGTTACCTTCCTCAAATGCATCAGGCACTGAGATGGAATTTTTGAACCAATCAACTTTTCCTAATGGTAGGAAATATTTGGTTTCAATGGTGTAGATGTCGTGGGTTGGTGTGTTGCTAGGCATGAATGATTTTTCTTGTAGAAAAAACGTGTGATGGTGCATGGTGTCCCATGGGCATTCATGTTCCGTCATGGCCTCTTCAGAGTCAAAAATGATATCAAGGGGGGAATTTTTTTGAGTGATGTCGTGAGGAGGGGATTTGTGCCTAGTAATGTTGGTTGAAAAACAAGAATATGATTCGGTTTTTTATTCTGTAGAACCAAATGAGGTTGAAAAAGTGCAGATGGGATAGGTCTACATCGTCAATAGTACTACTACCGGTATGGTATTTGCAGCAGTCTCGACACAAAGAAATGATGAGCAGACAAAACAAATCATGGTTCTCATAGATGATGAAATGAATCGTATGTGATGTTGCATGTCGTCAACATTAGGTGGTGGAAGGATTTCCACAATGACAGGTTTGTATTGTGGGAGAGGGGGTTTGTGTGTCCTTGTTGGTTTACAAGGGGAAAAGGAATCCTACTCTATAGGAAACTAGCGTTTATTCCTAAGATGTTGAAATTTTCATAGCATAGGGCATGCTTATGTATCATGAGAGTGACTGGTGCAAATGTCGCAGGTACTTAGCGAGTAAATGGTATGTGAGCCAGTACTAATTAAAACTTAAGATGATGATTCTTGGTTATGGTTGTGATATGGTGCATTTCCGTGCTTTTTCCATCTATAGGTCCTAGTCTTAACTTTGTGTGGCTCCCTCAGGTGATTTTGGTTTTGTGCTGCTATGGCTACTCTCAATCGCGGAAGATTTTGAAAATTCTTCGTATGGTGAAACTGGGAGCAGATGTGACATTACCATCGAGTGATTTTATCCTCATTAGAGAGATGTATATGAGAGATATGGGTTACTATGCAAAAAATTTCAGTGAACGTGGCCAGCTCTGAACACTGGTTAACCATGTGTTTGGGTTTATGGCATGGGGCACATGGGAATTGAGGTTTATACCATGCCCTACTAGGGCATTTCTTTGCCTTCCCATATCTAGGTTGGTGATGGTGACGATAGGGGGGAAACATTCTTGTTGTCCGCCTCTCTTCAGATATACACAAAATGGACCTAGATGCTTCAGTCCCTTGAGTTGCAGTACTATCCATGGATTCAGAGTCTAAATTTGCTAAGTCATAATTTTCACTAATAAAATGACGCATGAATTCTAACATAGATTGGAAACGATGGATATGAGGACAACGGGGTACATGATGGTTACTTCAACTGATATGACAAGTATGTCTCCTAGATCTGGATATGTTTCTTTGGGTAACATGGGGGATTGGGTACCAATGATTAAATTCCCTTAATTTGGGGAATTGAGCAATCAAATGATTAGGTTCGTCACATAATTCATAGACCAGGAAATTATTTGTAGCCTCTTTTTTCCTTCTTGGTGTATAAGTAATGATGGGTATAATTCCCATACTACTTGATCAAGTGATCATGTCCTAAGTTGAAAAAATGCTCAAATTTGGAATTACTCAGAATTGGTTGAAACCAAAACAACTGGATAGGCCTCTTCAATATGATCCTAGCACCATGAACGGCACTCAAATCCGACATCGTATGTGAAAGTTATGCAAGTTTGAAGTTTTCTGTAAACTCCAAAAACTGAGTTGACCAGGTTTGACTTTTCAAATTGGAAAAATTAAAAAAAGAATATTCCAAGGAATATTCCTAGAATATTTCTCAAAATATTCCCTAGAATATTCCTTAGAATATTCTTGGAATATTCCTTAGAATATTTCCTAGAATATTCCTCAGAATATTCCATCTCGTCTAATCATATTATGACCTGTGGCATCTCTCCATTCGTCAATTGTTTGAATTTTATTTTTAATGGCCAATCAAAGGGTGCCATGTGGAAATCCCAGAGGCTGCCACGTGGCCCCAGGCCAGATTGAAATGGTATGGCAAAATTTTTGTAAGTTTGCGGGTTTTGAACCCGAGACCTCATCCCCGCAAGCACAAGCGCCCAACCATTCCGACTACGTGTTACGTCTTAACATACAATGGGCACCGCTTATATTTAAACATTATGGAAAATTCAATTGGGTGACAAAGGGGGCAACCCCCATTCACCATGGAACCCATATCCTATGACCAAGGTTTTAATTCTAATGGTGGTTTGTTAACAGTTTAAATGGAGGTTGCAGTGGCGGTTGGAACCCCATGTGGCCACTACATAATTCTAAATGTGAGGTTTGTTGTAACGGTTATGCCGGCGGTTAATCCGCAATTGAAGACATGTGACCGCCCCATATTAAATTTAATGTAACTGCTAGACCGCTGATGGTTTCGACTAGCGGGTCTGCCATTTCTGTCCAACTGCCATTTTAGTCGGTTTAATTGGCAGTGTTTCCACTTTTACTGGAGTTTTTACTTGACATTGGGCAAAATACTGTTTTTGCCATAACTTCTCCAATACTAAACCTTTTTCGAGGAAATTTTAGTCAATTTTGACTATTCTGAGCATTCCAGAGCCATTGGGACAGGTTGCAGAGCCAACAGATTTGATCTTTGGGTACTTTTTCTTTAGATAATCTTGGAGAACCATCAGGGCCTAGAGGGAGTTGGAGTTGTTTTGGGCTATGCTTAACCATTTGAGGTGAAAAAAAATAAAATTTATATTGATTTCTATGTTATGAATTCATTTTCACTGTTTTTTTGGTATGTTTAGTCCTTTTTCTCACTGTATTACCAATTTGATCATCATAATATATCAAGGACATGCCCATTGGGAGCCTTGGACCCAGCTCCAAGGCTCCCAATGGGCATGCCATCAAGGGCGGTTATATCTTCTCATAATACGTGGGTTGGTCAATAGTAATTATTTTCCCGTCATGGGGGAACATCATTACTTTGAACACAGAGGATGTTATTTCGGGCATTGCGTACATGTAACTCCATCCAAGAAGGATGGTATAGTATAGTTGTGCATCTAATACTTTAATGTCAATAAGCATAGTCTTGTCGGCGAGATGTACTGGCACATCCTGAAAAATGCCTACTGGGGCGGATGGGCACCCATCATATGCTCTGAGCATGATGTCCGATGGTTTCAGTTCTATTGATCCTAATTTTTTCCAAACTATTTTTCACATGATACATGTGGATGCTCCTTCATCCATGATGCAACGGTGAATGGTGATGTTCTGGACTGAAACTAGGGTTTTAAAAGTGACTAGAGAAGGAAGATGAGGGTTTGTTTTATCTCATTCAAATACCATTAAGCGAGAATCCGAGGGATCATTCACGCTAATGTGAAAAGTAAGGATTTCTATTGGGTCGGGAAATATTTCAGAACTTATAATGCTAACATAAGTGAGGGAGATTGAGCCAAGTCTTCCATTGTGTTGTAACTATGAGAAACTTTCAAATTATATCTTGCACGCCTCGTGGGACCTTTTACCTCTTTTTTCAATGGCTCAATAGGTACCCTAGAGATGGACAATGGCATTATGGGTGTGCTTTTCCTTGTGCCTACTAGATTGGTGTATTGGCGTGCTTTATAATTTTTGTTTTACGTTTGCAATAATAACTCTTCTCCAGCCATAATATGTCGCGGTTATTTTGAGCATTCCCTCCAGCATTGTTTTGTTGGGATGGTTGATTTTTTTGAGTATTAACTACTCCTTGGTGGGGAAAAGCTTCTTGCATAGCTGCAAGTTGTTGGTATTGCCCCCATTGTACCCTATTCCCTGAAGTCTCTTCAAATCAAGGAGCTCGAGACAATGGTGGGTGTAATTACCATACTCCCCACATATGGCACAAGAATGATTGGTCCTTAGACTAGTCATGTTGTTCTACCTTTGAGAGTTGTTGGTTGGTTCTTGTTTTGATTTTGGTTAGGGTTTACTCTAGCCTATGATCACGGGGGGCGTTGTTGATTGATGCCCCCCTATCCAGGGTCTCCCTTTGGTTTCCTCTTTGTTTTTTTCCTAGAAATATTTGAAGGATTATTATTATTCTCTTGGTCATATGAAAGTTGTTTTTGACCTTGGGAGGAGGGTATTTTCTCATTGTTCCCCACGTGATAATTCGATTCTTTAGCTTCTTGGTAGTGAGTTACTATTACCGAGCACTAGATTGTTCGGGTAGCCCCAAAGAGTACCACATGCATTGGACCTAAGTTGAACCCCCTTTGAATTGGGTCTCTATAATGCTCGGGATATATTTTCCATGGGATTATTGAAGGATTTTAAGCTCCCTAAATATTCAACTTCTATGTTTCAAAATGTAACATGACCATGGTAGCTTATTGGATGCCTACCCCTAATGGTCCTAACCTGAACTATAATTTCTTTTGTGGCCATTGTGGGGAGAATTTAGTGGGTTCAAGTTATGATTGTTTTTAGGAGTCTTAATTTTATTTAGGGTGTGCAATTGTAAGAAAATGTAAGCTAAGAATAAAAGTCCCAAAACTTGATGCCTTTTAACGCAAAGCATACCGATGGTTAGTGTGTGGTTTATGTGAACAAAAAAAAGTGTGATAAGATATGGATATGCAATGATCCTTTACTATATCCCTTTCATCACACTATATGTTTTGATTGTTCCTTGCAAAAATTTAAATTATTTTCTAATAATGGGTCGCTTACACTTCTCCTAATTAGACTATATGGAACTAAAGGGAGATGTTTGTTCAAAGTGCTTTAAGAAAGTGTTCATATGCGAGCCCAGGTTCACCAAGAGGTGCAAGGGAAGAAAACATTACTTTATTTCTTTACTAGCATTTGACTCTAGTCCCAAGCCTAATGAAAATGAAAAAATAGCTTACTTAGTAACAAGATTCGTGGATAATGGGCCACTTACTCCTTAACTAATTAAAATATGTGTTCTACATAAAATTCAACAAAATAGTTTGAAAAATACGTGTGGAATTTGGCAACTTACTCTTGCCTCTAGTTAAGCTATGTTTGTTTTTTTCAAATGTAAAAATAAATAAAACACTAATTTCTCTACTAATTATGGTTAGTACAACAACTAGTCAACCTAAAAAACAAAAAAATTCAAAGAAGTGGTGAAGGAAATTTATTACGAGTTACCAGTCACCTGAAAATTTGAGGAAATACAAGGATTTTTTCTTTTCTGGAATATCACGCATGTTTTTGTAACACAAGCGTCACGTCGCATCTGTCTGAGAGAATGGTGCGTGTTCGAGAAAAAAAAATTAAGCTTTCTACCTCTCAGAACAAGCACAGAATTTCTTGAATAACTCACAGAGAGGTCCTGAGCACCTTGTAGTTGGTTATGCAAAGATGAGGTCTTGAAAAACAACCATTAAACCAAAAAAAGAAACTAGTGGATTTGCCAATCTTGTGGTAGTGTTTTTATCACACTAGTGTCCCAAAAGACACCACATTAGCAGTAGGTAGTTTCCTTAAAATATCATAGAGAATATTATGATGTTGTTAATGGACAGACTGAAAACAAAGTAAAGAAAAACTCATAATGAAATTAATTCATATAATAACATAATCTCAAAAATAAGTACACAAGACAATAAGCTCAAATGGAGAAAACAAACCAATACAATAATCGAGAAAACTCCCTTTTATTGGTTGCTGATAGTAAGAATAATACAATGCTAACACACTTGCAGTGAGTCCTTTGAGATATGGAGCTCAAATACTCTCATCAATGGGGTCCCTTTCCTTGGTTTCCTTCCAAGCTTCTCCTCCCCCTCTCAAAAGGAATGTGGAGACTCTCCAATGGTGGTGTCCTTTCCTTCACTAGGATATTGGATGGCCAACATGCTCGTGCCTTCACGCCTCTTGCTTAAAAAATTGAGAGCTAGTGTTGCTATGGTAGATATTTGGCCAGCATAATAATGTCTCATACTTTTCTCTTCCCGTGGCTTGTTTATATAGAAATTTTTGAACTCCTTTTCCCTCTCTTGGCTCAAGAGTGATAGTCACTCAAGAGTAAGACAAGAGATTCCTCTCAGGGCTTCAAATATTTAGGGTGACCTCAATTTGGTTGTCCTTGAATGTCATTAATAGAGAATCATCTCCCCGAGTGTGGGAAGTGGTCACAAATAGTGACTTTTCTCCATCCCCAATACCGCGCGGTTATCGAATGAATATGCGCGTTGTGTGCAAAACTGCTTTGTTGTTGGTACGTAGTCATCCAATTTCTCACTGAACCTTAGGAGATTTTTAAATTTTTGTCCTTCATAATGTATTTTTGTTGGAAAATATTTATTTGCACCTATTTCTTGACATTTTCTAATTTCTTTTTCTTGTACGATTTTCTAGTGTTAACTGGTTGTAAGCGCATCTTTCTAGTGAATATCACATCGTTGAATGCTGGCAACATATGAGTATTCATGTTTGAGAGATACCTTAGCATTAGCCATTGGCTATGTGGTTTAACCAATAAATTCCAATGGCATTCTAAGTTAACTTTTGATAATTTATTGATATTCTTGGCCTTCTTCTTTGATGACTTTTGCCATGTTTTAGTTAACAAATTAACATCAAGAAAAGTCTCCTCGGGGAAATCTGGAATCAGATTGTCATGTAGTAAACTATCAGTGATAGACTTAGGGAGATTACTTCATATGTTCCTGGTGCTGAATATTGCTGATTTATGTATGTCTGATTTTAATTTCCCACTCTCAGAAGACAATCTCCTTCTATGATTTTTCAATTCTAGGGAGATCAGTTGACCTCCCTGCAGTAGTATCTTGCCACGATATATAATCTGAGAGTTTCTCCTCTTCCTCCTCATAGTATGTCCTCAGATCGGAAAATTGATTCACTAATGAATCGCTTGATTAACATAAATCATGAATTATAGATAATTTTTGACAGAAAATCACTTGTTGTTGAGCAAGGAGAGTATTTAGTTCTCATGTTTCCTTCCTAAATTAAGCTATTTCAGGATCTACCTTTAATTTTTCAATATTTTGTTGAAGTTCTTGGATTTGAGTATCCCAAATTTTCAAATCAAATTCATGTTTAAGCTTCAAATCATTAAAATCCTTTTTAAGTTCAACAAGTTGTGCTTGTCACTATTGAACAATTATTTGTTTCTCATTTTCCAATCCTTGTTCTAAATGCATAATTATTTCATATTTTTCCTTTAGAAGTTGTTGTACTTCAGAGGCTTTGTCAATGGTGGCAATAGCATATGCTCCTACAAACTATGAGAGCTGGCCAATATCTTTTGCAGGGGTGGATTGTTTACCTTTCCATACTACTTCAAAAGAAGTATTTGTAGGGACTAAGACCTATGATTGATCAATTTTCCCCCTTTCCCTTTGTCTCTTGACCATGTATTTTTGTTGGGGACTGTAGAATATATCCAAAAGAGTAATCTCTTCAATTTTCAAAACGACCTCAAAGTTTGGGAATACTGGTATGAATTCTAGATCATCGGTTTCCATATCCTTATAGGAAACCCAAGTAATAAGTGAGGTATTCTCAATATCTTCAGAAGTATGTATAACCTTTTGTTGCAATGGAGTGTTCAGATCTTGAAGTATTTTTGTTTGTATATCTTGGTTAAATTTCTCTCATGTTTCATCAAGTTTGTTTCCTTATTGATTTTATTTATTCTATGAAGAGAATGAAGTGCTTGTCTCTTTTGCCTGAGATGTATTGTTATCCTGCGTTGAATTAGTCATAGCTTTATCTTGTTTTGTCTTTTGTTGATGAACTCTCAACAAATCCATAGGCAAGTGAGCTATTATTTTATCTCTATATTGATGAAATTGAGTTAATTCTTCAGGAACTAACTATGTTTCTGTTTGTTTTTCGACTGTTGAATGGTTAGAAACTAATTCAAATAAATCATCAAATTTATCTGGCTCATGCATAAATTTCTTGAGTTTTGATTGTGCAGTGACAATATTGGTAGTATATTTAGGATCATATTTCCTCTTGGGAATAGCTGAAAAGTATAAAAATTGAATTTCTTCAATCTCAAGACCAGCATGCTTGAAATTGTCTAGATCATAGACACCACATTGGATAGGAAAGGTAGGCTACATTGTCTTTTTAGCATCCTTTCGGGACTTTTGAAATACCACTCCCTACCGTTTGCTTAGCTATCTCTCAGGCACTACTACATTTGGCGGAAATTCCGACACTTGGTTCCAACGCTTTTGACCAAATGTCGGAAATTTCCCCAAATTTTTTCCATCCCGCCCGAAACCGTCGCTATACCGACGTTTATAGAAAAGTGTCACAATACCGACACTTAGAAAAGTGTCTCAACTGCGACATTTGGAGGAAGACGTCGCAATTGCGACACTATGGCCCAAAGCGTCGCTATTGAGACGACTCCAATCGTTGCAAGTGCGACACAATGTCTAGGTGTCGCCATTGAAACGTTTGGAGGCACCCGTCGCAATAGCGACGCTTTTTCCGCCGTCGGTATAACGACACTTATATGCACGCTACATAAAAATACGAAACTTATATGCGCGCTACATAAAAATTAGAAACTTATATGCGCGCTACATAAAAATGATTTTATTTTTTCGTATTCGTCGCAATAGCTACATTAACGTCTGATATCACCTGCGCATTCACCCTCCGCTCTTGTAGAACAGCATTCGCCCTCAGCTCTTACAGAACAGCATTTTCCATCAGCATTCGCCCTCAACGTTCGCCCTCAGCTCTTGCAGAACAGCATTCGCCCTCGGCTCTTGAAAAATGGTAAGTTCTTACTGCAGGCCCTTCCTCCTATAGTAGGGTTGACTCTATTTGGGTTTTTTTGGTCAATTCCATTGGATTGTGTTAGGCTGTATGGTTCTCTCTAGATGTCAAGAATCAAGGTTCAATACCCTCTATTATCTTCATCACCCAATACAAGATTTAAATTTTTCCCAAAGAAACGCTTATTAATTTGGCAGCCTTTATTTCTCCCTGCTTCAAAAAACCCTACATTTAAATGAAAACAAGCATTGCATTTCAACTACAAAAATATATTACTGTTCAAATGTACATGTGTGTTACATTAACGTCTGATATCATGCGCGCAATTCGCCTCTGCTCTTGCGGAACGACGTGTACGAGCTCTTCCTGGAAAGAAACGTCGCCTCGACGTCGCCCAGGCTCTTGCGGAATTGACATTCTGCATTAGCCTCGACTCTTAACGAGAACAACATTCTCGCAACTCTTGCGAACGACGTACTTTCCCTCGGTGGCCCTCAACGTTGGGTACGGCTCTTGCAGAACAGCATTCACCCTCGGCTCTTGCAAAATGGTAAGTTCTTACTGCAGGCCCTTCCTCCTATAGTAGGGTTGACTCTATTTGGGTTTTTTTGGTCAATTCCATTGGATTGTGTTAGGCTGTAGGGTTATCTCTAGATGTCAAGAATCAAGATTCAATACCCTCTATTATCTTCATCACCCGATACAAGATTTAAAATTTTCCCAAAGAAACGCTTATTAATTTGGCAGCCATTATTTCTCCCTGCTTTAAAAACCCTACATTTAAATGAAAACAAGCATTGCATTTCAACTACAAAAATCTATTAGTGTTCAATTGTACATGTGTGCATCACTTGTGTAGGGTATTCCTTTTCCACTTTCACATTATCCAAGAATGTGTGCAGTATAGTTCATATTTTTTGTGTTTTAGATTATCTTGAAAAAGGAAAGGTAAATTATTTCCCATGGAAAAAGAAGGTTTTCCATTTTTATAGGTTGTTTGGACTTACGTGGAAAAATTTATGGTATTCCTTTCATATTATGTAGTTTAAATTTGAATTAATAGATTATTCTACATGAAAATATAATTACCTATGTGATGTCCTTCATCACTAATTAAAATTATAGGGTTTCAATTTCCTAGACTCTAACTCATCTGATGCTAAATTCTAGGTTCTCATTGGTGGATCACTCTTCCATTGATTTCCTTTCCCTCTAGATCTTGTCATACTTTAATAGTCATCAATGATACATATATTATTTCAGGTATCCCAAAAGGCTTTATAGTAGAACATATTGTGAAGTTTTTTTGACACTTGAGGATTCTTTTTAGAACTGCAACGCGGTCTATGCTATCGAGTTATATACCAAGAAAAGTGTCCTTAATAACCACACTATGAAGTAGGTTCAACCAGTTTGAACTTGTTGGGACATAGCATATGAAGTTGTGTGATGAGTCCATATCACAGGTCTATTATGGTGACAAAAGTGAAGACATGTAATGATAGTTATTATGTTAACATTACTAGAAACATTTTCAAAATTATCCATGCTATCAAGATGTCAAAATTCTAGGCATTAGGTGTCAATACTCGTAGCTAATAGATAATAATAATAATATAAAAAAAATCACAACTTTATTCTTGAAATATGATTGTTACACATTGGTAACCTATTTCATGAGTTACTATCACCCAAAGATTGCAAAACAAACTTAAAATATAAATTAAACCAACATGAGAATCCAACTAAGGTTTTCTCGACAAAATCATGCCATAACCTGGCATTTTGAAACCCAAATTTGAATCCATCATAAGTAATACAATGCAAACTCAGATGGATTTTCAATGCATGTTTGCATGCTACACTTATTCTCTGTCTAGATATCATTTTTTTAAATGGAACCATTAGTCAAGCCCACAGTCCTTTTTATGTGAAAAATTTCAGCTCTATTTGAGCTCTTTTTTGCTCCACCACCTCCATAAACCGGTGTTACACGGGGTCTCGCCCCCCCACCTAGGGGTCTAGATTCCTCGCCCCCTCGCGCTCCGGGGTCTTGGGGACTTCTAGGGGATGTTTCCCTCACGCCCCCTCACGCCCCCGCACACCCCCTTTCACGCCCCCTCACACCCCCCTTCACGCCCCCTCACATCCCCTCACCGCCCCTTTTAGTTTATGGTTTCGTGTTAAAAGTTGATGTGCCACTTAGCATATTTGAGAATCCAAGTGATTCTGATTCAGATGGTGACATGGTTGATCTGATATATTCGTGCAGAAGTTGGATGCAGAGACTAGTGGGGCATTAACTTGAGCATTTATGCTCATTTATCATTATGATGATATCATTTGATATTCATATGTTATGTTTTATGTTTTATGTTTAAGACATAACTTATTTGCGTTTAAGTTTTATGTTTCAGACTTGAGTTGTAAACTTCAGTTTAAACTCTATTTTGAATCTTGATATAATATGTCATATGATATCTTAAGCTTTATTTTCATCGTATATTGTTAGTAGTTGCATTAAT
This sequence comes from Pinus albicaulis, assembly GCA_034641835.2. Taxonomy (NCBI): domain Eukaryota; kingdom Viridiplantae; phylum Streptophyta; class Pinopsida; order Pinales; family Pinaceae; genus Pinus; species Pinus albicaulis. The sequence continues at coordinate 1,224,634,693 of CM076572.1, read as the reverse complement.
GATTATATAGTTACAAACTTACAAACTTACATGCATGATTGTATGATGTATGTTTTAACTTTTAACTTTTAAATTTTTTTCAATTGTATGATTCATCATTCATCGATTTGTAATTTTATCATTTATGATTTATCTTTCATGATGCAAGTGTATGATGACTGTATATACATTCCTTGCAAAAATATAGTTACATTATAAATATTAAATTTTATAATTTTTATGACCCCGACGTCCCCCCACGTTTCCTGAAAATTGGTAGGGAGCTTTTGCATAGGCCGCTCCCGCGCTCCCTCGCCCCCTCGCTCCCACCTCCGGGGGACTTGGTGGAACATTTCCATAAACATATGCAAACATATATCATGATCTTGGAATTACATTACATACATATGTGCCAATGTTCCATAATCATGCCCCATCATCAATTTAAGAAATTTCCATTGAATATCAAATTATGGAGGGGGGGAACTTTTTGCTGCAACATTTGGCTCAAAATCGGGGACCATCTCCATATGAGGTGAATGAGAACTATAGATATTTGAAGAAGTAGATTAGTGCCTTTTCCTCTGGCCATGGAGTCATATACAGTCATCCATCACAAGAATTTGTCTTTGTTCATTCTCACCTTGAAAGTTGCAAAAATTCATGCCCTAATTGAAACGACACTAAATTTGAAAGATATAATAAAAATGCAAGCTAGAAGTGCCTTATTAATACAAAGGGAAAACCTTCCTACCTACCCTAACTGAGATAAATTTTGATTGAATAGGAAACATGATATTTCCAATGGAGTTGATCCAACAACTTGTTAAATGTATGGGACTAAATCATGCATTTGATTTCTAGGGAAACATGTGCATGAAGAGAAAAAGTGCAGAATTAATGGAAAATCCATACATGCCACTTATAAAAACTACACCGAAAGGTCAAAAAATACTTAAGGCCTTAACTTAATTTGAATCAAAAAATGACAAAATAGGATTAGTGAAAACACGAGAGTGGTGTGGGTGAACAACATAAATAAAAAGTGAAGATACCTTTCCCCAAGATGCCTTTGTCACCATTGTATGAAAACATGTTTTCCTTTCCCTTTATACATGCAAGTGAATGCATTATAGGTATGGTTTTTTCCCAGAATAGGAGAAGCCTACTTAAATATATCATTCATGGATTGAATGTTTGGGTGCCTTAATGTGCAATGACATGTTTCCAGGACTGAATTCAATGCAAGGCATATTTGAAACTCTAACTCTGTCTTCCGGTGTCTTATTAGAAATTATTTCAGTTTTCATTTGTGTTTTCAAGTTAGATATTGTTTTCAAGTTTTTACATTTATAATTTTATTGCAATGTGGCAGACTGATCAAAGCAGTACAGGAACAACCCCGAGACAGGATGATCGCGGAAAGAGGCCGGCGGAAGAACATGTAAAGTGCCAGCATTGCTCTATCTTTAGGTATTTTAGTTATTTACATAATTGAAATAATATTAATTTTGTTCAAATATGCAGACACCTAGCCATGGTACGCCTGATGATTCCCTCTTTGAGGAAGAGCTTTCTTCATCCCTATCTCCAGTGTTCTTGTTGCAAAAAAGGCACGAGATGCAAGGTCGGAATTTAATACTTTGATAGACATGCCTCAAACACTTGAAACAGAAGAGAGGAGACAACATCTTATGAGGCAGCTAGAAATATATCAGGTAATGATAAAAATTCAAAAGGATATTTTTTTTGTTTTGCATGAGATGAATTGTGATAGTTTGATTTTTAATTTTTACATTGACTAAACTAACAAAAAGTTCTTTTGTATGTAGCGTTTTCTGGCATTTTCTGAACCCAGTGTTGGTGGTAGTGGGACACAAGGGCAAGATATTTCCCAACAACCCTCTCGTACACCTTCTACTTCTTTAGGTGCCAGCCAAGAAACACACCCTGCCCAAGCAGACACCCAGCCAACCGCTGAACGTGTTGGCAATGATGAGGCTGATATGGCCAACTACATTATTGTGTTTCCTAGAGCTACACATGTCAGCTCCACAGGGACCATTAATGGCATGTTGTTGGTGAACGATGAAGGTGTCCCTATAAAGCATGTACAACTCCTAGGTAAATTTTAATATTTTAACTATTTCATGTACTTTATCTAAAACATATTTATCATGATTTTTATTTTTAAATTAATGATAATATCTTCTTCTTTTTTTGGTTTTATTCTGTGTAGGAAACAATGAGTTCTACAGGATTTTGGAGAGCCATGCGTTGGTAATTTTTGGCCCAACCATACGCACAAGGTGGAATTCCCAGAATTCCAACCTGAAAAAAGAACTTCTAGATTATCTAGAAGCCCTTTTTGGGGTCGACACATTTGACAGAACAACGGTGGCTTGGGTAGCCGGCAAATATTTGAAATATACCAGGGACACCTATAGGATGCAATTGCAATTTAACCCTAGATATGAGCGTCCTCTCACAGTTTCAGAGAGTGATTGGAGAGCACTCATCCATGATGGAAAAGAGAAAAGGGCAAAGAAAGAAGGAAAAATGCCAACTGGACCCGCAAGATAAATTACAACTTTAATTCAATAGCTTTAATTTTCTTTATGTCTAAAATAAAAGTGTGCTACGTCATATCTGACTTCAATCTTTTGATGCTAGGTTTCCTGACACCTCAAAGGCAACCAAAGCTAGGATTGAGAAAAAGGGCTATCACAAGCTCGGCCAGGGTGGCTACTTGAAATTAGCTGCAAGAATTGTAATTAAGTAGCTAAACATCTTATAATTAATTGTATCACCTTCCAACGTTTTTGTAATCCTATCAAATATGATTAAAAATACACAATCATATGTAATGCAGGGTGATGACTTCGAAACAGAAACTACAGAGGAAGGTAAAAATATCGCTTTCCGTTTCGGTTATCAAGTTGTAGTTGAACGTCGCAAAAGCTTGGGGCAGGTCCCAAGATCCAGAATGCCTGATAAGGTAAAACATTAACCTTTCAATATTTTTATTTTCGTCCATAAATTTAATGTCTAACAACTTTGTTTAAATCAGGGGAGCAGCACTACCGACGAGGCAAATAACCCAGTTTTAGAGCCAGATGTAGATGATCCTCTCGTGCAACCTGATCATTGTAGTGGGGACCAGGCCGACAATGCTGCTATCAGTGAGGGCCGTGACGGTAATTAATTTCCACTTATATTTTTTTCTAATTATACCTTGATGGTTGTCCTTATAACGTTTTTTTGTTTAAATGACAGAGAATGTTTCCCTTGAGGATCTTACCACCAGAGAGGAAGACAGGGCAACAGTCCCAACGGCGACAACTGGTGCACCAGGTAAATAATCTCATTGCAATTTTTTTTATTAATATCACCGAACTAGTTCAATGATATTTAAAAACTGACAATTAAAATTTAATATTATCTGTTTTTGTAGGCGATGCCCCGTCACTGGATGAGACCAGACATCGTGACTACGCAACTAGGTCAGCGCCGACAACTGGTGCACCAGGTAAATAATCTCATTGCAATTTTTTTTTTTATTAATATTACCGAACTAGTTCAATGATATTTAAAAACTGACAATTAAAATTTAATATTATCTGTTTTTGTAGGCGATGCCCCGTCACTGGATGAGCCCGGACATCGTGAATACGCAACTAGGTCAGCAGTGCGGGTTGAAAGGCACGAAACAGGAGCAGAGCACGATGATATTGATGATGTAATTAGGAGCTTTAAAAATAGGAAGAAGAAAAAGAAAATTTGACAATGTAAAATATTGTATTATTATAAAACAAACGTTACCATACTTGGAACGTTTTTTGCGTTATATAAAAAACTCATTTATCATACTATTTTTATGTCAAGCATTAATTGCAATGTTTCCTTGCATACTTTTTGTTGAATTGTTTTTTTATTAGTTATTGAATTTTTTTTTTATGCTCATGAAAGTAAAAAATGAAATATAGATTGGGTATTGGGGAATTGAGAGTGATGTGAGGCGGGGGGGGAGGGGCCATAAGAGCTTCACCTTCACGTGGTTGGCCCTGTTTAGTAGAGAATAATTTATTGGAGCGATTTAATCTTGGAGCAAACCTCCCTTGATCCAGCGTAGCAACAAAAAAGTCACTGTTGACTTAGTTGCTACTATTTCAGATCGTGGGAGGCTTGTTCCAAGTTCATGCGACTCCAATAAATTGTTCTTGAAACGAAGAGGAGCTTATTCAGGTATGTTTTGACATTTTCAACATATGTTCTAACATTATCATAATAATGCATCTTAGAGTAAAAAATACTATATCAATTACTTGTATTTATTGTATAGATAATGATGGATTTTAATTGACTTGGCAGTGCAGGTACAAATCCTCTTGCATCATGAGCAATACAACTTGTCAACCAGGGTCATGTCCAGGATATTTTTGCTTGTGCGCTTGACCAGGTTCGTAATGTCACATTTTGTAAGTTCCTTTACGGTTCATAATTCAATATTAAGCTTGTTCATGATTATTATCTAGGTTTTTTGTATGTGTTTTTTCATCTATTTGATTGTAAGCAACTCTGCATGTTTCCTGTTGTTCACTATGATATCTCCCATTACCACTCCCAGGATGAATCTAACTTTATTTTTACATAGGTTACTTTATTGTTACTATGATTTCTCCATTTACGATTTCATAGGTTACATCATGTAAAGTTGTCAATCTCAGGTTGGTGATGAGCTTTAGTTCTCCAGATTTGGGGCTTTTCTGATATTTTCTCCCTCATGTCATTCTTGCATCACCTCGATGTTTGAGCATGCCAATTGTCTACCACTTGTACCAATTGGCACATGTCAATCTCTGAGTGGTGCCACATTTCACCTATTTTCAGTGATAGTTTAGGGTTTCTCTAACATAGCTTCAGAAATCCGATTCAGTGCCTGCTTGAATATTGTCACATAATACTCATGGTTTGGATTGATGAGCATGTTCTGAATGGTTGGTTAATTCATAAGAACCACCCATATAGTCATCTTGAGATATTTCAGAAGTTTTCTCGGGTTTCCTTTTTCACCGTTTCTAGTGGGTGGGATGGTGTGGGGTGATCCATCAATATTGGTGCTCTTGTAGTAGGGATTTTTTTTTTGGGGATATAAAGGAGCATTTGATGTAGATATCCCATTGGATGCATTCATAGATGGGCACGAGAGGTCAAGAATTTAAATTAAAAATATGAACCTCTAGCATGGCAACCTGAAGGACGCGAGAGACACTGGTTAAAGATTGTTTTGTGCTGGCCTTAATATAGTCGTGATTTCTTTCTATTATCTTAATGCAAATATATAGTCCAGTCTCATTAAAATGAGGATTGTGGTTGTATTTATCTTTGGTTGTTTCTCTCTTAATGCTCCAGAAGTTGCCAAAAGTTGCGATAGTTGTTTAGTTTGCCTGTTACAACTTAAAAGTGTTTTTTAGCAATGGGAGTCATGTTTTTTAAGGTTCATACTAATATGAAGATCTTGTAATTCTATATTCAGCATAAGAGAAGATGGCCTCTGCTTTGGGCGGTATGACAACAATTTCCACATCTACCTCATTGGGTAACAATGGAAAGGGGAAGAAGTTGGGTGCGATGTTTGATAATTATGGCAGACAATTGTCTTCTCTTTCAGTTTTTTCACCCATTTCCTTTAATCGCTCAAGCAGAAGAGGGACTCTGAGATTACGCGACAGAGAGAAGGTAGTTAATACAAGAGCTATGGAAAAGGAGTTGTACTTCAACAATGATGGCTCAGTGACAAAAAAATTGCAGGTCAGAGAAAAAATTATGTTTAAAGGAAGGTCACCTGCACGTGAAACTTCACTGCGGTGGATCTTTCCTTGTCCACTTATATTCGATTTTAATGTGTTATTTTAATTTTTCATGGAGGGTTGTTTTGGCATATGGTCTGGAATTCAATTGCACACTTACTGAAAGCATTGTCAATTTGTCTTGCAGGCGGTGTGAACAAACTTGTTGATCTTGTTGGAGTCACCCTTGGGGCGAAGGGAAAAATGTTGTCTTGGAGAGCAAGCATGGTTCTCCGAAATAGTTAATGATGGTGTGATAGTAGCTAAGGAGTTAATTTGTAGATGTGTGCTCTGGTTTTCTTTTTAAAGTTGTATTAGTTCCCCCTCTTAAATGTCTTAGATTTGATAGGCATAATTTGAAAACTCAAAGGTGAAAGGAAACATATTTGTTACCCAGTGGTCTACTTGGCCTATGGACTAGCCACATTAGAGTAATGCATAAATCTTTTCACAACAATAAAAGGAAAGGGTTATGGCTGAGTCAAATTTTATTGTTATTGACGGTGTAATGAAATGTATCTCAATGCTATGGTTTTGGCCTTTTTATTGGTTGAATTAGAGGACCCAGTTGAAAATATTGGGGCCAAGTTGGTAAGGCAAGCTGCGACAAAGACAAATGATTTAGCTGGGGATGGAACCACAACATATGTTGTTCTTGCACATGTTGGAATATTGAAAAATTCCAGAACAATGAATGGAGAATAAATCTCCCTTCCTCTAACACAGAGAAAATAAAAATTTCTTTGACAAGAGACAGAGTTTCAATACTTTGAAAACAAACTTCTATTCCCTTCAATAACTCAAAAAAAAATATTACACTACTTCCTCACTAAGAGGGATTACAAAAATATGACTGCTACAAAACGCAGTGCATAAAACCAACTCACTGTCTGTTCAAAACAAACATACTCTATCTCTAAAACACTCTACTGTGTTTTTCCCTTTCGCACTGCTGTGCATACACACTTAAAAAGTTACACTCAGTCTTTCACTTTTTACACACTGCTGTGTAATAAAAAATTTACGTATTGTCTATAAAAAAAACTATCAAGCTTTTTCGTCCTTTTTATTTTTATATGCCATAACATATAAAACATATTATAATAAACCCTCTTTTTAAAAAAATAAAATTAAAACTAAATTCTATGGCCCACCTTTCATTTCGCATATGATATATATATATATATATATATAACATATGTTCAAAACATATGTATATATTAAACTATCAAAACATTAAAGAACCCTTTCTGTCGGACTTCAAAAGTCTGAATAGATTGAATTTCAAACCAAATTCGCGTTCCAAAATGGGATGCTAACGTCTGCCTAATTTTAACTCGAATTCTCAATCCAATGTGCCCTATAAAAAATTCGGGTCCGGTTTTCAGGTTTTCATATTCCCTTCAATTTCATGCGATCCAATATTAATGCTCCACGTGTCCTCCTTTTGAATTTACAAAACTGTCGGGTAAATTTCTATTTGTTTAATTTCTGGTTGGTGAATTGCGTTAATGCTGGTTTTTGTGTTTAAATACAATCCTGTACAGAAATATGGCTGCGGCCGTCTACAAAAAAACTTGCAGGAATTTTAAATGTTGAATGAAATTTCTGGATGGCATGCAAGCAACCTCCAAATAAAAATGTTGCTGCTGCATCCGTTCTTCTGCTGCATCAGTTGAAGTTAAAATTCAACAGCGCAGGGTTTAATAAGTGAGGGTGTAAAGGTAACTTTTTGTCGATAGTACTGGATTAAGATCATCTATTCATTTTTGTAGGGTCTTATGGTGTTTGGTTTTTTAGTTTTGGGTTGGGCTTATTGAGTCTAAGATAGTTTTTGAGTGAAAAAATTGCTATCAGGTATTAAAAAAATTTGGTTCTTTTGTCAAAATTTATGAGCTTGTTAAGAAATAGAAAAATGACAATGGTTGTATCTTAAATTTGTGGAAAATAATTTGAAATGAAACCTTTTTGTTTAGGTTGTTGTAGCAGGTGCAAACCCCGTTCAAATTACTAGGGGCATTGACAAGACAATAAAGGCCCTTGTTTCGAAACTCAAAATTTTGTCAAAGGAGGTAAACGCTTGCCTTTTGAGTAGGATGGTTTTCCTTTTTGCTGATGGTTTGGTGTATCTAATTGAATTAGTTGCCTAAGGTATTTTTGGTTGCAAACTCCTTTTCATTTTTCATACAGTATTGGCCTTGCGGAATACATTTGATTGTGTGGTCTTGTTAGATCTACAACATTTGTAGTTGTTTAGTCTTATGGCTGAGGTGCACTTTTATTATGGAAATAGTTGATGCAATATTGTCATTTAATCCTTATTGTAGGGTAGCATGTTGAGAAGTTTCTTGTGAAACATTTGGTATTCAAAATGACACTTGATCCTATACGGCATCATGCACTTGACTTCAAAATTCATATTCAAAGTGTGCCAGACAATTCTTGCAAAATTTCAAATATTTATGTTGTTTTAAACCATTATCTTTTTCATGTATTGGATGCTGAAAATGTGAAAAAAGACTTTGGTATGAAACCAACTGGTGAATAATTTCTAGCACAACAACCACTTCCAAGACATGATTTAGAAGTAGAACAAATGTGCTTATGAAGCATAGAAAGATATCCTTGATGCATTGTCAATGTTTGGCTAGGGTTATTTTTGGAGAAAATAACTCCTTATTCCTAGAATAGTGATGTTCAATACAAGTAAATGCCAGAGAAGAGAGATCATCGTGTGACGCAACAAAACTGAAATTGGACCCCTAAGGAGAGCTGGTGTGTCTACAATCGCTCTGTCAGCATTTTCCCTTGGTTTACCCCGTTCTTTTCCTCCAGCCTGAGTCTTAATTGACTTCTTCTTTCTTCGAGTTTATTTATCAAATTCGTAGAATTTGATAAATAAATACTATCCACAATGGTTGGACTTTAATTTATATTCCCGACTTTATATTATCTCCAAGCCTTATAACCAATGTTTAACTTTCAACACTTTGTATTTATACTCCACATTTATTTTTAAATAAATAACTTGTAATGAAATTTCGGCTCTATATTTCACCACCCAGCCTTACAACAATCACGCTCCAGACTTATGCTAATTATCCGCCAATCGTTTAATTAAACAATTTCATTATACTCCGGCCCCACCTATATATATCAATAACCAATAAAACACTCGTATCGTACCTGGCTATACTCCACACACCTTAGTTAACCTCCGGGCAAGTTCAACGTGCGACCACCGTTTGATGGCCCTTCTCCAAATCAACAACTCTTGGCAATTTCGCTCGGCTTCCAACGTCGGGCTTTAACGTGCGATGGCGCGGGTTAAACAGTGGTTTTCTGGGGGTCACTTCGCCACGTGTCTCATTCCCTATGGAATCACTCGTGAATAGGAAATACCGCCTACTCCGCAAAAGCGGTGCGATATGGGCAACCCGCTTTTGTGATTCCGCTCGTGGTTTTGGTAGAGGGCTTGACCACGGGTGCAAGTCTGGTTCTGCTATCCTTTTTTTTGTTAACTCATGGCCAATCCTCAGGTCAGGTTCCAAAAGCACAACAATTTTGTCTCTTTATTAAGAGGGATTTTTATATTTGAACAGTTTTCACGACCCCGGTTCACTACACAGACCTCGCCTTCGGGTGGAGTGAGTTCACATGGTTATCCAACAATTTACGAGAATTCAAAGACAGAAGAATGGAATTATCAGTACCCAATCACCTCACAGTTAAACAATTCTTCACAATTAGCAGTTCGAGATAATTCAATGGCAACTAAGCTTGGAAATAATTTAACTGGAAACAATTGTTCACACACAAAGGTTTATTGCAGAAATCCCCTCTCTACTCTCCTCTTCCCTCTCTACTTTTATTCATTCGAGGAATTACAATTTATATACATAACATATGGCTCTTCGGTTCCTCTGAGAGGACCGTTCTAGAAATCAAAAGGTCTAATTATAATAATTCAACTATCTGAAACTGTTCGACTCCTACAACTCTAACTAGTCTAAGTAATACAGTCAGCTGAGGTATTGACACCTAGCTGTTACAACTCAAATGTTTTCGAACCCTCCTAGCCACAACATGTGGAAAAAACCTCCTACATTGTTGGCTAGTGCTTAATGCCCCTACATCATCGTGTGACATAAACCTATTGACAAAAGTGAATTCCTTGAATTTCACCAAATATTTTCTTTGAATTCCTTGCTTTTAAAAGCCAATGATATCCCTGATTGTGTTAATGTTACGGAAATTCCTTGTCCTAGTGCCTCACACTCTACTATGAATGTTTTACCAAAATTAGGTGAAACCGATGTTGGTTTAGAAGACATGGCATCCATTGAAAGAGAGAATGCCAAAGTAGCCTCATCATTCCATATAAATGATATTTTCTTCAAGAGATATGTGAGTGGACTTGAAATGCATGCATAATTCTTAACAAATGATCAATAACATCATGTAAGTCTAAAAAATCTTCTAAGAACCTTGATTTTCTTAGGAATAGGTCATTTTGTAATAGCTTGCATCTTTTGAGGCTCCAACTTCACTCCTTCCTTTAAAACAATATGAACCAAATATTCGAATTCTTATTTCCCAAAAGCACATTTGGATATTTTTACATAAAAATGATTGTTCTCAATAATTTATATAACTTTTCCACATGTTTACTAGTGTGGTATTCCCATGATTTATTATAAATATGTGTATTATCGAAGAAAACCAACACAAATTTTATAAGATGGGATCAAACAAAATTGTTCTTAAGTCGAGCCCGCCGGACTTCAAACGGCGATAAACCATAATTCAAACCAAATTCGCGTTCCAAAATACCCTGCTGACGTCGGCCAATTTTGTGACGCGAAAACCAAATGAATTCCGCCCTAATATTTTTCGAGTCCGAAGTTGGGCTGGCGTACGGAGGGAAGTTGTGACGCAAATTTCTTATCAAATTCGCCCTAATATTTTTCGGGTCCAGATTTCCACTGCGCGAGCGGCCCAAACAAAGATCCGCTCCAATAAATTTCTACCACGTGTCCTCAATAAAAACTTGCCTTGCTCCCGGTTGCGGGTGCATTCGATGGCGTTTAAGGCGATGGGACATGGATATGGCGATTTCATATCAATCGCATTAACATTTAACATTTTTCAATTAAGTTTTCACATCAAATCCGCATTAATTAATTTTTAACACTGTTCAAGATCGGACCTCCACTCCTCTTAGCGATTCCACACGCTCCAATTTGATCCGGCCTTCGGCTCTCATTATTAATGATCAGAGATTAATTATGATGGGCGTCCTTTGATTGCATTGCAGACGGGTCGACAAAATGGCGTTTAGCCATGGTTTTTCAGACAAGTCGGTTGCTGGATTACACTGCCTGGTAACTGTGACGATAAGGAGAAGTGGCCAGCGGAACTTCTGCCTAGACTTTGCTGCATATTTCCATTTCTCTCGGTTCTGTCTCTGTCTGTCTTCCTCTATTAATTGGAATTCTACTTCTTCGTCTCTTGTGCCCACTGCGCCTGAGATTGCACCCATGCCTCGCGTGCGTCATAGGATGCGTTGCCGCAGGGGGAGCACTAGAGGTCAATCCCGGCGCGCTCCCTCCAGCACCTCAACAGAGATGACTTCCGGCCAGTCCAGTGATTATTACTTAGGTCGATATCCAAATAATAGGAGTGGGCGGGGTCGGCTTGTAGCATCTGGCCACCGTATGGATTCCCCTACTCCTGGCTTCCCCACCGTTAGTTCACCTTCTCCCACGACGCGCACTACGCAATTTTCCTTTAATTGCTCTCTCAACCACCCAAGAATCATGGCTTTAGTCACTGTGGTCTTCCGCGAGGAGGCCCAAACGGAGGAAGAATGCACCCGTCCGGCGGGTCTGAGCTCGGAAAAAACCGGCCAGCATTCGGGCCTTCAGGAGGGGAGCTGTGGCATGCATGTGGAGGTAGCACCTAGCGATCCTGGACCTTCCGAAGGATGGTGCCGAATCGTGGAGGAACCACCGGAGGAGTAGTTTGGTTAATTTGTTTTTCTTGCTTAGCAGGCCCACTTAATTGGGCTACTTTTAGATTATTTTACTGTGCTGGACCTTTGTAATATTTTTGAATTCTGTAAATTAAACGTTCAAGACTGGTTTCCCCATATGAGGGCAGTCATCTTAATTTTTTGATTTGTTGATGACAAATTTGCCATGAGTCTGGCCAGGCAATGTTTTTGACTTCGATGTAATTTTATTCGTAATTTTAATAGATTAACTTTACTTAGAATTCTCACATGATTAGTGTTTTTCTTGATCTGTTCAAGGATTTTGGGTACTTTAATTTGTATTTGGAAAAATGGACGTCGGAACTCTATCTGTTTCTTTACTGTTCTACATACTGCTATTTCACTTTCTTATAGATGCCTCGGGCATATTTGGATGTTTTCTCAGATTGTCGATAATCTCCATGTGGACCGTTACTGGATTTTATATCATGTCCCTGTATGTGACATGGGGTATTTTTCTATCATTTTTTGGGGTGGGACTTCCACTTTTCTGGATGGATATTTGGGTTCCAATCTTCAGATGTGAAAATGTAATGACTTCATGGGTTGTTTTACTTCATATAATATATTCAAAACAACGTTTTTTCTCTTGTGAAAAAAAAATGATTAATGTTTATCACTCTGCCTTCAAAACTAGCGATGATGGTCTATGTTGCTGGTTTATTGATATGGTCTGATGGTTTTTTTATATTTTGGACATATCACACTCCTCACATGATTAGCGTTTTTCTCTGTTCAAGGATTTTGGGTACTTTAACTTGTATTTGGAACAATGGACATCGGTTATACGTACTCTATCTGTTGCTTTACTATTCTACATACTGCTATTTCACTTTCTTATAGATGCCTCGGGCATATTTGGATGCTTTCTCAGATTGTCGATAATCTCCATGTGGACCGTTACTGGGTTTTATATCAAGTCCCTGTATGTGACCTGGGGTATTTTTCTATCACTGTCTGGGGTGGGACTTCCATTTTTCTGGATGGATATTTGGGTTCCAATCTTCAGATGTGAAAATGTAATGACTTCATGGACTGTTTTACTTCATATAATATATTCAAAACAACGTTTTTTCTCTTGTGAAAAAAATGATTAATGTTTATCACTCTGCCTTCAAAACTAGCTATGCTGGTCTATGTTGCTGGTTTATTGATATGGTCTGATGGTCTTTTTATATTTTGGACATATCACACTCCTCACATGATTAGCGTTTTTCTCTATTCAAGGATTTTGGGTACTTTAATTTGTATTTGGAACAATGGAAGTCGATACTCTATCTGTTGCTTTACTATTCTACATACTGCTATTTCACTTTCTTATAGATGCCTCGGGCATATTTGGATGCTTTCTCAGATTGTCGATAATCTCCATGTGGACCGTTACTGGGTTTTATATCAAGCCCCTGTATGTGACATGGGTATTTTTCTATCATTGTCTGGGGTGGGACTTCCACTTTTCTGGATGGATATTTGGGTTCCAATCTTCAGATGTGAAAATGTAATGACTTCATGGACATTTTTACTTCATATAATATATTCAAAACAACGTTTTTTCTCTTGTGAAAAAAAAATGATTAATGTTTATCACTCTGCCTTCAAAACTAGCGATGCTGGTCTATGTTGCTGGTTTATTGATATGGTCTGATGGTCTTTTTATATTTTGGACATATCACACTCCTCACTTGATTAGTGTTTTTCTCTGTTCAAGGATTTTGGGTACTTTAATTTGTATTTGGAACAATGGACGTCGGTACTCTATCTGTTGCTTTACTATTCTACATACTGCTATTTCACTTTCTTATAGATGCCTCGGGCATATTTTGATGCTTTCTCAGATTGTCGATAATCTCCATGTGGACCGTTACTGGGTTTTATATCATGTCCCTGTATGTGACATGGGGTATTTTTCTATCATTGTCTGGGTGGGACTTCCACTTTTCTGGATGGATATTTGGGTTCCAATCTTCAGATGTGAAAATGTAATGACTTCATGGACTGTTTTACTTCATATAATATATTCAAAACAACGTTTTTTCTCTTGTGAAAAAAAAATGATTAATGTTTATCACTCTGCCTTCAAAACTAGCAATGATGGTCTATGTTGCTGGTTTATTGATATGGTATGATGGTCTTTTTATATTTTGGACATATCACACTCCTCACATGATTAACGTTTTTCTCTGTTCAAGGATTTTGGGTACTTTAATTTGTATTTGGAACAATGGACGTCGGTACTCTATATGTTGCTTTACTATTCTACATACTGCTATTTCACTTTATTATAGATGCCTCGGGCATATTTGGATGCTTTCTCAGATTGTCGATAATCTCCATGTGGACCGTTACTGGGTTTTATATCAAGTCCCTGTATGTGACATGGGGTATTTTTCTATCACTGTCTGGGGTGGGACTTCCACTTTTCTGGATGGATATTTGGGTTCCAATCTTCGGATGTGAAAATGTAATAACTTCATGGACTATTTTACTTCATATAATATATTCAAAACAGCATTTTTTCTCTTGTGAAAAACATGGGTCCCCACAAACACTCTTTGTATCACTACCTTCACTTCAAATCATAAAGTCTATATTCTTCAGTTTATTGATATGATAAAGTGGTTTTATATTGGTTTCCTCACATACTCTTGCTGATTAATTTTCTACTGTTCTGGAGTTTGGGTACTTTAATTTGTATTTGGAACAATGGAGCGTTGATCACACTCTCATCTTGTTGCTTACTATTCTACCTCACTCTTTCACTTTCTTATAGATGCCTTGGGCATATTTGGATGCTTTCTCAGATTGTCGATAATCTCCATGTGGACCGTTACGGGGTTTTATATCAAGTCGTTGTATGTGACATGGGGTATTTTTCTATCATTGTCTGGGGTGGGACTTCCACTTTTCTGGATGGATATTTGGGTTCCAATCTTAAGATGTCAAAATGTAATGACTTCATGGATTGTTTTACTTCATACAATATATTCAAAACAGCGTTCCTGTCTTTTAAGTTTCATTTTTTTTAAATTGAACCCCGTTGTCGCTATATTGATGCCTTGCTTTTCATATGAAAGCACCGGAATTGGAGCAACTCAAACGTGGAGGCGTAATATCTAAAGCATTGGATACATTGATTGAATTGGAAAGCATATTACAAGCATGGACAGGCATTTTCAAAGCATCAGTTATTAGAGTTATTACAATTGATTCCAGGCATCTTACAAACGTGGAGAAGCAGCGTCCAAAACGTCTCGAACCACACTACGTGGAATTCGACCACATTTACAAAATTCGGAAGGAGCGCGATTCCAACGTCTCAGACCACATTGTGGAGAGAGTCATTGTTTCTAAACGTCGGAAACGCGTGGTTAGTAGAGACGATCGGAAGAGTGACAGCTTGTTGGAGCATGGAAAGTGTCAGATAGTCAGCGCTTTGGTGCTCTGTCAGATTTGATGGCGCAACCACGTTTTTTCTGCCCTCGAACTGTCGCTCTTGCGATGACTATGTGTCGAATAGCGACGAATTGGCCATCGGAATTTCCTCCAAATTTTCTAGTGAGGTAAGGAGTTTATCTGGAACATATAGGGGTAAAATATGGGGGTTTGCAAGGCAACCAAATATTTTAACATAAGTGAAGGGTTCTTCTCCAAACCATTTTCCAATTGATAACAAATCATTACTAGCTTCAGGTGAAATCCTAGGGGATTTTTCATCAAAGACACTTTAGTGGAAGGGTAGCATAACTCCATGGAAAAATTTATAGAAATGAGGGTGTAACTTTGATTCCCATAGGAATGATAAATATGGATAGGAGCATGGTCCTATATGTTCCATTTCCATCCAATGGATGTAAAATTTGAGGTGAAACAGATGGCATCCATTATATAGGCGCTTAGATAGAAAGGGGGGAAAATGTTATGAGAACAACTGTGTTTTTTCCTATAATTCCATATTTGGGTGCCATACTATCAGACAATATAATTTCCAAATCCATAATATATCCATCAAATTCAACATCAATAAGTGGTGCCCATTGGTCTAGGAATCTCTGTATATTAGGGTAACCATATATTTTACACATCATTGCGGCTATATAATAGAATGGGTCGACAAGGGAAGCAATGGCATACATACCCTTATCCTCATGCTTTTGTTTGTTAGGATCTCTCCTCCATTCTCTGATGGGCTCTGACTAATCCGCATGTTCACTCACGAACTTCTGTATAAATTGCTTGTCATATTTCTTCTGGTGCGGTGGAAATTGATACATTTTTCTCAATTCATTATTGGGAAATAACCCAAAAATAATTTTCTTATCAGTTAGGAAAACCCTTTCTGAAATATTCACATGATCAATGACCCATTTAACCATATATGTATAAGGAAGGATCTTTGGTCGGGCTGAAATTTTGTGTAAGAAATAATTGGTGACATCACCCCATGTAGATTCAGAAACAGGAGTAGAATCATTGACCGTAGCTTTTATTCATGTTATCTCAAGCTTTATATTCAAAAATATTGTACATAGCTTCATAGGAAGAGATTCTAGCATCTGGAGGGCAGGTTGTATCGGAGAATAATGGTGACATTTCAATAATCTCAGGTGGTGGAGGAGTCGGTTGTTGTCGAACTGTGGATTTCTTCTTTGCTTTAGAAGCTTTATACATCTCGGTTGAGCTTAACTTATCAGGACTGGCCTACAAATGGATAACATGGGAATGTGCAAAAGTTTCTTAACTGAATAATTCCTTAGAGAAAATAACCAATTTTCATATCAATTCATGTCTTTAGGAGAAACTCCTTAGTGATATCAAGTTGCAATGATTAAATCTTTTAAAACTTAGAAATCATAAATTTGTTACATTTGGCCATTGAATGATGTTATGAAACCAGCTCCAAAAACAAAATAAAAGAGAGATCAGCACCTTAGAAATCAACCACTTCGAAGGGGAAACCTCCAATGCATGACATAAATTAACAATTCTTGGATGATACAAATGACAAAACCTCCTTCGATATAAAGGAGTCCATGGGGTCACAATATAATCCTAGCCGACCTAACAATAATGATGTAAGGGAACAATAATAAAAATATGGGGGTTATCCCAGATGCGGGTGATGGTTAGAGGATTGTTCGTGAGAGTCATTGAAGGCGACAGTTGGCCTGGCCACCTACCTGCACCTGACCACGGTACCTCCACCGTAAAGGCTCTTGTGGTGGCTTGTTCAGTACTCCTCATTCCCTCATGCTGCATTTACTCAGCCTGCTCGTTGCCTTCAATGGAGACTCGCTCCCCTGTTCACCATTAATTTTCTCTGGCCTTCAATTTGACTTGGCTCCTTAGCTCTAGTCCATCGTTTCATTTCTGCTTTCGCTTAACATCCCATCCCACCAGAGGAGTAGGCCTTCCTTCTCCGTGTAGCAAAACTGAGCCTTCGGCTCTGTGTAGCCTTCATTCTCAGCCTTGGTCAATTATTACTTCGTGGAATTCTTCTCTACTCTCTACTCATCCCTTATTGCCTACCTGTTCGGCCTCCCTCTCTATCTTCTGACTATCAATGCTCCCTCTCTGCCTTCAACCAGCAGAAAATGTCGCGCAAGCACCGTATGAGGTGCAGAAAGGGTGGAAGTGGTAGGGAAGGTGGAGGAAGGGGTAGCAGTGGCTCTCGTCTGCCCCTCTCTAATAGCGATGACTACACTTACCAGCCTTGAGCCAGCAATAAAGCCCGCTTCATCTTCAGCAGTTCCTTGGACAAGCCGCGAGTCATAGCAACAATTTCGGTTGTTTTTAAGGAGGAAAACTCTGGAGACTTAGCTTCTGGTTCCTGGAAGTGCAGAAGGAAATTGACCATTTCGGTTATGCCTCCTCCAACAACCAGAAAATATACTGTCCTTCCCTGTCAAATATTGCTCCCAAACTTCTAGCAGTGCAGGCACCAGCAGCGGCAACTCTGCGTGCACAGATAAGGAGCTAAAGAACATAAGAAGGAATCATTTTTCCAACTAAATGTATCATATGTACTAGGTTATTGCTACAACTTTTGAATGAGTGTCCACACTTCTTCGTCCTTCTTCCATTCATCCCTTGCTTCAGTTATCCAATCTGGTTGGATAATATAAATTGCACAAAGCAATTCTTCCACCTCTTCATACTTTCTTGAGAGTGCATCTACAACAACATTTAGCTTCACTTTTTTATATATGATTCAAAGTCATAACCAAACATCTTTTTGACCCATTTTTTCTTCTCTTCTGAAGATGGTATTCGTTCCAAAAATTGTTTAAGACTATCATGGTCATTTTGCAATGCAGTACCAAGAATAACTCAAGGTACGTACAAGGAGCTAAAGAACATAAGAAGGAATCATTTTTTCCAACTAAATGTATCATATGTACTAGGTTATTGCTACAACTTTTGAATGAGTGTCCACACTTCTTCTATCTTTCCATTCATCCTTGCTTCGCCATCCAACTGCTGATAAATATAAATTGCACAAAGCAATTCTTCCACCTCTTCATACTTTCTTGAGAGTGCATCTACAACAACATTTAGCTTCACTTTTTTATATATGATTCAAAGTCATAACCAAACATCTTTTTGACCCATTTTTTTTTTTCAAGATGGTATTCAGCTCTTGACTTGTTTAAGACTATCATGGTCAGTTTTTACCTTGAAGTGTCTTCCCATTAGGTAAGTTCGCCATTTCTTTAGTGCATGCAGTATTGCTAACATTTCCTTCTCATAAATAGGTTTTTGTAAATACTTTCCTTTGATTGGACGAATTTCAAAAGTAATGGGTCTTCCTTCCTGCATTAAAACTGCACCAATTCCATTTCCTGAGGCATCACATTCCACAATAAAGGTTTTTGTGAAGTCTGGCATAGCTAAGACCGGTGCTAGGCACATTGCCTCTTTAAGATGTTCAAAGTCCTTAGTTGCTTCAGGAGTCCATGAAAATGCATCTTTCTTCAATAATGTTGTTAGAGGTGCTGCTATTCTCCCATAATTCTTAACAAACTTGCGATAATACCCTGTTAACCTGAGAAATCCTCGCAATTGCTTTATGGTTGTGGGGACTTTCCATTCCTTAATGGCTTTAATTTTGTTAGGGTCTACTTTAACACCCTCGTGAGATACAATATGACCCAAATATTCCACCTCTTGTACTCCAAAGAAACATTTGGATTTTTTTGCATATAATCATTTCTCCTGCAATAGTTTGAGCACCCTGTCAACATGTTCAACATGATCCTTCCAAGACCTGCTGTAGATTAGTATATCATCAAAAAATACTAGCACAAATTTTCTAAGGAAGGGTTTGAAAATGGAATTCATCAATTCTTGAAATGTAGAAGGTGCATTGGTAAGGCCAAAAGGCATGACCAAAATTCATAATGACCCTCATGAGTTCGAAATGCTGTTTTTGGAATATCTTCAGTCTTCATTCTAATTTGATGATATCCTGAACGAAGATCCAACTTGGTAAAATAAATTGCTCCATGTAATTCATCCAATAATTCATCAATCGTAGGAATGGGAAATTTATCTTTAATGGTGAGCTTATTGAGCTCCCTATAATCCGGACACATTCACCATGATCCATCCTTCTTGTGTACCAATACTACCGGAGCAGAGAAAGAACTTTGACTAGGTTGAATTATACCCGCCTCTAACATTTCTGCAATCATACGTTCAATTTCGCTCTTTTGGACATAAGGAT
The DNA here is from genome assembly GCA_034641835.2 of Pinus albicaulis. NCBI lineage: Eukaryota > Viridiplantae > Streptophyta > Pinopsida > Pinales > Pinaceae > Pinus > Pinus albicaulis. The sequence goes on along the minus strand of CM076572.1, from coordinate 1,224,615,087 downwards.
ATCCATAAGGCCTGATGTTTGGAGGAACACTTCCTGGAATCAAATGAATAGCATGATCATGATCACGAATAGGTGGGAGTCCTTTGGGAGTTTCAAACACCTTGGAATGATTGTCCAAGACTTGTTGGAGATCTGCAGAAATAGATGATTTTGATGTTAGAACTTCTAGTGAGCATAATTGTGCAATTACGCCTCGTTGTTCTTTCTTTAGAAGCTTTGTCATGCCATTAGAGCTTATTATCCTTCCTGGCTTCCCTTCAATACCCCGTAATTCGACTTCCTTTCCTTCTGAAAAGAATTTTAAGAAAAGTTCTTGAAAATTAAAAGCTACCGTCCCCAAAGATTGTAACCATTGTACTCCTAGTACAACATCAGCACCTCCCATAGGAATGGAAAGCATTGGACTATTCAATACATATTCCCCCATGGTTAGCTTGATATTATGGCATTTTCTAGAGAAATTTATAGTTCCTTCATTTGCAACCATCACTTGACATTTTGGTGATGGGTATAGGAAACAATTCAATTCCTTGGCTACCTTACAATGAATAAAATTATGGGTACTACCCTAATCAATCAACACTATTACCTTTTTCTTCTTGATATGTCCTTCTATCTTGAGAGTTTGAGGAGTGGTAATTCCTGCCAATGCATTACACGATATGGTCAGACTCATTTATTCTTCTTCTAGGGTTGGTTCCTGGTGTATATACTCTTCTTTTGAAGTTTTTTGTTCATTTTCTTCCTCCTCTTCACAATCTATGTAAAATAATTTCTTCTCAGCACACTTATGACCTTTAGTGTATTTTCTATCACAACTGTAGCAAATCCCTATTGCTCTTTTTTCTTCCAATTGTTGTGGTGTCAACCTTGTAGGTCGTGGAAGTCTAGGAATAGCAACACTTCCATCTTTATAGATGTGAGTGGTAGGCTTCCTTGTCGCCAGAATTTTACATTCAATTTTTCTTGCCAGCCTAAATACCTTCTCCAATGAATCAGGTTCCCAAACACGGACTTCATGTTGGATGTTATCCTTTAAATTCCCTATGAAGGCATCAATCATGTGTTCCTCTAGAATATCAATTACCCTTATATTCAATTTTTGGAAGTCCTCAATGTACTCCACCACTAAACCCTTTTGTTTGAGATGCATCAATTGGCTAAAGAAGGTGCTGGTCTTTGTATCCTCATAATGTGTTATCATTTCCTCCATAAAAATTGACCAAATGAAAAAAAAATTACAGGAGAAAAGCCATCGATACCATACAAATTTATTTTTTTCTAAATGTAAAGTTGCAATGTGTACCTTTTGTGTGTTTTGCACATTATTGAGATAAAAATATTGCTCCATCTGTAGTATCCATGTTACGGGATCCTTTCCATCAAACTTCCTCATATCCATCTTTGGAATATGGTGGTTCTTTCATCCAACATTAGAGTTTATGAAATCACTATTAACATTTATTTTTTTCTCATCATTAGTTTCCTCTACTATCTTTTTTCCATTAGGAAACATTTCTTGTATCAACTTTGTCAAACCTTCCATGTCTGCTTTTAGATCATTCTTCATGTTTTCCATGTTGTCTTTCATTTTTTCTTCCATGTCATCCATCTTAGTTTCCATGTCAACTTCCATGCCATCCATCTTAGCTTCCGCACCTTTCTTCAAACCATCCATCTTCTCTTCCACGCCTTTCTTCAAAACTTCCATTTCATTTTTTGTTGCTCTTTGCGAGAGCAAAATTTGGTGCACTTTCTCTTGTAATTTTGATAGATCATGTTGCAATTCTTCATCTTCATGATTCATAGTAGAGTATTATGAGGGCTTAATGGGTGTTGAAGTATTTTTAGGAGGCATTTTAGAACCCAATATGCTCAATATGCCCTTGGAATCACTTAAAACTGATTTTTCAAACAAGACTTATGCAATTTCAAAAAAAATACACACCTGTTTCTTGCTTTTGAGGAGCTCGATATTGAAAATGAATTATCTCTATCATTGAAGATCTTCAATATCTAAAATTAGGTCCTGTATTAGCCCTATGAATATTCTTTCGAATGCCATAATTCTGACCTGATTTGGATTCTTCAAGACAAATTTATGTTGAATCTCCCACAATGACCTAATTATGGACTGGTTCAGTAGAGCGCAATTGTATGGTGTGCCATGTCTCACTGTTTCTTCCTTTAGCTCTGAAATTGATACATAGGAAACTATAGCCTATGTACTTGTGGTCACTATTTCCATAATTCCAATATGATGCTCAAAGGGAGAGTTCTGAAAATTTTCCCAAGGTCACCTCTTTGAGATGAAATTTGGGAGCCTGAAAAATCCTAACTTCCATAGCTCATATCTCTGAAAATATTGTGAAACAAGCTCTAAAATTTTTACAAGAAGTTCCTCGGGATTTTGGCTTCGCTCTGTAAAAATTTCAGCTTTTGAAACTTCGTAGAAAAACAGTTATTGCGAAAATTCCATGATGACCTGTGTTTGGTGAAATTCGGGAGCCTAAAAAAGCCCTAACTTCCACAGATCATATCTCCGACAATATTGTGAACCAAGATCTGAAATTTGTACAGGACTTTCCTTAGGATTTCGGCTTCGCTATGTAAACACTTCAGCATTTTAACCTTCGTAGAAAAAACTTTATAGCGAGATTTCCGCGAAGACCTGTTTGGAGCAGCGAAACCCTAGAATCCAAATCTATGATACTAAATGTTATGAAACCAGCTCCAAAAATAGAATAAAAGAGAGATAAACGCCTTAGAAATCAGCCACTTCGAGGGGGAAACCTCCAATACAGTACATAAATTAACAATTCTAATGATAGAACCTCCTTCTATATATAGGATTCCATGGGGTCACAATATAATCCTAGCCGACCTAAAAATAATAATGTAAGGGAACAATAATAACAATAAGGGGGTTACAAGGGTACAACAATAACAATAAGGGGGCTACACTAATAAAAATAAGGGACTACACTAGTAATATGGGGACCTAACAAATGATAACACATGAATTCACATGGGCCTTGTACATGTCAACATACCAGAAGATTTTATCAGATAAATATTATTTTTGAACCTTTAAAATATGCTATATCCTTACTCTCTGATAGACTTTGCTTAAATATTTAACGGTTATAACTATGATCGGGAAAGGAGACCGTAGGTCTTATATCGGTGATGTGATATCAGAGGTTTCCAATAGTGACACCCGATATGGAAGTTACGATATGGGCAAGAAATTTTTATTAGAGATCAGAGATATGAGAATATCAGAGTTTCGAGAAGGGTGTTATCGAAGGATCGTCGATTGATGATATCAAAGTATCGAAAGTGAATGATATTGGAGGATCAATGATAAGTGATGTCGTAGTTATGGAGTGGTGCTCAAATAAAAAGTTGTGATATTTGAAAACTCTGACATGCTACATGGAATTTTTGTGGGGTTGAGCTTTTTATTATTATATTCACGAAGTAGCACTTTATAACGTTTAGACTTAAAGTATTGGGAACTTTGATTGGGGGAATATTTTATTACAATTTATTTTTAAGGCATGTTGCAATATTTATATTTTCAGATTAAATTTTTTCGATAATACATAAAAGCATATATAGGATCGCTTATTTATGAAAAATGTGTTTATAAGCCTGATTTCTGATATGAAAACTCTGATAAGGAAATTTTTTCATTCAATTAAGTTTTGGTAATTCTTGTTTCAAGGTCATTGAAAAATAAAACAAAGTGATAATAGCATAGGTATTTTCATGTGTCATGCTCATTAAAAAAATGAAACAGATCTCCCTCTAATCGATTCAAGTCTTTAATCTGATCTCCTAGATGAACCTTCATTTCATCCACCTATTTATAACAAGTAGTCTACTTAGTTGAATGAAATGAAGCTTGGAGGACATGTGCCTAGAATTAATTCATTATTTCAAGGGCATGAAAACCCATCTCAAGTATAGTTTTCCTTTGTTTCAAGCTTGTGTAAAAATGAAATGCATCTCAAGCATAGTTTTCCTTTGTTTCAAGCTTGTTTAAAAATGAAACCACTCTCAAGCATATTTTTTCTATGTTTCAAGCTTGTATAAAAAAGAAGTCTATCTCGAGTCCATTTCGTTTATTATTTTCAAGGCTTGTTAAAATCATGAAAATCTCGAGGTTATTTTGCTATATTTTCATGTTTGTAAAACATACATGAAAATTTTGAGTTCTTTCCATCTTTTCCTGCTAGTTAATTAAATTTAAATTCGGTAAATGAGTACACTTTTATCACTTTTTTAGACTCATTAAAACTCATTAAAAAGGAACTACCATCCACACCTTATCTCTAGTGATTTTCATCATGTTTTTGCAAGACGAGCCTTGGTTTTTTCATTCCATCACCGTTATCTGCTTTGCCAATCACTCACTTTCACTTGGTGTTTTGACCTTTCCTCAAGAATCGCTGCGATGAGTTGTCTTAATAGCCAACCTCTTAACCTCTACGTGTTTTGAGCAGATCCATCATAACTGAAACTAGTTTCTACCCTTCATACCACTCATTCCTCTAGGAGGAGTTTCACTTTAAGCTCTTTTAATAATCCAAAAACATGAAAATATTGTTTCTTTTGAGCTCATAACATTAAATGAAAAGACGTCTACCTAGTATAAGTTTACCCCTTTTACGAACCACTTATATTATTTATGAAAAAAGGTATAATTTGACTAATCATGGTCAAAAGAGTTCTCTCCTTCATTATTTTACCCTTTTTTGGGCGTGAGAGACTAAATTTACGAAATAGACATTCTGGAGTTTACTTACGTTTTCCTACTGACTCCCTAAATATGAAAAACATTGAGATTTACTTTCTTCGGGCTTGTTAAAACTTTACATTTGAATAAATGTATGATTTTTTTTTTTTGTGTCTTTTAAAACTCTTTAAATATGAAAATGGAATTGTGATACCCCTTCGTTGGAATTGTAAAATACAAACAGTACAGTATTCATTAATCATGATGAGAGCAAACCACTCCTTCCTAGGGTTTGTTATAAATAATACAAAGGACTCATTTAAAGGATGAGCTTAAAGGAAATCATATGCTATCCTCCTCAAGATTTCATAAAAATTAATAGGTACTTGAAAAAAATTTGGTGGGGGCAATGGGAAAGAAACATTTATTCTTGTATTGTGAAAATGAAGTATGTCGCTCTTGAACATGACACTCCATCACCTTTGTGTCTCGGTTAGGAAATCCATTTGCCTCTCAATTGAGCATACCTAATTGAAAGTCTTTAAACTATATTTTGGTCTTATTCTTGAGTCAAATGATTCTAATTCAAAGTTTTGTGTCACCGATATTTTCAAGAGAAGTCCAACCTCAATTAAAATTACCTTGTAAATCATAGCCTTCAATCACATCGGCCATCTCTGATTTAGTCTTAAATCACTCCAATTTTTTTCTTCAAAATTTAACATGAGTTTTGCGTCATAGGCCCTTTTTTGATGGATTGCTTCCTATCGAATTCAGCTCATTATCTAGGAATTTGATATAGAAACCTCCTTCAATACATTAGAGCATGCATCCCTCAATGGGAGGTTTCTCGCTTTCAATGATAGGTTCTCATCATTGACCTTTGATTGGATTATTCTCTGAGTGTTCGACTTCAAGACATCTATTCACACTTAATATATTGTACTAGAGTGCCTTGAGAATGATTGTCATTATTCGTGGTTTCTCTCAAACCTGTTAACAGTTCACACCATTGACTAGTAATCGGGTGGTTTCTACTATGTTCTACTTCGAGTGTCTCATATGGTTAGATTCGTACTATGGATCGATAAATATGGAGACCAAGACCCTCGATCTAGTTTCATCCATCCAAGTTGTGTGGAGTTTTAAATATTCATGATTGTAAATATAGATCCATATGTGATGACTACATACATATTGTTTCTAGTTTTGACATGGATCTTTGCACATTTCCGTACTTGTTCTTTGAGATACTTGTACTATGAGTATGGGAATGCCTACCTCAATGATGATTATATGTATATATTGTGTTTTAATCCTTGATTATTATTTTTAGGCCTCCAAAAAATTGGTCTCTAATCATAAATTTTGCATGATAAAGTGCTTCAGTCCTCAAACACATTTTCTGACTATGCACTTTATGAGGCAATCTATTATACGCCATTTTGTCACCATTAGGAAAATGACCGCCAATCTGGATCTCTCGCTATCTGTTGAAGTGTTACAAATAATTCTCCTACAATGTTGGAAGAAAAACAATCCTAAAGACAAAAATAATCCTCGATAACATTGCTTAAAACCCTATTTTTAAGTACTTTCATAGTTTTCCTAGTCATTACCTGTGCAAAAATCATTTTAACCATTTTGGCCTGCAAAATCCTACGCTCTATTCTCCATTTAAAAGTGCACAAATATCTTAACATGGGTAAAAATAAAAATTAATTTCTAGAATTTTTGTTGGGGAAATATTTCTCAACTAAAAGGCCTTGATACCCTACCTACTTAGGCCTCCTCCCTTGGTTCATGGATCAAAATCCCTATTTTTATGGGACCCTAATCCCTCTGTTTATGGATCTCATCCCTTCAAAAGAGGATCTCAAATCTCCTCCTCTTGGACTATAAATTCAGCATAGACTAGAGGATAAAGGAAGACTTTGGAATGTAAAATTGTGTTGTCAAATTGAGGCTAGAATCTTGTCACTTTAGGGACGATTGGAGACTATTGGAAAGAGGTTTTCAACATCAAGGCTAAGGTTAAATTTATCATTTCTACCAAATATTAATACAAGCATGTTTTTCTTTCCTATTTTCACTTGTTATGGTTCTCATTACAAAACTCCTTGATCTTGCATTATTTGTGATTGAGTATTGGACTCATGTTATGATATATGCTATGTTGAAATTTCCATATATATTATGTTTCAATATTTATCTATGTTATTATTTTATTACTTGTTTGGTTTTTTCTATGTAGATCTTCTCTTGAAACACAAGGAACGGATTTTGGAAGAATAAAGGGACATTTACAAGCATTTCGTAGAAATGTAAGGGGTCCTTGCACATTTTATGTATCATATTTTAGTTATAGAATAAGGAAAGTTTATAGTTATTTGTTCGTTTGTTTCAAGATTTATGTTTGAATATAGGGAGATCATTATTTTCTGTAGGAACTATTTGGCTATTGTTAGCGTTTGAATCAACACTTGGATTGTGACAAGCGCTTGACCAAACACACCTTAAGCTCAAGGGCTTTTCTTACATTTGGTTAGATTTTTTGGAAAGCAGTTGGAACTTACACACACTAAAAGGGATTTGAGAAAATAAGAATCTCTCACACATATAAGGGAATCGGTGCATAATGTGGTAGAAATTTTGAGTTTGTAGCCTGATGGTTAGAATAATGGAAGATAAAACAGAAGCTCGCTGCTAAGAGGAAAGGGTGACACAAATTCTAGATCTGAAATGTATAGTGAAAGAATGCTTTAAAATACTTACAAGAGTCTCACTCTACATTTTAAGAATCCTATTACAAAGAATGCTTCCAACTAACATAACCTCATGTATCAGGAATGCTTGATGAATCAAGACTAACAAAAACATATTTACATGCATGTTAGATCAAAAGACTTTTAAGAATATGAAACATGATTTAATTCTACCCCAAGGAATGCTTATGAACAATCTTCAATTCATATTGAATCAGGAAAGCTTGGAAAAAGACTTACAAAATCAGATCAATATGCCTTGGAGGTTCATAGGACTGCTAAAAGAATGAGATAAAAATTTCATATTAAATCTGGAAAGATAGATAAAGTATGTAAAAATAGAAGGGAAAACAGTACACACACTACACAGTTTTTGAATCCTCAAAAGTGCATCTGGATATATTCTATACTCAATATACAACACAGTATACCATAATATGAACAACCAATGAACCTCTTTCTTCCTTTCTTTACATAGCATATATATAATAATATGTTATGTTGAAGCTTCCACAAAAATTGCAAGTCTGTTTTAAAGAGTTAATTGCAGTCTTCCACATATAGTGAAGCTTATCTTAAACATAACAGAAAAGTAGTCTGAAATAAAATAAAGAAAAAACATGACAGTATGGAGCTCCAAGTGGCTGAGTTGAGATGGTTGGGTGCTCCTCGTTTTCTGGAAAAACTGCCTCCAAAAAAAGTGCAACTACCAACTAAAAAGGACACCTGGACCTTTATCTGCAAAAGTGTAGGAGTAACCAACTGAAATGACATCTAGAAAATAGATTGACTGGATGAAACTTGGAAAAAGACCATTACTATTGAGGTCGCATTCACTTTATCACCATTTAGTGTCATTCTTTCGAAACCAGAACCAAAAAGCAACCTTTTCACCTTCTTATACAAATTCCGAAAATAATAGCTACTTTCTAGGTTGCTTCTAAAACCAGATTTTCTGGAAAAGGTAGCTATTATGGATAATTCTATAGATAAGCCAAAATCATATGATGCTTCAGATTTTTATTATTTTATATATTCAATCATTAAAGATCCAATAAAAATTCTAATAGCTCCTGCCTTAGTGAGCCTCTTATTTGGCTTTCTATTTTGTACTTTTTTTTTCTTTTGAGCCTTCTTCTTCCCTTTGGCTGAAGAGTTGATAGATGAATAAAGCTAGGCTATAGTTGGTTATTTTTTTGTACTGGTCTCTAAAAATTTGCTAAACAAGGAACAAAAACCCTCCACGAATCCCTAATTGTTGGCACAAGGTAACAAACGTTTTTGCTAGAGGATAAGAAACTGTTTGTTGTAGCTTTCACAAGGGTAAACAGAAACAGAGCTCTGCACACCCTAAATCACGTGAGAGGGAGTGACACGAAACCAAAATTATTCAAATTATTTTTCCAACTCATTCCATCAAACATTTCACTCCATCATATTATTAACTAATAGCTTTCTCGTACCTCATCCTTGATATATTTCACTTTAATGAGTAACATTATATTTGACTAGCCTTAGCAAATAAAATATCCAACTTCTTTTAATAAATCCTCCAATTATAAATAGACACCTTTCATAAAGGTAATACCTCTTGTTTTAGCAGACCTTAAATATTGAAAGAGAAGTATCTTTTCACCTGAGTAATGCCTCTTTTATCTCCTTGTATGAATTTTGCAGGAAATAGCTACTTACTAGGTTTGCTTGTAAAACTAGATTTTCTAAAGAAAATAGATGCCTTTCTAGTAAAGATAGCTATTACTGTGTTATTCCTAACACAACTGATGACTCTGGAATTTTTTCTTAACCTTTGTTATGTAGGTAAATCCTCTCTGCTGACAGAGACGATCCCTCTAGCCCTAGGGTGGGTCTAGAAACAAGGATACATGCTAGAACGTAGGTTCCTAACTACAGAATGAAATAAGACACAGTAGATTGACCTACCTATGGTCCAATGTTGTTGTTGCAGTTTTGATGGTGGTGACCTCTCGCTCCTGCCTTGGCAAGTCACAATCTGCTCGTAGTCACACTCGGATACCTGCACATAACATAGTACATAAGAGAAACATACAACATAATAATTTCATTCGCAATCACTAACTAGTCAAAGAGGGATAGCATGTTGTATTAAATCAAACGAATATAACACAAAATGAGAACCCAAATTCTATTCATGTATATATATGTAGAAGGAAGAGGTACAACTGATGCTTTGACGTCGCAATCTCCTCCAGCGGGGTTCAGCCGAAGCGCATCTCAGTACTTGTCAAGGGATTTGGACGGGATGAGGGCATGGACTCAAACTCTCTCAACGAATTTCTTCCTTTATCTATATCTTTCTCAATGCAGCTCTTCAATCTATGCTCAATTATTCAGCTACAATATTAGTTCTCCAAGTTCAACTAGTTGATGAGAAGAGAGATAGCTTATTTTATAGAGGAAAAGGAGGAGCTTGGGATCCCTACAAAGGTGGGAAGGAGTCCTATCCTTTAGGAGAGTTCCAAGGGAGGTGGAAACTACTAACTAAAGGAGGGAGTCTGTGGTTGTTTTAGTTCAACCACTCCCAATGACATCCTCGAGGTGGTTGGAATGGAACCTATGCCTCTATTTTTTTTTAAATTCCATAAACATCTTAGCACGGGTGCTTAACTAGGACAAAGCGCCAACTGGCACGGGCTCAGTGTTAATTTTTTAGCTCGGCGCGGGATTGTAACTAGCTACTCGCGCCAAGGCAAAAACAAGGGCTTTTACAGTCCTTCTCAGGGAATTTTCAATAGGAGGAATATTGCTCTCATGTAAAGGGATGCAATGATGGTCTTTGCAAGGCATGACACTTATTATTAGTCATGGAAATGACCCTCCAATGTGCGAGTTGGGGATTTCAAGGACAGTGACAAAATGTTGTGTAACAGATGCCCCCTAAAGCATGAGTTATAAGGGAGAGGGAGGGGCAAAATGCTTTATGAGAACGCATTCAAACCAAACACCACTGTTGGAAAACCTGTAATTACAAATAAAATTGATATCTGTGATACATGAACATGTGGCATGGGCACAGCCATCCATAATAGAGTACATAAAAACTGAGATATGGGGTATGGACATAGCCATCCAGTAGTATGGATCAAAAAATAGACTCAGGTGTGGTCGCAACCATCCAATCAAAAGAGTCATGATAATCCACAAGAATCCGCAACCTGGATTTTATCAGAAAAAACCTAGGGTCTTGCGCTCTATCTCGACCCGAACAAGTACAATTTCAAGCATCTGAATATATGAGTTGAAGTCGAACATGCAAGAAAATCGTCTCATTACCAGCCAATGATGAAAGTCGTTAACAGACGTGAGAGAAACCGCCAATAATGATGATGGCCCTCAAGGTACAAAAGGTACAATATACAGAATGTGAATACTGATATGACGTCGAACACTCGCAAAATCACTCAATCGAAGGGTAATTATGTGAACCTTGCATCGAATGCAAAAAACCTGCCATTGAGGTATGCAGCCTCCAAGGTACCAGAAGGGAGTCTCTAGATCAGATTCCTGGATAATGAGCTGAAGTTGACAGGAAGTGACCTAGCCAAATGAGGGCCATAATTTTTCCCACATCATTGACACGAGACAGAGGAACATGGTGAAAGTGAATCAGGACCAACAGGGAATCGGAGGAAGGTTGACAACTACAGAGGCAAAAATTCTCTTGAACATATCAGTGACACGACACTGGATTTGGTAGTATTTGACATCAATGGATTTGAAGTCATGATGACATGGCAGAGAGAAAATGAGAGGTCAAAAGAGATTACCCAAACCCATGAAGGAAAAAAATGACGAAATGAGATGTCCCCAACCCGACATGAATGCAGATAAGTGTCATGTTCAAGAGTGACATACTGCCAACACAACTAGAACTGGGTTCCATTTTCCCCCACCATTTCTTGCGAGTACCCCAATTATTTTTTAAAACAAGCTTGAAGGGGATAGCATATGCTTGAAATGTAAGTTTTTCCTTCAAAAAAATCCAACCTAGTACATTTTACAAGCCCTAGGAAGGAGGAACTCGAGTAACATCATGGTGACGAAGTCCGATGTCATCAGGGTTTAACAAGTCTGACAAAGGGAGAACTCTGCATATTTTCATGTTTAGAGAGTTTTAAAAGAAGGCGGAAAAGAAAACTCCAGCAGTCCCTTTTTGTAGGTAGTCTCACAGATCCAAAAAGGTAGAAAAATATGTCTGAGAGAACCTCTTAGTCGCGATAAGCTAAGGTATTCCTTTTTCGTAAATAATCCATCCCAGCCTGAAAAAGAGTTAAAGGTATACTGGGTAGATATTGTTTCGCAGCCATTCAATGAGTTCAAAGAAACAAGCATATCGGCAATATTTTCAATTTTAGAGAGTCATAAAAGAGCTGAAAGATGACTCTAGTAGTGAATTTTTTGTGTTTTTACCGAGTCTGAAAAAGTATAAAAAATAACTCATTACTTCATCACTGTTGTGTGAAAACCTGCTGCTGCACAAGAGACACATGTAAAACCCATTTTTCAAAATACTATAATAAAATAATCAAAACACATGTCTTAAAACCTAATTATGGTTGTGAAAAAGTTATAAAATGTCAACAAATGGTAAAAACAATTACTTTTCACCTTTTACCTCTTGTGGAGCAATAGTTACCCATTTAGCACTGAGATTTTGTGGCGACGATAGCGGAAGATCCGACAATCCAATCTTGATTCCGTCAGTTCCAGGAAAGGGCCGACACCTTTCCCTTCATTTTGAGTCATTCCTTTCTACCTACAATTTCTAGTTCTGAATTCTGGGGGAGGAAATGTGAAAAATAGGGCATGGAGGTTGGCACGGGTTTCAGGCACGGAGTCACGCCAACTGCCCTATTTTATACACTAGGGCGCGCCCATTGGCGTGACTCTTTAAGAAACAGTCGCACTAACGGCGCAAACCGTTTTTATGTCTAAAATCCCAAATGATAGACCAACATTTCACAAATTCTAATGTTCTCATTAGGATAACAATGTCCATGTAACAATCTTTGCAGTATAAAGCAGCAAAATGGTCATAGAATGGAAAGAACGAGAACATAGCGAAGAAGATGAGCTCGCCATGGAAAATGAGAGAGTCATTGAAGCTCTCAGAAACTGTGGACTGGAAAATTTCTTCCTAACACCATGCCTCTGAGCTCAACTGGAGCTATTACAGTATCTGGTTAGCATATGGGATGAAAACCAAGAAAAGTTCATCCTTCGAGATCAGGAACTTGAGATTGAAGTCTCTGATGTCTATTTCATAATAGGATTATCGCGAAGGGGAGCAGCACCAATCCTAACCAGCACCCGGCCTTGCATGGAGAACATGACCATGATGATATACAGGGTGTGTCCAGGAGCACGGAAGGGATCAGGCAGTGGAAAATTTGATATCCAGACTATCCCAGACTTGACACTAAAAGTAGTGTTACTTACCATCACACGAGTTGTGTGATCGCAAGCACTGCATGAAGCAACAAAGACGCGGTTGCTTCTTACTGTAGACTGCTTGTCACCGACCATCTAAAACTAGGCAGAGGCCATGAAAATAAACATGAAACACCAACTAACAAAATTCAAGAAGGGAAAATTTAAGAAATTCGGTTATGGGTCTATTCTGGTATCGTTCTTCTTGGAATGACTACCAATATTTCAACGATAGGAGGTCATAGTTCCGACACCACCAGTGAGAGAACCATGGATGGCCCAATGGGCAGCTCTGATGCCAAGGGTAGGGAGCGGTCAACAGATGTCCTGGAGACCAGAATATTTTATTGGATCCACCAAAAATTGATTTTCATGGAGGACTCACCCTACTCTAGTACAGATTTCACTGATGATCTGACCCTCCCACTCCTAGAGGAAGAGGATTGGGATGAAGATTTGGGTGAGACACATTTTTTTATTTTCAAAAGTATTATGATTTTTTTACTTATGCACATTTTTACATTAAATCCATACGTTTGCAGATGTTGGCCTAGAAAGACCCGTAGGTATATCACTGATAGCGAGATGAATCCCTCGCGATTTCGACCCTGAAGGTGAGGGCGGCGAGGAAGACGATATCATGCGCAATCTAGAGGGAATCACATGCAGAGTCTCGGACTATAAACGATTTGATGACATTCCTCGCACCTATCAGAGGCATACCGTAGGGGTGCCTAGCCGAATTCACCGCTTACTGAGGTGGCTTGTACTGGCAGTGACATGCTACCATGAGCATCATGTTGATTAGACACCTAGGTTTTATCTGAAAATTTTGAGAGACATGATGTCTCAGGATGTAACAAAAACATGCATATTTTTTGAATTTATAATGCACACTTATGCAAACATTCGATATATATATATATATACACACATCTATTTTCCTACATGGATCTTTTACATATGATGATGACTTTACAAATTACGCAAATGTCTATCTAATACAATGTTAGTCATTGTATCAGTTAATTCATTCATTCGTCTAGGAATATGTTGATATGTGAATAAAATCAAAATGTCTTTCCAACAAACGAATACGCAAATACAATCTCAGAATGTGTGGATTTCTAACTGAATAATGACCATTGAGTTGCAGAACGACAAGTTGTGAATCTAGATTTACAAGCAATGCAGGTATGTCGAGGTTGATTGCCTTGGTTAATAGTTCAATGACAGCGCTATATTCAGCGACATTGTTTGTAGTGCGTAAGTTGTAGATCTATCAACTCACTAGCAGGATCATAAATTACCCAGGCTGCTGAAGACAAATTCCTGGTACTACAGGAAGCACAATCAGCGAAACCAACATAAGGGGTAATAGACAGATGCAAAATAAGCAAGACCCAATAAGCAAAAAAACGCTCACAAAGCACACCAAACCAAAAACATGTACAAAAATGTAAACAACTCCTATGTACACCAATTATGCATGAATTTCTGACGCATAATACTTTTTGAGATACAACCCATTTCTAGGTTGTTCAAGAGGATGACCTTCGTAATCTATGAGCTCATAAGCCCCATTCTGCAATACACACTTAACAATGTAGGGCCCATGCCACATGGGTTGAAATTTTCCTACCCCCAGCTTGTCATGATCTTGGTCATACAAGAGGATGAGATCTCCTTCCATGAAGGAAAGAGGGGAAACTAACTGGTCAAAATGAGCTTTGACCCACTTTTTCTGTGCCTCGATAACCAAAGCGAAAAAGCGGCGAGTTTCATCCAGCCTTTCTAAATAAAGGAGATGCTCTTCTTCTGGTGAAGTATTTGGAAATAATTCAACAGCCAACTTGAGCGTAGGTATTTCACATTCAATCAAAAGAGTAACTTCCAGACCATATACCAACTGGAAAGGACTGAATCTGGTTGCGTTCTTAACTGAGGTTCGATATGCCAAAAGAGAAAAAAATAACATGAGATGCCAATTCGATTTGAGGATCCCAATCGTACATTGAAGCATGGTGACAAGCGCTTTGTTTACAGCTTCAACCTGGCCATTGGCCTGAGGATAGTATGGTGTTGAGCTGTCGTGATGCAGACCCAACCTAGAAGTCAACTCCGCCACCATATAATGCCGAAAATGAGAACCATGATCATTAATGATGGCTTGAGGGACACCAGACCTAGAAATGATGTGATTGAATATTAATTGAGCAGTTGTTTTACCGCCGACGACAAGTGTAGGAATTGTTTCAGCCCATTTAGTGAAGTAGTCCATGGCTGAGATAATATAGGCATGCCCCCCGTCCGAGTGAGGCTACACATCATAAAATTGATGCCCCACTTCGCAAAGGGACCAATGGTAATGACAGGATGAAGAGGAACAGGTGGCGCACGCATCTTGCATTGGTAAATTTGACAATCATGGCATTTACGAACCACGAAAATGCAGTCTTTGAAAATAGAAGGCCAAAAATAACCAGCACAAAGAATTTTTTATGCAGTAGCATAGCCAGACATGTGATCACCACAGGCGCCACTGTGACAATCATTCAGGGCTTTCTCATCCTCCTGAGTGTCAAACTTCGACAGATTACAGAATCGACTCGAATGCGATAGAGCACATCTACAACTATACGATAAGGTTGCGACTGATGGCGGATGCGTCAACGGGCATCCTTCGTCAACTCAGATCTAAAAGATGAAGTCTGGAGATAGACGATGATATCACCGTACCAAATATCAAGGGTGCTAATCAAGAAAAGTGAATCTTCTGGAATGTACTCCTCAGAACGAGAAGGAGTGGAGTCAGAAGGGAGAGAACAGAGTAAATAAGCAAAGACCAAATATTTCTTAGAGTTGGCAGCAGTAAATTCCAAATCAAACTCTTGGAGGATGACAATCCACTTCGAGTATTTTCCCCCCAGCAATTGTCGATACAATATGTAGTTCATAGGGTTGTAATCAGAAATCACAGTCACAGTACGCAAAAGAATATAATGATGAAAACGTTGGACTGCCTAAACCGCAACTAATGCTAACTTCTCGACATGAGCATAACGCATTTCTGGGTCGAGAAGGTTATGAGACAAGTAATAAATAACATGCTCATGACCGTCATCATCGTCTTGTACCAAAACCATGGCAATCGTGTTGAAAGCGGTAGCTAAATAGAGGGAAAAATCATCATGATAATTTGGAGGGCAGAGTAGAGGAGCATTAACAAGCAATGTCTTCATTGCATCAAAATATTTCTTAGCAATTTCATCCCAACAGAAAGGGATGCCCTGCTTCAAAAATCGTGTGAATCCTTTAGCTACTTCGGCATAGTTAGGTATAAAACGACGTAGAAAATTAGTCTTCCCTTGTAGACTCTACAACTGATGCGATGAGGAGGGAGAGGGGAGGTTGACAATAGCCTCAACCTTGAGAGGATCGAGGTGAATTCCATCTTTAGACATGATAAACCCTAAGAGTCTACCGGAATCAATGCAGAATACGCATTTGTGTGGATTAAGCCAAATATTGTAGCATCCACAACTAAGAAAAATTTGACGAAGATGGTTAGGATGATCTCTACGCTTAGCCAAATGAGCCGAAAGGTCATCCAGATAAGATTGCACGATGTGACGAATATCATGAAAGGCAAGGACATCGTGCGTTGAAATGTAGCCTCAGCATTATTTAAACCAAAAGGAAGCTTCTTATACGCGAAGGTACCCCAAGGATAGATGAAGGTAGTTTTTTGTTGATGAGTCGAGATAATGTTAATCTGATTATAGCCAGAAAAACCATCCATGAGGGAAAAAATTTCTCTCTCAGCACAAACGTCAATGATTTGATCAATGAAGGGAGTAGGATAATTATCCTTAGGACAAGCATGATTGATATCATGATAGTAAACACAAACACGAATAGTGCCCTATTTCTTATCTACAGGAAAAACATTAGAAACCCATTCTATCAATGGAATAAAATAAATGAAACCAGCTTTAAAAAGCTTTTCTACTTCAGCCTTAATGGCAGCAACTTTCCTAGGATGCAACAGATGAAGACGTTGGTGAACAGGTTTCGAACCGGGGTAGGTAGGAATATCATGTACCATGATGCTAGGATCAATGCCGAGAATTTCCTCGTAGGACCATGCAAAGACATCATGGAATTCGTGGAAAAGGCTAGTATAAAATTGTACTTCATCTGAAGAACAAGTGACCCCAAGATGGATGTTCTCGACGATTCTCGGTTTAACAGAAATGTCAACAAGCATCATCTGTGTAATGTTGCTCAAGTTACCTTCTGAAAAGACTTCATGTATATGAATAGGTGTTTGAAGCGGAGGAGAGCGAACCTGAGAAGCAAACCACTCAAGACATGTAGACATGGCCCCGAGACTTGGCAAAAACGAGGAACGATGATGACCATCGTCCCATGGGAAATCTTCAAGAGACATGGTTTCCATGATGGCCTCATCGAAAGGAAACAATTCTTTCAAAGGATCAGGTGAATCAGAATCACCAAGCCAAGGGGATTGAGAATAAATGTCAAGAGACATGCTCAACAGAGCACAATTAGAAGGCGGAGTATCCGAAGCTACTATGATTTCACAATAATCAATCTTAATCGAACTCAAAGGCATCGAATCTCCAAAGGAATCGATATGTTCAGGTGAAGGGACAACCCATGGGTCATCGATGTGAGAAATCATGTTGACCTGAACAGTATTTGGTGGTGGAAGGGGAAAAATACCCATGAGGGCAGGGTCCTTGAAAAGGCTCGGTCATACACTCTCATAGGGAGTAGGAATCTGATCCACATATGGAATGTTTTTCTCGGAAGTAGAAGTGAAAAAATACAATTGATCAAGAGTAATAATCTTTCCTTTGTGTGGAAATTTCAAAACACGAAAGAGAGTGGACGGAACGCACAGCATGGCATGAATCCAACTGCGTCCGAGGAGAAGATTATAATTGATTTTAGCATCAACGACTTCAACCTCGACATTGATTTTCTTCCCTTCCAATGTAATCGGAAAACTAGCAAGAACACCAAGAGATTTAGATTCCCTTCTATCAAATTCTTCAAGGGCATTGGGTGAAGAAGTAAGAGCTGGAGAACCAATGGCTTTCCAACAAGAAGACGACATGACACAGGTAGATTCACCCTCATCCACAATCACCCGGTGGATATTCAAACGATTAATACCAACTTGGATAATGAGCGCAATTTGGTGCGGAAGTCGTGGGACGAAATTCTCTAAATCGAAAGCCAAGAGGATAGTATCAGCAGGATCGACCCCACTTATTGCAGATAACAAAGCCTTCCATTGAGACGGACAACTCTGAAGTACTTCTAGAGCAGACATAGTAGATGGTGCCTAAGCCAACTCCTCAACAATATTGTAATGTTGAGCATGTTGGGTATGTGTTATATTCTTTCCACGATTGGCCCCACGCGCTGTATGTTGCGTCGGGCGTAGCTGGGGGGTCACGAGGGGCGAAGCAGTCCCCACCGTTGGGGTCTGGGGCAGCGCCCCAGCCAAAATTTGTTTTTTGTGCGGACCCACTCATAGGCGAATCCGCCCATGGTTTTGTGCATGGTTTTGCACATGGTTTTGGGGTTCGATGGTTTTCGGCCCCTGGTATTTTTGTAGATCCGGTCAAGGGAACTACGGTTATGTTCTAATCCAGGGTTAATGGATTGAGGTTTATGTATGCTCCGGCATGTATATATATGTGTTGTAACACTAAAAGGAATATAATGAAAAATCAAGCTGGTTGTCCCGATTTGGGATCCAGGGGAAAATCTCTGTGTTTATCTGTTTTATGTTTTATGCTCTTGCTATTGTTTATTTTATGTTATAAGAATCGTGTGTAGATATTTTTGTTCAGGGTTAAAACCTACAGAGCAGCACAGGAGTTAGGATTATCAGGAGACTTACGGAGTACACCTTTGGAAGGCAGTTTTACAACAGATTCGGAGTTATGCCATTCAATCTCAAGAGGGACAAAAGCAGTTGGTTGAGGAGGACCATCAGTGATCTCCTTCCCTGCTGCATGATGCAAGCCAAAATAATCTTTTGATCGAGTACCAGTGGAAACGGGTGCAGAACCGTTCATCATGAACACCTGAGAGCCAAAAGGGGCAGAGGAATGAGGTTTCTCTACCATCTAGGTTTGTTGTGGGAATGGTTCTTTAAGAACGGTCAAAGCTCCTTGGGTGCCTTTGAGCAATCTGCTCACCTCGTACCGTCGAGGACAGTCTTTGGTGAAGTGCTCTTCATCACAAATCAGACAAGAATACTTCAGTTTATGTTGAGAACTATCAGCAACACGAGGTTTTGAAGAATCTTGTTTCAGGGTATCGGCTTTAGCCTTACCTTTACCCTTCTTCTTACCTTTATAAGTGTTATTTGTAGGATTGGCTTGAACGACATTCACCTCTACGGGTTTTCCAAAATTCGAAGTTGGCTGAGAAGCAACATTATTGGAAGAAGTAGACTTCTGCTTCCCAGAGTTGGACGAAGAAGACTTCTAAGAATTCTGAGACACGGAAACAATAATACCATTGACAAATGGAGTCACTGGTGGTTTATAAGTTCCAGGTCGAGGAGCATCAGGCAAGATATCATATAATGCAACGGACTGAGAGTACACAAGATCAAGGTACCAGACGTAAGCAATAGCTTGTTCCTTGGTTACACATGCCCCCATAGCTATGTTTTTTGCAGTCTAATTGACAAAGGAGGTAGTGAACCAATGAGTCAGAAGTTGATCCAGAATTTCAAATTTGATCATGCAATGACGAAGCCGCCATTCATGAATATGATCTGAGATATGAGTAGCTTGGTCATGTTTCAATGAAGTGAGGAGATGTGTCTCGGTCTCATAGCAGATCGGTAACTGAAAATGTGTAAGGAATTCCATGGCTAAGGAGTTGAAATGTTGGAAAACTTCACAAGACAGCTCAGTGTACCACTTTGTAGCGGCACCAGTAAGAGTTTGCTGGAAAAGACAGAGCCGAATAGAATCATCAACCCAAGAGTTAGAAGAACACCATAAGTGGTAAGTCATAACATGTGTTTGGGGGTCCTCATCAGCTTTACCCTCGAATTTACGACAATCACCAGGAATCTTGATTGGAACTGGAGGTGAATACGAGTTATGGAGAATAGGATCATTCATCAACTTCGACACGTCCGGTAATTCCAATGTGGCAATAAATGGTAATTGAGGGTTGAAAGTCATGGGGGATCTTCGATAGGGACCCGTGTTCACATTCCACCTAGTTCGAGATAAATTATGCCCCCAGAGATTCTGTCTCGAAGGATTTTGACCATAAGGGTTGGAAGCAGGATAAGTCTGTTGATACTAGGGTTGAGGACCAGGATATTGAGTTTGAGGAGACCATTGAGGCCCTGGCTGAGCAACGTAAGGATTTTGTTACAGAATGTAACCATGGCTCTGAAGTTGATTTTCAGGGTAAAAACCTTGGGGTGCACTATATACTGATTGAGATTGACTTTGAGGGTAATAAACACCTTGCGGTTGGGTGGGTTGAATTTGCAGAGCAGGTTGAGCAAGCTGCTAACCAAGTGGACCTGACTAAATAGGGTAGACAAGTAGAACTAGTTGCAGAACCGAAGGAATCTGCTGGTGGGTAGGTTGAAACGGTTGTTGAGCTGGTTGAACTAGCTGTTGAATCAGATATTGAGGACCACCGGGTTGCCCTTGTGGGAAAGGTTGGCCCAAAGGTTGTGATGGACCAGGTTGTCCCTGATAACCAGGTTCACCCGAAGCAGGACCGTAGGGTTTTCCTGGTTGCACAAATTTGGGGCCATACTGAACGTGTGGCTGCGATTGAGGTGCAATAGGTTTTCCTTGTGGTGGATATATTTCCCCCCCAGGACCATAGGGTGGACCTGGCTAATTCAAAGGTTGACCTAAAAGACTAGAGGGTTCTCCATGTTGGACCAAAGGTTGTCCTTGTAAATTTTGGCCTTGTGGACTGTATGGTTGTCCCTGTGGACCAAAGGCAAGGCCCTGCTGAACTAAAGGTTGTCCCATAGAGGGTTTTCCTTGCAAGCCAAAGGGTTGCACATGTAAGGTAGGTCTAAATTGATAAACGGTATTATGAGGATCAACGAGAGGCAAATAAATAGGATTACCATGTTCATCATAATGAAGTGGAAATTAATAAACAGGGTTACCAACAGCATCATAGTGATGAGAAAGAGGATTTCCAGAAGTATAGGACTACTGAGAACCCTGAGAGCTCTGCTACTAAACAACCAACAGATACTCTTCAAAAGTAAGGCCGCATGGAATCATGGGGGTAGTGGAAACAACACTAGAAGTAGGTGTGGCCTCCGTGGAGGGAGCATAACGTTGATGAATATCTAATATCTTCTCGTCAAAATCATAGGTAGAAACAATAGGCGTGATAGAAGTAAGTGGGGTTTATACAGCGTGAGGTTGTGATCTGCCCAGGTCGGGATTAATGGGCCATGTGGGATTAAGAAAAATGGACCTGCGAGTGTGAAAATATCCAGATGACTGAGATGTAACAACCGGTGTAGACGAAGCCACACAGACAGTAGGTTGAACTGGGACAGACGTAACAATAACCGACAGATCTGATGCTGAAGGTGACAATCCTAATGAAGGGAGGACTGAACTCCTAGGAGGAGTCAATGTGCTGGATTGTGCTATGGAAGAAACACCTGACATAATCTGACTCAATGACCTATATCCAAGTGGAAGTGACACCGATGGTGGAGAGGATTGGATAGAGACATGAGGGCGATCTTCGGGAAAAAGATGATATTCTCCTAAGGAAACAGGCATTTCTCCACTACCAACTGGACTCGAAGAATCCATATCTGAATCTGCCGTAAGATCTTCAAAAAGACTACGAGGACTAGGAGGTATCGCAGCAGCAATAAATGGCGATCCCGACGTAAGAGGAGGGAATTCTCCTTCTTCCCCAAAACCAGACCAAGCACTTGAAGGAGGCCAATTGAACTCAACTGGCTTGTCAAGCGGAGATCGAGTAGCAAGCAGTTGGATAGATGGGAGAATAGGCTACGAAAACTCAACAGACCTAGTGGATTGAGGGGTTTCAAAAGAAACGTCCGAAGAAGAACCACCACTAGGAGGTAGTGAGGATGACGAAACTAGAGGTTCCGCCAGTTTGACTATATATCAAAACAGGAAGGAAAAGAGAAAACCAATCGAAGGCTCCAAGATCAAAACCAAGGAAAACAAGAACAAGCCAAGTATCAAAACTTTTAAAGGGAATCTAACCGTAGGTGATTTATTTTATGACACTGAAACCAAAATTCATTGTTTCATGTTTTAAGAGTCGAGAAATAGGAAAAATATGACTCTAGTCACTTTCAATTTGAAACGAGCATGAAAGGAAAAGTGCTCGATGATCTCTTCCCTTATTTAAAGAGTCACGAAAATATCGAAATGACTACTTAGGTAATCTAAGCAAGAGGGTCTACCAGGTTTCCATGAACTGAGGTATACGCATTGGTGATCAAATGAAAGAGAAATGACTAAGGACTTAACGTACGTGCAGGTAGTCTCCCTGAATGCTTTGTTTAGTGTATCACGGTTACTAGGCGGCAGATTCAACTTCCTATGAATAAAGTATTGCAACCTAGAGGGGTCTCCCTTTATATACGCGACGGTATGGGGAGCACAAGTCCGTACTAGCACTATCTAAAGCCAAAAGGCAAATGACAGCTACTAGGTTTTAAGACACTGGAACATGTCTCTAGCCTAGACCACTAGAAATGTTGCATTAGGTTTCAATGTTTTCTTAGGTTCATTGAATTAATTTTAATGGTTGATCTTGGATTATGTTTCAATTTTAAGGCCCTATTGAATTTGGAGGTCAACTTCCTAGATGAAAACTATATGCAAATGAACATGTTTCCAATTCGATGAATGCTAGTTATGAGAAGGATGGAAATCTTTAAAACAATAACAAACAAGGAAAGTATACGAAGAAAACCTCTAATGCCTCTAATGCAATTAATCGAAAATGAAATCCTTTCCTAGATTTAACAAATTCTAGTTATGTAAAAGAAAATTTCAATTTTGATGCAAAGAATGCAAAAAAAAAATATTTTTTTTCAAATGAAACAAAGCACACAATACACTAATCCAGTGAAAAATAAGCATGAGCCTGAGTATATGAATGTAGGAATTGGAATTGAATATCTCAACCAAATACAAAACAAACACAAGAGAATACTCAAATGAATGCTGCAATATTCCAATCAAAAAGAGAGAGTTTTCCAAAACGACCCAACACAAGCAATGTAATCGATGCCTGGAGCAATAAGGGGAAGGATCAATCGATAAAACGAAAAGACCATTCAACCAAAAAAAACTCAAAAGGATCATGAAAACTCAGCGCAATTGACCCAAAACGATACTGGCAACAATTAAGGAGACTTGATCTTCAAGCAGAAGGCTCAGTGCAAAAAGACACGTAGAAACCCTAAGGCCTTAAATTGCACTGATAGGAAGATGGACAGATGACTGAGAAAAAACAAGCCTACAATGATAACAGCAACCTTAAAGGCTTAGTTACTCTCAATAAAAAACCCAAAGGCAAGAAAAATTGACCAAAAACTCATCAAAAAAGGGTAAACCTACATCTACAAGAATGGGCGCGATTGTAAGGCTATCTTCAGCACCAAACAGAGATTGGTGCGACTGCACCAAGAGAAACCTGCACCAATCGGCGCGACTATTCAAATGAAAAGAGCACCAAGCCAGATAACTATAGAAACAAGGCAAATCCAATGAGCAAAGGTCAAAACCTGACACTCTGGAGTTGAATAGAGGATGGAAAAAAAGCTGACAAACCAGAAATGAGATAGACAAGCAAACCAATCAACTGAAAAAATGACTCAACAAGCCAAGACGACAAACTCACACTAATCCCCAGTGGATTTGCCAATTTTTTATGTAGGTAAATCCTCTCTGCGGACAGAGACGATCCCTCTAGCCCTAGGGTGGGTCTAGAAACAAGGAGACATGCTATAATGTAGGTTCCTAACTACAGAATGAAATAAGACGCGGTAGATCAACCTACCTGTGGTCCAATGTTGTTGTTGCAGTTGTGATGGTGGTGACCTCTCGCTCCTACCTTGGTAAGTCACAATCTGCTCGTAGTCACGCTCGGATACCTGCACATAACACAGTACACAAGAGAAACATACAACATAATAATTTCATTCGCAATCACTAACCAGTCAAAGAGGGATAGCATGTTGTATTAAATCAAATGAATATAACACAAAACAAGAACCCAAATGCTAATCATGTATATATATGTAGAAGGAAAAGGTACAAACAATGCTTTGACGTCGCAGTCTCCTCCAGCAGGGTTCAGTCGAAGCGTGTCTCAGCACTTGTTAAGGGATTTGGACGGGATGAGGGCATGGACTCAAACTCTCTCAACAAATTTCCTCCTTGCTCTATCTCTTTCTCAATGCAACTCTTCAATCTATGTTCAGTTATTCAGCTATAGTATCAGTTCTCCAAGTTCAACTAGTTGATGAGAAGAGAGATAGCTTCTTTAATAGAGGAAAAGGAGGAGTGGTATCCCTACAAAGGTGGGAGGGAGTTCTATCCTTTATTAGAGTTCCAAGGGAGATGGAAAATACTAACTAAAGGAGGGAGTCCGTGGTTGTTTCAGTTCAACCACTCCCAATGACTGATCCTCGAGGTGGTTGGAATGGAACCTCCGCCTCTATTTTTAAAAAACATTCCATAAACAGCATGGCGCAGGTGTTGTTAAGTCCCTATATTAATATTATAGTCCCTTATTATGTTATTGTAGCCCCCTTTATTGTTATTGTTGTACCCCCGTAACCCCCATATTGTTATTATTGTTAGGTCGGCTAGGGTTATATTGTGGCCCCATGGACTCCTATATATAGAAAGGAGGTTTTGTCATTTGTATCATCCAAGAATTCTTCATTCATGTAATGTATTGGAGGTTTCCCCCTCGAAGTGGCTCATTTCTAAGGCGTTGATATCTCTTTTCTTCTATTTTTGGAGTTGGTTTCACAACATTTGGTATCAGAACTTTGGATTATAGGGTTTCACTGCTCCAAACCAGTCATCGTGGAATTTTCGCTATAAATTTTTTTCTAAAAAGGTTCAGAACCTAAAATTTTTAGAGTGTAAAGAATAAATATGGAGGAAAATATTTGAAAAATTTCAGAGCTTGGTTCGCAATATTTGCAAGATATGATCTGTGGAAGTTAGGGATTTTTGTAGGCTCCTAAATTTCACTTAAAAAGGTCATCACGGAATTTTCGCTATAACTTTTTTTCTAAGAAGGGTCAGAAGCTGAAATTGTTAGATCGTGAAGTTGACATCTTGAGGAACATCTTCACAAAATTTCAGAGCATTTTTCGCAATATTTTCGGAGATATGATCTGTGGAAGTTAGGTACTTTTCAGGCTCTCAAATTTCATCTCAAAGAGGTGATCGTGGGAAGATCTTCATAACTCTCTCTTTGAGAATTGGATTAGAATTTTGTAAAAAGTGACTAGAAGTACATGGAATGTAGTTTCATGTCTATAAATTTTAGAGCCAAAGGAGAAAACAATGACACGTGGCAAGTCATACAAGTTCGCTCTACTGAACTAGTCCATAATTTGGTCATTGTGGGAGATTGGACATAACTTTTCCTTGAAGAATCCAAACCAAGTGAGACCTGTGGCATTTGAAAGAAGCTTCAGAGGACTACTAAAAATCCTAATTTCGAATATTGAGGATCTGCAAGTATAGATATAAGTCAATTTCAATATCGAGCTCATCAAAAGCAAGTAAAAGGTGTGTATTTTTTTTCAGGAATTGCATAAGTCTTGTTTGAAGAATCAAGTTGAATTGATTCCAAGGGAATATTGTAGAATAGATATCAGTATTGGATTCTAAAATGGCCCCTAAAAATAATTCAACACCCATTAATCCTTTAGAAGGCTCTACTATGATTCATGAAGACGAAGAATGGCAACATGACATATCAAAATTACAAGAGCAAGTGCAACAAATTTCGCTCTCGCAAAGAGAAACAAAAAATGACATGGAAGTTTTGAAGAAATGTGTGGAAACTAAGATGGATGGTTTGAAGAAAGGCGTGGAATCTAAGATGGATGGTTTGAAGAATGGCATGGAAGCTAAGATGGATGGCATGGAAGCTAGCATGGAATCTAAGATAGATGACATGGAAGCTAAGATGGAAAACATGAAGAATGATCTAAAAGCAAACATGGAAGGTTTGAAAATTTTGATACAAGAAATGTTTCCTAATGGTGAAAATATAGTAGAGGAAACTCATGATGACAACAAAATAAGTGTTAATCGTGATTTCATAAACTCTAATGTTGGAGGGAAGAACCACCATATTCCAAAAATGGATATGAGGAAGTTTGATGGAAAGGATCCTGTAACATGGATTCCTCAGATGGAGAAATATTTTGATCTCAATAATGTGCAAAACATAAAAAAGGTATGCATTGCAACTTTACATTTAGAACAAAATACATTTGTATGGTATCGATGGCTTTGCTCCTGTAAAAAAATTGTCACTTGGTCAATTTTTACGGAGGAAATGATAGCACATTATGAGGATACAAAGATCAACATTTTCTTTAGCCACTTGATAAATCTCAAGCAATACTACATGAACTAAAGAAATGGTGACCTTACCTAATGGGAAGACACTTCAAGGTAAAAAATGATCATGATAGTCTTAAACACTTTTTGGAACAAAGACTATCTTCAGAAGATCAACAAAAATGGGTCACAAAGATTTTGGGTTATGACTTTTAAATAATCTACAAAAAAGCGAAGATAAATGTTGTTGCAGATGCACTCTCAAGAAAGAATGAAGAGGTGGAAGCATTGCTTTGTGCCATTTCTATTATCCAACCAGATTGGATAATCGAAGCAAGGGATGAATGGAAGAAGGATGAAGAAGTGTGGACACTCATTCAAAAGTTGCAGCAAGATCCTAATACATCTGATTCATTTAGTTGGAAAAATGATTCCTTATGGTATAAATATCACTTATATCTTTGTAAGAATTCCCAACTAAAGCAAAAGATTCTTTTTGAATTGCACAACTCTCCTTTAGGAGGACACTCCAGATTTTTAAAAACTTACCACGGGGTGAAGAAAGAATTTTTTTGGGATGGCCTTAAATCTGATATTCAAAAGTTTGTGGCGAAATGTTTGGTTTTCCAGCAGAATAAAGTGGAGACAATTAAGACCCCTAGTCTTCTACAACCTTTATCCATTCCAAGTCAACATTGGGAGGAGATTTCAATGGATTTTATCACAGGTTTACCTAAGTCCGAAGGAAAGAGTGTCATCATGGTGGTAGTTGATAGACTTACCAAGTATGCACACTTTTGTGCATTATCTAATCCATTTAAAGCAAGTACAGTTGCTACTACATTTATGGACACAATTCAAAAGCTACATGGAAGCCCAAGGGTTATTGTGAGCGACAGAGATCCCATTTTTACTGTAAATTTTTGGACGGAGTTATTTTCTTGTTTGGGTACTCAATTAGCTCATAGCTCATCTTATCATCCTCAATCTGATGGTCAAACTGAGATAATAAATAAATGTTTGGAAGGATATCTTCGTTGTTTTGTATCTGATAAACAAACATAATGGGTCAAGTGGTTACCTCTCGCTGAATGGTGGTATAACACTTCCTTCCATACTGCAGCAAAAATGACCCCATTTATGGCACTTTATGGATATCATCCACCGTCCATCACATCATCTTTAAGAAAAAATTCGAAGGTTCAAGCAGTGGAAGATCACATCGAGCATCAACAAGAAGTTCTCCAACTCTTAAAGGATAACCTGAATTTGGAAAAAAATTGAATGAAACAACATGCAAATCAACATCGCAGCGAGAGAAATTTTTATGTAGGATATTGGGTATTTTTACGGCTACAACCATACAAACAAATGTCCCTCAAGCAAGCTAAGAAGGACAATAAATTATCACCAAAGTAATATGGTCCTTACAAGGTGTTGCAAAATATTCGTACTATGGCATACTAATTGGAGCTTCCTGCTTCTTCACGAGTGCATCCAGTTTGCCATGTTTCATGCTTAAAGAAGGTTATAGGTGAAAATCTTCCAGTTCAAACAATATTTCCACAACTTGACGAGGAAGGAAAAATCATATTGGAACCTGAAGTAGTCACAGAAACAAGAACTCGATAGCTACAAAATGGATCAATTTCAGAGTATCTCATCAAGTGGAAGAACTTAACCATGGAATATTCTACATGGGAGGATGATAATTTTATACAGAAGCACCCAAAGCTACTCAAGGATTGAGGACAACACTTTTTTGAAGGAGAGGGGCATGTTAAGTCCCTATATTAATATTATATTCCATTATTATGTTAGTGTAGCCCCCCTTATTGTTACTGTTGTACCCGTGTAACCCCCATATTGTTATTATTGTTAGGTCAGCTAGGGTTACATTGTGGCCCCACTAGGATTACATTGTGGCCCCATGGACTCCTATATATAGAAAGGAGGTTTTGTCATTTGTATCATCCAAGAATTTTTCATTAATGTAATGTATTGGAGGTTTCCCCCTCGAAGTGGCTCATTTCTAAGGCATTTATATCTCTTTTCTTCCATTTTTGGAGTTGGTTTCACAACAGGTGCTTAATTGGGATAGAGCACCAACTAGCGCAGGCTCAGTGTTAATTTTCCAACTCGACGCGGGAGTGTAACTAGCTACTCGTGCCGAGGAAAAAACAAGGGTTTTTACAGTCCTGCTTAGGGAATTTTCAACAGGAGGAATATTTCTCTCATGTAAAGGGATGTAATGATGGTCTTTGCAAGGCATGAAACTTCTTATTAGTCACAGAAATGACCCTCCAATGTGCAAGTTGGGGATTGCAGGGACAGTGACAAAATTTTGTGTAAAAACCTTGGATATAAATACCATGGTGAATGAAAAAGAATTCTCAAGCTAAGCCCATGACCTTAACTTCTTAAAGAATTTAAAAGACTTATTAAATAAAATTTACTCTAATAATTCTATGACACAAACCAACTATTGAACTCAAAATTATTTTGGATTTTGGTTAAAAAATGATAAAAACTAATACATTTTAACCCTCCATGGCCTCCAACCATAGGTTAGGAGACAATGGAGGATCAAGGACACAACTATAATAGTGACTAAACCTCAAAAAATTGCAGTGCTAACAGCTACCATAACAAATTGGTGACCATACTGGGGAATGTTTTTTTCTTCAATGTGCTTTCATGTGCCTTCCACTACCTTCATTAATTGTGTTTAGATATTTGAGAAGATAAATTTTTGGATGTTTGACTATATTTTTATTTTTTCTTTTCTTTTATCTAGTTTCACACTTTGCTTTCAGCAATAGAGCACAAGTTGCGCATTTTTCCCTTATCAACAGAGCGACGTCGCACTGGTGCCAATAGCTCACCTATGATACGCATAGAAAAATAAAAATAAAAATATGGTTTTTCCTGCTCTCCTCTATTTTGGTCACTACTTAGAGGCTTGTCCAATTTCTTAACAATTTTTGGGTGTTTTTTGCTTGTAGTTTTGTAAAACAAATTCCCCCTCAATCGTAGGGGAGGGGGGTTGAATTTTGTATGAGTGTTAATCGCCTTTGAGTGTCTTCTCTTTCGATCTTTGGAATTTTCACAAAAAATTAGTTTTATTTCTCTGTTAATGAAATCTCATATTACATTTGATCTCATTTTGATTGCTTAATTTTTTTGAAATTTCCTTTACTTGCACTTGATTGGTTCTTTCATTGCATTAGTGAAAGAAGGTATTGTTGTGCATGAGCAGTATTGTTATATTGTTCTTTCGTGGATATGGAATCATCTTATATATTTGTTTTGAAGAACTCTCTTGCATATATTAAATTTGTATGGTATTTTCCGTATATTTAGATCCGTGTTTTTTATTGTCTTTTTGAGAAAAATCACTTACCTTTACTGTTTAGGGTTTTGAGTTTTTTTTTTTTTTTTTTTTTTTCTAATCTACCAAAAAAGAGTCGTTCGCTTCTGGAATTGGTTGTATCAGTATCTTTTCTTTCAACGAATCTCATCATATATTCATGTATGCTTGTCGTAAAGAGTTATTTCATCGATTGAAAATCTAGTGTCTCCCATTGAAAGATAGTCCTAATTTGAATTTTCATGTTTTAAGGTTTGTTTTAAACATAAAAACTAAAAAAATTGCTTGGAATTTCTTGGCATTAGTATTTTCCTGCTGAAAGTTAGCGCATTAGATAATTTGTTATGTTTTCTCTTATTTATCAATTCTTTCATTGTTGGAAGTGAATTAAATTACTTCCTTCCCATAAATAAGATTTCATCAAATTAAAGAAGTGATAATTTCATATTTGTTGCATTAGCTTGAAATTAAGTTACTACACCGATTGATTAGCATACACCTTTACCTTAATGAAAAGTGAAACTATAAAATAAATTAAAATTTACCAAGGCATTAATTAATCGCATCACAATTAGTGGATTTAGGTTAGAAGACGTGTTCCAACATCTATAAACATAGGATTTATCGTTAAATGTATGGATTAAATTCTGTGGGTAGTCAGTATTCCACGTTCGTAAGTATATCGAATCATTCTCCACATACCCCCAGGCATATCGAATGGTGCTTCACATATTAAAAGTTTATCAGAATGCTTCTTATCATACAAGACACACTAGACAACACTAGTATGGATTGAGCATCCATGTACTTTCGGGTATATTGGAAGACCCCCTCCAGGTTGCATACCTACCATAGGTAACTGAGTCACGAACCTTGTTGTTTGTAATACACCGAACACAACATTCAAGGAGATTTATTGCACGTACTAGAAATGGTATTCTTCATTTCACAATAGCCCGATAATCTTTTATGCCTAGTACCCCTTGTTAATACTTTTGTTTATTTTGATTGGTAAAACTGTAAATTTAATCATCATACATTGTTAGAATTTCCTAATCGAAATTAACATTTCAGTAGATTAGGGTTGAATCTTATGGAAAAAATTCCATAATTTACCAACCAAGGAACCCCTCCTAACAAGGATCTGGATCATTTTCCTTATTTTAGAAATTTTGGTCCTCCTTATATGGCTATGTTGTCTCTTCCCAGATTAACGATAGGTTTACCTGTATGGTTGTTTTCAACCTCGTTGGCTTCAAATACTCAAATTGTTCCACCTCAGCCAGATTCTTCACCTCAACCGAGTTCATTTCAACAACCCCAACCATTTATTAGCCCTTTACCCTCTGTTTATGTTCCGAAAATCAGCGCAGCAACTTCAGGGAAAACCACCCGGTCAGGGACTTAAAAATCATAAATTATCTATTTGAGATAGTGGCTCCGACAGGATTTATGGGACTAGTTTCCCAATGAAATATAATTTGGTGGATGGGTGGTATTTTAACTGACAGTGACTTGGTGAATGGGAGTGATAACAAGTTTAAAGAAAATATATATACTATCTCTATCTGAGAATGAATTATCTTTCGGTTATATGCAATTTAAAAAGATGATCTTAAAGTGAATTAAAATAATGATTTAACAAACACTTAGAGAAATGTAGAACAATTTAAGATAATTGATTTGATTAAATAGTTAATCAAATTAATTGATTAAGTATATATCGCATCTATTTATTTCATGTATTGGATATGTATAAAAAATGGCAATCAAACATGTTCGGAAGTGAATTAATGCTGAATTGTGTTAAAAAAATACATATAACAAAACATCATAAGAAAATCAATTATTTCTCATTTGAAAAATAATATCAAAATAAATATAAAAATACCATATATAAGTTAAATGTGCTCATTTGAAAAATAGTCTTTGGTCCAGAGGCTTTTCTATTAAGAAAAACTTTAAGATTACAAAAGTGCAACTTCTGTAAAGTCTTCTTTTAAAATTTGAAGACCCTTTCTTAAAACACATGAAAGAGTTTATATAATAAAATAAAAAATAAAAAAATAGCAATTACAAAAAGATCTGAGGAGGTTTAAACAACTCTCCTTAAATTAAGTGAAATTAAAATAGAAACAGAATTTGGTGGGATGACTCACTTCAAAATTGCATCGTTGTCTCTTTTTTCATTCATTCCTTTAGATGGAGGATGTCGATCATAGGCTAAATATTAGGAGGTTGGCATGGCCTAGCACACAACTATATTGTATAGACCACATTTGATAATGGAGGCATCATGTAAGAGGAAGTGTCAGTTAGACAACGCAACATTAGCCATTGGCTATGTGGCTTGACCAAGTGCTTCCAATACTTTTCCCAATCTAGCTTATCCATTTTCTTGATTCTTTCTTCCTTTGTATTTGACATTTCTTGCCACTGTCTTATAAATCTCTTACAATAGGTAGAGAACCAAGAGGGCATTTATCAATCTAATTAGCAGCAATGAGATTTTGGCTAACTGTTTCAACAATGTTGTTGGAAACATCTCTGGCTCTACAAATTTCTCTTTCAACCTATTTTAACTTTATATTCCAATCAGTAAATAAGATTTATTTTTTAGAATCTTGAATCCTAGGAATATTGGCCTTTCAGACTTCAGTAGTATCTTGCCATGTGACATATTGGGATATTTTGTCATCGATTTCATCAAATTTTATCCTCTTGTCAGGTATTTGATTCATCGGTGAATCGCTCTGCTCACATAGTTCAATGATACTAGATATTTTTTGGCAAAAAACAACTTGTTTTTGGGCCAAAAAGGTATTTAGTTCCAAAACATCCTTCTTGAATTCATCTACTTTAGGATTATCTTTCAACTGTTCAATAGTGAATTGTAGTTGGTGTATCTGAGTATCTTTAGCACCAATTTCAGATTGGTGTTGTATCTTTAATTGATCCAAGCTCTGTTGGAGTTGTGACACTTATGCTTGTAATTGTTGATTAACACTTTTCTTCTCTTCTAGTAATTATTCTTCCAATTAAAGGATCATTTCATCCTTTTCTTTGACTAATTGTTGAACTTTAGTGACTTTTTCAATGGTGGAAGACGCATATTCTCCTGCAAACTGATTCAAACATGTTAGATCATGAGATGGATCTACTTGCGAATCCTTTCAAAATACTTCCATAGAGACATCTCTGGGAACAAGGATTTGTGATCGTTATCTTCTTCTCCTTTTTCTCTGCCTGCTCATGACAGCTTTATGCCTGGGGCTGTAAAATATATATAAAGGAGGTATTTCCTCAATTTTCAACACAATATGATGTTGGGTAGGTCGGGGTAAATTCTACTTCCTCTATGTTAACTAATTTGTCAGTTGACCCGGCAGTAAACGAGTTCTAACTTTTACCATGAGGTGTTTCCAACTTTTGTTGATGATCAATGATCGCCACTTCTTGGTATCCTTTCAACTATTGATTAAAATATTTCTTGATATAATCTAAATCAATTGGAAACAAAGTATCTTTGGTTTGAATTCCAAAATACTTATCTTCTTTTGTTCCACTAAGGACTTCAGTATCCTTAGGCAGTTGTTATTTTCTTGCTTTCTTTGTTGTTGTTCCTTCTGTAAGATAGGTCGTGATCCAGATTTATTGTAGGAACACAACAGAATACACATATAGCCATAGATACAGAGATGCAGCAGAAATGATGCTTCATTTTATTAATAAAACAAATGATGAAAATAAATAGCTAGGGCGCTGGTAGCGTATCTCTAAGAAGAGATGTGGCGTACGCAGGCCTATGAACTGTGTTACATTGAGGCTCACAGGCCTATTATAGACATAATGGAAATAAATGAGCTAGGGTACTAGCAGCGTATCTCTGAGAAGAGATGTGGCAGCTACTAGCCGATGAACTGTGTTGCAATGCAGACATGATGGAGATGTGGCGAGCTAGGGCACTCGTAGCGCTTATCTCTGAGAAGAGATGTGTCAGCTCCCAGCCCCCTAAACTGTGTTACAATGAGGCTTGAAGGCCTATTTATTGTTGAGAAACAATGTAAAATCTGAAACGTCCAAAAACCTAACCCTAGGAGATGAAGCGCCAAAACTGTGGGTCCCATTTGGGTAAATTGGTGTTTCAACTTCCCGGGGACGTAACTTTGGCATTTGATCTCTGTTTGATGTGATCGATAGCTCATTAGAAATATCTATCCAAGGACTAAAAATTTTGAGAGAGCAACATTGGTCTATGACCCATGTTGCTCCACATTTTCCCAAAAAACGTCGTTGAGGGCCTTAAAATGGCTTCAGAAGTTAAGGACCCGAAAAATTGCTAAAAATAGTAAGTTGTGGTGAAACTTACAAACTGAAAGAACTGATGGTTGGGGTTCAAATAGACTCGGTGGGTGGCCACCAATATCCACCTAGATCATTGAGTCCCCAAAATGGCTCCGGGTGTGCAAGACCCGAAAACTTGCTAAAAATAGTAAGTTGTGCTAAAGCTGAAAAACCGAAATAATTGGTGCTGCGGGTCCAAATGGATGAGGTGGGTGGCCACCGATATCCACCTGGATCATTCCTCCATCCTTAGGAAGAAATGGTCTCCATTGCATTAAGTTCCTCCATTGTACAATTTCATGGAACTTGGTATTGGATTTGTCTAGGATGTCGCGGACCTGTTAGTGGACGTGCTGGATGTAGATGTGCCGCCGGTGGGCAGCCATTGAAGGATCTGGAAAAATTTATCCATCATCGCGTTCCTCTATTTCTCGAGGGCCTCCTCGAGCAAGA
The DNA here is from genome assembly GCA_034641835.2 of Pinus albicaulis. Taxonomy (NCBI): domain Eukaryota; kingdom Viridiplantae; phylum Streptophyta; class Pinopsida; order Pinales; family Pinaceae; genus Pinus; species Pinus albicaulis. The sequence continues at coordinate 1,224,580,290 of CM076572.1, read as the reverse complement.
TTTTTATAGGATCTCCTGCTCCCTCATCTTTCTTTCCTTCTACCATGGCGGGTCATCGAGGTTGCGATGGTTAACTCCTTATACCCTGGCCACATTGGGGACATGAAAATAAAAACAGAGAAAGAGCAAACCGCTCTGATACCACTGATCCAGATTTATTGCAGGAACACAACAGAATACACATATAGCCATAGATACAGAGATGCAGCGAAAATAATGCTTCATTTTATTAATAAAAAAAATGACTGAAATAAATAGCTAGGGCGTTGGTAGCGTATATCTGAGAAGAGATGTGGCGTACGCAAGCCTCTGAACTGTGTTAAATTAAGGCTCGCAGGCCTATTATAGACATAATGGAAATAAATGAGCTAGGGTACTAGCAGCATATCCCTGAGAAGAGATGTGGCGGCTACCAGCCCCTAAACTGTGTTGCAATGTAGACATGATGGAGATGTGGCGAGCTAGGGCACTGGTAGTGCTTATCTCTGAGAAGATATGTGTCAACTCCCAACCCCCTGAACTGTGTTACAATGAGGCTCGAAGGCCTATTTATTGTTGAGAAATAATGTAAAATTTGAAACGTCCAAAAACCTAACCATAGGAGATGAAGCACCAAAAATATGGGTCCCGTTTGGATAAATTGGTGTTTCAACTTCCCGGGGACATAACTTTGGCATCCGATCTCTTTTTGAAACACTCAATAACTCGTTAGAAAGGTCTATCCGAGGACTACAAATTTTGAGTGAGCAACATTGGTCTACGACCCTGACCCATGTTGCTTCTATTTTCCCAAAAAAACTTAATTTAGGGCCTCAAAATGGCTTCAAAAGTTCAGGACTCGAAAATCTGCTAAAAATAGTAAGTTGTGCTGAAACTTACAAACTGAAAGAACTAATGGTTGGGGTTCAAATGGAGTCGGTGGGTGGCCACCAATATCCACCTAGATCATTGAGTCCCCAAAACGGCTCCAGGTGTGCAGGACCCGAAAACCTGCTAAAGATAGTAAGTTGTGCTAAAGCTGAAAAACCGAAAGAATTGATGTTGTGGGTCCAAATGGATGAGGTGGGTGGCCACCGATATCCACCTGGATCAGGTCGAGATACTCCAGTATATTTATAGGTATCCCTTCTAATCTTCTATTCATGTAATTCTTGAACTTTGAAAATTGTTGCGAATTGAGGCGTGATGGTGCTAATTTCTGCACTGTAGAATAAGTATCAACTGACTCAAACAAGTCATAAAAATCATCATCTTCATGGAAAAATGATATGATTTTCATTTGAGTTGTGAAATTGAAGGAAACTTGGTTTGGGTCATATTTCCTATTAGAAATTGTAAACAATTTCAAGAATTGGATTTTATTGTTTTCTAACCCTACATGTTTGAAATTTTCTAACTCATAGACACCACAGTGAGTAGGAAAAGAGGGCCATGAAGCTTTCTTTGCTTCTTTCAAAACCTTATTCAATCCATTACCAACAGTCTGATAAGCAATTTCCCTCGCAAGAACTTTATCTGGAACATAAAATGGTAGGACGTGTGGTTGGGTTAAGCTCCCAAAAACTCTGACATAAGGAAACAATTCTTCGCCAAACCATTTTCCAATAGAGGTGAAGTCTACTTGAGCTTCTTTGGACAATCTGGGGTCCTTTTCATCAAACACAACTTGAAATAGTGGGAGCATAAATGTTGGAACGGGGTTCCCTAACCTACGTTTTTTATACAATTTTGTTAAAGTCGGTCCTGCGTAGGGGTTTTTCTTGAGATTCAACAAGATGACGAGCTTAGTGAAAAGTAAGCACCCTCACTAAGTGGGGCCCGTAGGCTATTTTTAGGTGTATGTATATTTTTATACATGGTGAGCATATTCTATAAGTTGCAAGAGGAAATTTTTAGATGGTTGGTCAAATGTGAAATATAGATGAAATTCTATTTTTAGAATATTGGGTGAAGTCTATTTATAGATCTTCAATCTAAAAATAGATGCATGTTGATTATCATTATCCCTTAATAATAATCCGACAATAAATATCAACTTATTATCTTGGAGCACTTTATTTCAGTGAACAGATTTGGAAAATCAGTGGGCTGAAGGAATTATGCAATTCCTAGGGTTATTGGTGGCTCATGCATGGAGGACTTAGTTAGAATTAAAGTGGAAAAGTTATGACAGAGTTGGAAGAGTAGTTACGAGAGTTGTTATTTAATTTAACTCAGTTAAGTGAGTTAAACTCAGTTGAGCTAGTTGTACTAACTAAAAGATACACTAGTGAGAGTTTACTGAATTAATTAGTTAATTAATTCACAACTAATAACTCACTAACAACTGAAAAAATACAGCAGTTAACTACTTTCATGTCAGTTCCAGTGGAGACCCAGTGGAGAGATAGGTGTAAGGGTGAGATGGACTATTTGTTGTGACTATAGTGATGCATTCAATGCATATGAAACACATTGGAGATTCCATTGAGGATTGCGCAGTCAAGGAAAGGCCAATTCGAATTCATTCAGGGGTCTTCTTCAACAGGGATTGCGCAGTGGAGGCAGGTTGTCAAGAGGCAAGAAATTGGTGCATAGATATGGAAATTTATGCATGACAATGTGTAATGATTATTGATTGTACTGAGAGCTTGATGTACTAAGCTTTGTATGATATTACTACATGATCCATTGATATACATAATATATGATAGTTGGGGTTTTTAGCTTTAATATTTCCCGTTAAACAAATGTGTTATGTGCGATTGAATTTATTCACATATGTTTGCAATTGAGTTTTAAATTTCCACAAGAATAACAGTGGAAGGATTTTATATTTAGCAAGAAGATAAATATTGTTAGATTAGGAGAATCCGATAATACATCAGTATTAATAAATTTCTACATGGTATTGGAGTAGTATTGATCACTAGAGATTGCAATTGTGAATAGGTGTTGACTTTTGTGCTGGTGGACAATTTGAATTTGCTGCAGAAATTTCTTGGTGCAACAGTTGAGTATTCATTGAAATGTCTTTCAATGGGTTGTGATTGGAGTATGCCCTTGAGGGTAGCTCGAATCACATAGCCTAGAAGGATAGGATGGAAGCGGTGCTTGAATATAATGGATTGAAGGAGTTCATCGATACCGATGTTCCTAAGCCTACTTCTAGTGATGTTGCAAGACTTGACGCATGGCAAAAGATGGTAGCAAAGACAAGAAGAATTTTGTTGGAAGGTATGAAAGACCATATTGTGTCAAGCCTTCACAGGAAATCCACTCCATTTGCAATGTGGAAGGCTTTGAAAGATCTTTTCCAAAGCAGCAGCGACCATAGGAAGTTGGCGCTGAAAGATAAGCTCAAAAAAATAAAAATGGAGAAGGGTGACAGTATTCCAAAATATCTCACGAAGTTTGTCCAATGTAGGGATGAGCTAGGAAGTGTGGGGATTACAGTTGCAAATGATGACTTTGTGAGCTTGGATCTCCTTGGGCTTTCGAAGAGTTGGCATAGCTACAAAGACTCTATCAATGGACGAGAGAACCTGCCGGATTGGGAGCGACTTTGGTCGGATCTTGTGCAGGAGGAGATCAGGCGGAATACCAGGGATGGATCTTCATCGAAGAATGATGATGAAGAGAATTTTACTTTGGCTACCAAATAAAGGAAAGGGAAGGGGAAGAAATCCCATCCAAAATCCAAGGCTAAAGGCAAGAAGTTTGATTTGTCCAAGGTGAAGTTTTTTCACTGTCACGAACATGGGTATCTCACCACTAAATTCCCACATAAAAAGAAGAACAAGATGAATACTTGAGCTACAGCTGGAGAGGCCTTAGCCTCGCAATTTGAACTTTATTTCTCTTTGATCGCATGCTTAGTTTCAAGCGCAATGGGATCAGTGTGGTATCTTGATAGTGGTGCGTCTTTCCATATGATGGGAGACAAGGAGTTGTTTAGTGACTTGGAGGAGAAGGATCTCCAAATGCATATAGAGATGGGCGACGATGTTAGATGCAGTGCGACCAGCATTGGAACCATTACCTTTGAGAGGGAGTCAGGTAAACCATTTATGTTGAAAGATGTTATGCATGTTCCAGGTCTGAAGAAGAACTTGGTCTCGGTCGCAATGTTGGAGGACAGAGGTTATGACGTTGTTTTCAGCAAGAAAAAAGCCTTCCTGCAACATAAAAAATGGTTCAAACCAAGAGGATAGGGATTAGAGTTAAGAATCTCTACAAGATGGAGGTAGATGGCTACGCTGCAATGATGGGCAAAGCAAAAGAAGAGGTGAGACAGGATGAGGGTGAATTATGGCATAGGAGATTGGGCCATGTTCACCATGCCGCCTTGAAGATTTTGTAGCAGATTTATACTGGACTTCCCAAGGGTACTCTTGTGCAGTCAGATCAGTGCAAGGGATGTACTATGGGTAAGTTTTTGAAGACCACCTTTCATGAGAAGGAGAACCATGCTTTGGTGATCCTGGAGAGAATTCACACAGACATGTGTGGACCTTTCTCGGTTGCTTCAACATAAAAGCACAGGTATTATGTTATTTTTGCTGATGAATATTCTCGTAGATGTTGGATCTTCTTCATGTAGAAGAATAACAAAACATTCTCAAAGTTCTATGATTTTAAAGCATTGGTGGAGAAGGAATCGGGGAAGCAAGTGAAGGCTCTGCGGAGTGATAATGGTGGTGAATATATCTCAAACGAATTCAAAGACTTATGTAGCAAAGAAGTAATTCGAAGACAACTCATAGTGCCTCATAACCCACAACAGAATGGGGTCGTGGAGAGGAAGAATAGAACGATCATGGGTGCTGCACGAGCTATGCTTGAGAGAGAGCTAGACTTGCATGCAGAGGAGGAACTGCCAGTTCCAAAAGATGAACCTCCAGATGTGGATCAGCCACAGAAGGAAGTTCATGGAGTGGAGGAGTCTAGTCATGCAGAGCCAAACATTAGAAATAGTAGAAAGCGTACCACAGAAGCTGAGAGACTGAAGCTTGATGTGGCACAGTATGTAGGATTCCCTACATCGCAGCACAGACAGAGACATTCACTTGATCGATTTACTGGATACATGGCTCTTATGAGAAAGTGTATCATGACAAAGCCATCATCTACCGATGTGGGCTCTTATGAGCAAGTGTATCGTGACAGAGCCATCTTCTTTTGAAGAAGTAGTGCAGGAGCCCACATGGGTAGATGCCATGGTGGAGGAGTATGACTCCATTGTTAGAAACAGTGCTTGGGAGATTGTTCCAATGTTGGTGGGTAAATCAATTGTAGGATCAAGATGGATCTACAAGGTAAAGCAAGCTAATGATGAGAGCATCGAGAAGTATAAGGAAATATTTGTTTCCCGAGGCTTCTCACAGATCGAGGGGATTGATTGTGAAGAAACCTTTGCACCTGTCACATGGTATTCTTCCATAAGGACCATCCTTGCTCTCTCAACGCAGATGGGTTGGCACATTCATTAGATGGATGTGAAGACTGCGTTCCTTAATGGGATCATTGAGGAAGAGGCGTACATTGAGTAGCCTGAAGGATTTGAGATCTTCAGTGGCGATTCATATGTGTGCAGACTCAAAAGAGAATTGTATGGGTTGAAGCAAGCACCACGTGCTTGGTACACATGGATTGTGACTATTTCAACGGACTTGGCTTCACCAAGGTAGGCGGATGCACACATACCAAATTGTGCATGAGGAGTAAGCTTTTTAATCATTGTTCTTTATGTTGATGATTTAATACTAACGAGCGATGAGATGGTTGATACACTCATGCAAGGTAGATCTTACAAAGGAGTTTGATAACAAGCCTTTAGACTCCTTCATTGTTTACTTCAGATTGGAGACTATGGGCAAAGGGAAGGTGAAGCATTTTGTGTCTCCAAGGCAAGTATATAGAAGATACTTGGTAAGTTTCACATGGAGGACTCCAAGCCCATGGATACTCCTCTTCCAGGAAATTGGAGGAAAGAGGATGCTACATCGGCAAAGGTAGTGGTTGCCACTGTTTATCGATATTTGGTGGGTTCGCTCATGTATTTAGTTAATACAAGACCGGACATATTCAATGCAGTGAACCAACTTTCCCAATAGATGGTTAAGCCTACCAAGCTCTTTTAGAAGGTAGGAAAGCATATCATCAGGCATCTCATGGGAACATCTAAGTATGGCTTATGGTACAGATAAATGGATGAAGTGAAGTTGCATGGATTCACAGATGCAGATTGGGTAGGCAGCCCAACGAACAGAAAGATCACATAAGGAGGGGTTTTCAGTATCGGATCTATAGCAGTTTCTTGGTACAGCAGGAAAAAAATATCTGTGGCACTCAGTTCAGCAGAAGCAGGATATATGGCAGCAAGTCAAGCTGCATGTGAGGCTATCTGGATGAGGAAGATCCTAGTCGGTTTGTTTGATTCACATTTAGATCCTACAATGATACATAGTGATAATCAGAGTTGCATTAAACTCTTGATTAATCATGTGTTTCATGATAGATCTAAACATATTGATATCTGGTATCATCATATCAGAGATTGTGTGCAGCGGAAGATCATGTTGCTTCAGTACATTCCTACAGAAGATCAGGATGCATATATTCTGATGAAGGCACTCAGCAAGAGAAAATTCGAATACCATAGAGGCAGGATCGGAGTGAAGGATAATCCCTATCTTGTTGAGAGGGACTGTTGAGATTCAACAAGATGATGAGTTAATGAAAAGTAAGCACCTTCACTAAGTGGGGCCCGCGGGCTATTTTTAGGTCTATGTATATTTTTAGACATGGTGAGCATATTCTATAAGTTGCAGGATGATATTTGTAGATGGTTGGTCAAATGTGAAAAATAGATGAAATTATATTTTTATAATATTCGGCGAAGCATATTAATAGATCGTCAATCTAAAAATAGATGCATGTCAATTATTATTAGCCCTTAATAATAATCCAACAATAAATATCAACTTATTCTCTTGGAGCACTTTATTTCAGTGAACATATTTGGAAAATTAGTGGGCTGAAGGAATTACGCAATTCCTAGGGTTATTTGTGGCTCATGCATGGAGGACTCAATTAGAACTGAAGTGGCAAAGTTATGACAGAGTTCTAAGAGTAGTTACGAGAGTTTTTATTTAGTTTAACTCAGTTAAGTGAGTTAAACTCAATTGAGTTTGTTGTATCTAGTCTAACTGAAAGATACACTAGTGAGAATTTAGTGAATTAATTACTTAATTAATTCACAACTAATAAATCACTAACAACTAAAGAAATACAGCAGTTAACTACTTGCATGTCAGTTCCAGTGGAGACGCAGTCGAGAGATAGGTGAAAGGGTGATATGGACTATCCGTTGTGACTATAGTGATGCATTCAATGCATCTGACACACATTGGAGATGCAAATGAGGATTGTGCGGTCGAGGCAAATCCAATTCGAATTCATTCAGGGGTATTCTTTAGCATGGATTTCGCAGTGGAGGTAGGTTGTCAGGAGGCAAGAAATAGGTGCATAGATATGCAAATTTCTACATGACAGTGTTTAATGATTGTTGATTGAACTAAGAGCTTGATGTACTAAGCTTTGTATGAGATTATTACATGATCCATTGATATACATAATATATGATAGTTGCAGTTTTTAGCTTTAATCTTTCCCATTAAAAAATTGTGTTATGTGCGATTGAATTTATTCACATGTGTTTGCAATTGAGTTTTAAATTTCCACAAGAATAACAGTGGAAGGATTCTATATTTAGTAAGAAGATAAATATTGTTAGATTAGGAGAATCCAGTAATACATCAGTATTAATAAATTTCTACAATTTTGGGGTGGGTCAAAGCCCCTAATGTGTTGTAATGGGTTAAAGGGTAGCTCTAGGGTCTGTAAACCACGGTTTGCAGACCATAGGATAGTGAAGGCTATGATATTATAAATAGATAGATAGTTGGGTCTAGGAAGTAACAAGTTGATAGATTGATAGTACGTGCGAACTGTTAGATCTATTTTGGGTTGTTTTGGGTAAGGACACCTGCTGACTGTGTGCGCGGAGATCCTCAGTCTTGTTGTGTGCAGGTTTTGTTTTGGTTGTAAATGGATCTGAATGTTAATGAATGCGAAGTATCGTTAAAATATCTGTGTGTTATCTGAATTAGTTATGTTTACTGTTGAAACGCATCTATGATGTCTATTTAAGTTGCGAATGTACCTGTGTTATGGAATTAGAATAAGTATATATGTGATCTGATATTTCCTGCGATTATAGTGATTTGTGATGGTATTTGGTGATGCGCACGTGGATGTGACTGTACTTATTAGATCTGATAGCTTTGTTATGGTTATGTGTTGATTACACTGTTAATAAAATCTGTGAATAGACTCATTCTCTATGAACCTAGTAAGTAATCATACAAATATGCCTCACATTACCTACTCTCTACCAGGGTGCGGAAACCTGTTTCCATCACTCTCCCATACTACCTCGGGTGAGACCTTGGCCTGCGCAAGTAGGTCATTTCCGAAAGGGCCAGTAGTATAGGGGTTTGTTGGAAAAACTTCAACTCTAAAACTGGGTCAAGACCCCTCAAGCCAAAAAATGATTCTATTTCTGGGACCTGAAGCATTTTGAGAGAGAGATCGGGTAATGCCACGAGGTCATTGGAGACTTGAGCAGGTGAAAATTGAAGACTAGTTTGAAAGGCATATTCAGGAATTTTCTGTGAAGGATAATCGCAGCATGAAGCTAACAGCCAAGAAGTGGAAGAACAAGTACATATTCACCGAAGTCTACGAAATTTTATTTTTAAACTTTGTGCACAAGCTTGAGGAGTGGTTGGTAAGGCTCGTAGAGTTCCAAACATGTTGGAAGGACGATCAGGTTACGTAGTGGACACCATAATTGATTCAACAATTGGAAAGGACTAAGAATGCCATCACCTGCACAATAGATTACTGGGTGGATAGCATGCTGGGAGGATTTGTGACAGAATTTGCAGTCGATCAATTTGTATCCTATTTTAAAGCAGAGCAGAGGTTCTTCAAAGGTTTCGGAGGTAATTTCTTGAAAAAATTTCCATTGCTAATCAAACTATTACTATGCGGAAAGGGAATTTTTTGTAGCCACACCGAATGAATGAACTCTAATCAGAACAAAAGTTTGACTCAAAGTGGTAAGTATTACCGAACCAATCAAGAAGGGGATAAATCCATCTACAGTTCGCTAAGAGATTCAGTTGCGCACGCAAGAGATAGTCCTCCAGCTACACCACCTTCGAGTCAGCATAAATATAAGAACTCACCCACACCTTCGCTACCATCGGAAGAAGATATGGTCACCCACATGAAGCTACCCACTTTCAAGGGTGTACGGGATGAAGATATGGACCAATTTTGGTTTGTCGCAGAATCAGTATGGACTACGCTGAATGTGGCTACTGACGCTGTAAAGAGAGTGCAGATATCACTCTCATTTGAAGGAAGAGCCTTGGATTGGTAAATGGGGTACGTAGGATAGCACGTGGATCTGTATATTCAAGAGATTAAGACAGCTTTAAAACAACAATTTTGGAAGCCTAAATCCTACTCTCAAATAGTGGTTGACTTGAAAGACTTTAAACAGGGACCCACTAAATCAGTATGGGAAGTTGGTCAGTTGTTAAAGAAGGTTATCAGGGATGGGGAATTTCAGTATGATGAGAGGCAGCACAACGAATGGTTTATCGCTATGTTGTTGCCTCACCTGCGCGGACCTATGGGTCAGCAGGTGATTGCAATGCAAGAGAAAGCCTTGGAGATTGCTATGAAACTAGAGGTTGCGCTGAGAGATGATGCCCAATTTGGGGTGCAGCAGTTCCAAGGACAGCTAGAGGCAATGCACATTGAAATACAGAATTTGCGAAAATAATGGAGGAAAGAGGATAGCCCTGACATATGGTGCATAAGATGTAGGGTGTCCAACCATACCAAGGATCAGTGTCCTCTACTAACAAATTACATGCAAGCTTGGGGACCCAACCCATTGCATCCTAAGGAGGCTGCGGGGCCGAGTGGTCTGATGTTATGGTGCATTGATTGTCATGTTGATGGGCTACATGACACTAACAACTGTCCCCATCTTGGTGCTTATGCTCCAGAATTAAAGAAGCAATGGTGTCGATTCTGCTCCTCTATAGGACATGACGAGCATAACTGTCAGACCTATGAATTGATGATAGATCGAGGAAACTTATATAGGGTACAGGCTGACCCTTCTTCACCACTGTCTCCCTCAAGTAGAGGAGGCTCCCCAGCAAGGGGTAGGGGAGTGGGAAGGGGTGGAGGCACAGGTCGGGGAAGAGGACAATTTATCTGTTACAACTGTGGAGAAATAGGGCATTTTGCGAGGGATTTTCTGAACCCTGCAAGACAATCTTGGCAACATTGTCGACAACTAGACCATGTGATTGAATATTGTCCAATTCTTATCACAAAAATGAAGGAAAAATAGCAGACACTTACGCAGAACATGCAGAGGGTTAAGGTGGAACCACGGGAGGGAGGACCAAGTATTAATGTCATAACACGCAGTGGCATGGCTACTAGGGAGCTGAGGAGAAAGCTGCAGCTGAATATCTTATCTGGAAAGCAACTTCCAAGCAGGAAAGCTTAGACCTATAGAAGGAGAAGGAAACCTTCGTCGCAGCCCGCAACGACTTTACGAAGGATGAGGCACCTGCTTCCAAGGCTCCAGTAAACCTACAAACGGATGACGAAGTTAAACCATTTCTACAGGCATGTATGAAGCTGCTACACAACCAAAAGGTGGTAGAAAATCTTCAATCCCTAATAGACAGTTGCGCAGAAATTACTAACCCTCTCACGGAAGTTAAATATGTACACAAACGTTACAAGCATAAGAAGCGCACTAGTCGGGAGATGCATCTAATAGTGCAGATTGGCAACTATGAAATGGATCAGGTTATCTTGGACTTAGGGTCAGATGCAAACGTACTGCCCAAGAAAACTTAGCAGTAGATGGGATAGCCTAAGCTGAAATGGTCTACTATATAGTTTTGGATGGCTAACCAACAGAATATCATACCATTGGGGAGGTTTTCAAAGATTCTAGTAGATATCGCAAGGGTTAAGGTACAAGCCAACTTTGAAGTAATTCAGATTGTGGAAGATGCGAACCCTTACCCTACGCTCCTAGGACTAAATTGGGCTATAGATATGGGAGGCATTATCAACCTAAAGAAAAGAAGCATGATCTTTGAGAATGAGGGTACGAGGGTAATAGTCCCACTAAACCCTATGTAAGGAGAGCAGTATACAAAACAGGTGCATGAAGAAGAGGATGTTGATCACATCTATAAATTAACCGCTCAAGATGAGGATTGGATCAATCCTACGGCCGATGGTGTGCTTTGCTGGGAGAAGGACAACGAATACTTCTCTGACTCTGATGGGGAGGTGGAAAATTGGCAGAATCGGTTACAAGATGTATCTGCACTGTGATGTCTTAAAATCGCAAAGAACTTTCAATGTATCTCCTTAGAGTTAAGAGAAATACCCTACTTTGATGGTTCTGGTAGTATTAAGGAGTTTTTGCGAAAATTTGAAGCTGAAGTTCTAAGGGAGCGAAGGATGTGGGTCCTTAATCTAGCCATGCACGCAACCCTTGCGAGGTGGTGGGACACGCATAAGGGAACATTCCAAGATTGGGAAGAATGTCATGAGATTATGGTCCTATGGTTTGAACCTCTGGTTCACCTACGCGTAAATACTTTCCTTGGCCCAGGGGACCCGCGTGAGCACTTGTCCGCATGAGTGGAGGAATGGAGCGAAATAACTACAAATGAATGGGTCCACTTGTTCATTCATGCCCTGGGGCCCATCCCCACCGCATGGTATTTAGATGCAGAACTACACCAGCGCACCCGCCACTGGGACACCCTGAAGGACGAGTTTTTAGGGACATTTGGGTTGGTGGGCAGAATGGAGGCACTCAATGAAACTCTGCAGGATATAGATGCCTTAGTATTCAATGAATCATGCCTCTATGTGACGCATGGGGCACCAACGTGGGAAACATAGATATAGGATATTTTCAACTGTCGCAATCTGTCAACAGAGGAATCTGATGAAGTCCCATGAAACATATCTATCCCAGATTCAGAGGGGAAGCGCGTAGTTGTTGGACCCCCACTACAGACCCTCAATGTCACTAAGCCTCTAAAGTTGCGAGAAGTCAAATTGGGACGAGGGAGCAACCTAAGCTCGCTAAAATAGGGGACTACTAGGATGATGATATTGTTGGAAGAGTCGTGGAACTCCTCACCAAATACCAGGACCTATTTCTGAAAAAATTCTCAAAACTCAAAGGAATTACAGGGGACCTAGGGGTCATTAGCATCACTCTAAAACCATATGTGTGCCCTATTAAGCAGCGGCCTTATCGATTGAACCCAAAGTATAAGCAGAAAGTCAGGGAGGAAATTGACAAAATGCTAGCCGCAGTTATCATCAAACCAATAGAACAATCAAATTGGGTGAGCCCTATGGTGGTCTAGGAGAAAAAGGCTAAATGAGAAATAATAATCTGTGTCGATCTGCGCAAGTTGAATGATGCTTGCGTCCACGATCCCTTTCCTATGCCCTTTTCTAATGAAATTCTTGATAGTGTGGGAGGCTAGGAGGCATACTCGTTTATAGATGGGTTCTCGGGCTATCATCAGATCAATATCGCACCTGAAGATCGCAGCAAAACTATGTTCACTATTGAATGGGGTTCCTTTCAATACATCGTTATGTCGTTTCGACTCAAGAATGCCCCTGCCATATTTTCGCTGGTGGTTGCAGTATTCAAGGAATTCATCCATAAGTTCTTGGAGGTATATTTTGATGATTGGGCAGTATTTGAGTAAATAACCATGTTTCAAACCTGCACATGATGTTGGATGCCTGCTGAAAGCACCAAATTTCCCTAAACATCAAGAAGTGCATATTATGCATACTGTTTGGGATCTTGTTAGGTCACATAGTTTGTCAGCAAGGGCTGACGGTTGACCCTGCTAAGGTGGCAGTTATCATCAACCTGGTAGTCCCTACAACTGAGAACTAGCTGCGCTCTATCCTTGGACTCACAGGCTACTACAAGAAGTTTATTCACGGGTACGCACTGATCATAGTTCCCATGGAAAAATTTCTAAAGAAGGATGTACCGTTATTTTGGGACGATGAGTGTCAGAAAAGCTTCGAACTACTCAATGAGAAGATGGTCTCTACACCTATCCTCATATTTCCTGACTAGGCAAAGTTTTACCATGTTCACATAGATGCGTCAGGGATCGCCCTGAGATATTTCCTTACGCAGCCTAGAGGTGGAGACATTGAGCATCCAGTTTCATTTTCTAGTAGGAAACTCTCCAGTGTGGAGCGCAACTACTCCACCACTGAGCATGAGGGGTTGGTCATGGTATACGCTTTGCAAAATTACCGACATTATCTGTTAGGAGGGCACTTCAAGATGTTTACAGATCACTCGGCTTTGAAGTACCTAGTGAATAAGCCTATGTTGGGGGGGGAATCTGTTGATGGCTACTTTTGTTTCAAGAATATGACTTTGAGATCATCATAAAGCCAGGGAAGTTGAATGTTGGGCCGGACCACTTATCTTGAATCGAAAGTGGCGAAGAACTGACCAACCTCGAAGAAGGATTGCCTAATGTGCATCTGTTTTCTATTAAGGTAGTGGATGTGCACTTCGACGACATCATTCACTTCTAAAACTACGGGGATGGCACCTGCAGAGTATTTGGTACAATAAAAGAAAGAGTTGGTAACCCACGTAGCGGATTTTACCATCATCGTGGGCCATTTGTATAAGCTGGGAGCTGACGAGGTGCTACAAAGATACGTTTTGGAACATTAAAGGCACACCATCTTAGCAGAAGCCCACGGAGGCATAGTCGGAGGTCACAATGCAGGAAAGGCGACGATGCAGAAGATCCCGAGAGCCGAGCTATGGTGGCCCACACTGCATAGTGACTCTCATGACTATTGCAAAGCCTGTGATACATGCCAAAGGACAGGAAGGCCATCGCGCAGATATGAGATGCCCCTGCAACCGCAGATGGCCCTGCAAGCATTTGATAAATGGGCAGTCGACTATGTTGGGCTCATCAACCCGCCCAGAAGGAAGACCGGTGCACGCTATATCATCACTGCGACGGATTATGTAACTAGATGGGCTGAAGCACAAGCGGTGAAAGATTTCACTACAGACACCGTTGTGCACTTTATCTTTGACCATATTCTAACTAGGTTTGGCTGTCCAAAGGTCTTGATGAGCGATAGAGGTACGCATTTTGTTAATGAAACAATACAGGCTTTGACTGAATAGTTTCGGATCCACCACGCGAAAATCACCTCGTATCATCCACACGCAAATGGAGTTGTAGAGGCTTTTAATAAAATCTTAAAGTAGGCCATAACTAAGGTCTGTAATTTCGATCGTAGCGACTGGGATGTGCGCATCCTGTCAGTCCTTTGGGCCTATCGAACCACCTGCAAGAAGCTAACTAGGAAAACACCATTTCGGATGGTTTCTGGCAATGAGGCCATTATGCCAATGGAGTATATTGTTCCTAGCCTGCGCATTGGAGCATTTACTAACATGGCGGAGCCTAATATCATGGAGGAGCAGCTAGTGCAGCTCATGGCCTAGGAGGAAGATCGTTTCATTGCTAACTTCCATCAGCAGGTTTAGAAGGCTCGGGATAAGGCATGGCATAATCGACATATTCGGCAAAAGAAATTTGCAGAGGGATAATTGGTCCTGCTATACGATAGCCAGTTTTGAAACACCCAGGTAAGTTCCATCAACATTGGCTAGGTCCCTATATGGTAAAGGAAATTACTGACGGAGGAATGGTCCAGTTAGCTACCATGTGCGGTGATATGGTACCAGGCTATGTCAATGGCAGTCAGCTCAAACCATACCGGATCAAATATATATATGGTCGTAGTAGCTGTATGGAGTAGGATACACGCAGGAGGAGGGACAAACACAGGCAAGACCATGGTATGCAAAGGGGACGATCACCGGTCTGGAGGTCTAGACAGGTGTGTTGGGAGCGCAGGGGTGTGCTTACAGCAGAGAAGGCATGCTAGAAGCACATGGGTGTGCTCAGAGCATAGGGTGTGCGTTGGAAGCACAAGGGTAATCTACAACTACGAAAACTAGCCGTTGGAACAATAAAACTAGGTAAAAAGAATATTTTACCATTGCAAGGAGCGGGCAGCCTGCAATTAATGAGGATATTTCCGAAGATCTTTTACCATTTACGTGATGGTAAGTCTCTCATAAGCCTCACCCAACCGTTGGGTGATCTCTGATGCTATAAAAGTAGAAGGATAGCTCAGAAGAAGGTTCCATGTATCTTGAACAATTGGTGCTTTGTGACATTATGTACTCATTACGCTTTGTTAATTTCTGGGCATGCTACCCCCTTTGATAGTAGCAACCCTGAGTTCATTTTTTGCGCCAAGATTATTGTGACTAATCCTGCTAAGTCTTCCCAGACTGTGGCCTCGATGGAGAAATAATCTGAGGAGGTACAGGAAGTCACCCCTGAGGTTGAGGATTTTAGGTCTACACTAAGCAAGGGAAAGCATAAGGGGAAAGGGAAAGGCCAGGAGCAAGGGTCAAGGAAACCTATGAAATGGGCTAGGGTGAAGCCCTGCACCTCCCCTCAAAATTTTAAATCCCCACAAGCAGTGCCTGAGGCACGTCACCTAACAAAAGACCTTTGTCTACTCAGGAGGAGGCCCGGATCGCTGAACCCATAAGTTGGCTACCACCCTATGTGCAGCCTCGCAGGCCCTTGGTGCGTACACCTAATAATATTGATGGGATGTACGCCTATATGCAAATGCCTCTGATCTCGGGCAAGGTCCCCATTATTAGCGACTCCTTTGGAAAGCTCCACACGGTCAAATTCGATGATCATGACCTAGCGAACCTGGAGGCCTTCCTCGAGCTGGCACCGGAACTGTATCTAGAGAGGGTGTTGGAGAATGATGTACTGAAGGTAATCCCTATGTCATGGGAAAGTGGACTGGCTGGGTTCAGGCTCTTAAATCTGATGCGAATGCCTCATTTTTGACATTATAATATCACTGACAGGATTGTGTGGTAGCTGCTCACTTTGGTCCACGGTGGTTGCTTATGGATTCAGGACCACATCCCCATCAATGTTGTGCTCATTCATCATATCACTGGTATGCCCATGAAAGGGTTGATTCGCATGGAGCGCGTTAGGAAGAAATACGAACAACATATTGCTGAGAAGGTGTATGATAATTATCACGTTGAACGGAACACCAGGGGGTTCATGATTAGCACTATCAGTGACCCTGGTGCATGTATGGGCACCTTTTTGTTAGATTGCAAGATGATGCACACGTTCTAGGTTGCCATAGTCCCCGCATATGTAATCCAATGTTTTAGACACTGCGAAAAGGGGGTATGCTTCAACTGTACCTAGTTCCTGTGCACTGAATTTCTGGAGAACATGTGTGAATCCCAAGATCAGGGAAGGGCATTCTGCTATTCTTTGTTGATGTTCCTCATCGCGCTGGTCGCATGGGAAACCTAAGAGGATTCGTTCCTCCCCAAACTAGAGCCAAATATGTGCAAAGGGGCTCGGTATGTGAATCTGTGGGATTCGAAGGATGAAAAGTAGATTGAAGATAATAGTTCTTCTGGGTCTTATTTCAAAGCAGGCTCGCAGTTGCCATTCACTCCCGGTCACGCTTGTCACTAGCCATTTATGATAAGTACAAGAGCATCGCAATGTTTCAAGTAACAATGCATAATTTATATATCAGAGGCCACAAGGACCCAGCATGGGTATCACTCCTGTACATGGTCGCTGATGAGGAGATTGACTGCCTTATTGCTACTTGGCCTCCACACTAGAAACTTGGATTCAAATCAGGTACGAAGGACACTAAAAGTATGAACGCCATGAAGGTCACCCCACCCAACACCACTAAAGAAACTGGAGGACAGGGCAAGAGTACTAGGAAGGTAGCGGACCCAAAATCACAGAAGGCCTCGCAGCAGGGCAAGAGTGTTGGGAAGGGCATGGACCTGAAATCGCAGAAGGATTCACTGCAGGATCTAGGCACAGAGGGTCTGGATGCGGGAGATGATAACTCCCCTCAAGGTATAAAACAAACTAGTGACCTTGTTAAAGGATCTCAGAAGAAGCAACAAGCTATACGGCCAGAACGGGACACCGGAGTCACTTTGACAGAGGAGGACCTGGAGTAGATTGCGGATGCAGCCACCCTTGCTGCAAAAGATAAATGGCTGGCTCTGGAAGAGAAGCAGAAGGCCATGGTTGCTACGCTCCAGTCTGAGCTCCAAGCTCTGCAACTCAAGAATGACACACTGCAAACAAGTATGGTTCAGGCAAGACCGGCCCCAGTGACAAGTAGCGCATTGATTGTTACAGTGGAAAGCCGCCTCTGCCCTCTACCAGGTGCAGCCCTCATGCTAATTCCACCCGACTTAGGAGCGCAAGTCCAGGCCAATGCAGAGTTATAATTGGATCTAGCCCAACTGCCACATGAACCATTGCAGGTCCTCCATGCATCCATGTTCGAAGAGATTCAACACAAAGACCGTCGAGTGCACCAGTATCTCAGTACAGTTGAGCAGACAGTTGAGGAGAAAACCACTAAGGTGTCACAAGCACAGGCTACATGTACCCTTGTTGTCGCATAGTAGACAGAGTTAGAATGCCTAATCAATAGGCTCTACGCAGATTTCACTGAAGATATCCTGGCTTCTGCCACCCCCAGGCCAAGATTGAGGGGCTAGTTGTAGCGCTAAAGGCTTCAAGGACCAAGGCCAAGCAGTCAATACAGAGATGGAACAACAGATTGTGGCCTTGCAGGCCAAATTACAGTCGGAAATGTCACCTGACGTAAGGTCCCAATGATTTTTATTGGTCATAGAGGCCACCAATGTCATCACAGATCAGATTTCTTAGGGCACAAGACTGTTGGAGACCGCTATGCAGTTGTGGACTAAGGTGCAGCGTGATCCTCTCCTGCGCGAACTCACTCAAGAGTTGTGCTAGAAGAAAGAAGAGTTTGAGCAGCTGGAAGCCACTATGCCTACTCTCATCCCCGCTCAACACCTGGCACAACTGTGTACCAGCCATACACTCAGAGATGACATTGAAGAACTTCGCTAGAAAAAGAAGGCTCTCAACAACCGCCTTAATCCTTGGGCCGATGAAGCCCTCAAACTCTCTCAGGACATTGATATCACAGTCAAGCAACTAAACCAGACTTTGGATAGCATCATTGTTGCTACAAAAGGCACAACTTCGCAGAAGTTGGTGGATATTTCTCAAAATTTTGCTTCGGAGATTGGAATGTTGCCCCCACTGGTTGATGCGATCAGGCTATTGTAGGCGAAGGTGGAAAACCCATGGCTGGAGTGACTCGATTATAAAAATAGAATGCATGTTGATTATTCTTATCCCTTAACAATAATTAGACAATAAATAATAATCTATTCTCTTGAAGCACTTGATTTCAGTTAGCTAATGTGGAAAACCAGTTAACTGAAGGAATTTTGAGTTCAAATATTGGTTGGTGGGACATGCTAGTGGACTTCATTGTAACTGAGTGATACAAAGTTGTAACAGAGTTGGATGTGTAGTTATGTGAGTTGTAAAGTATTTTAACTCAGTTAAGTGATTATAACTCAGTTGTGCTAGTTGTAACTAGTTGTAACTAAAGATACACTAGTGAGAGATCAGTGAATTAAATATTAAATTAATTCACATGGAGTGATCTCACATGCAACTGAAGATTTACTATTTTTAACTACATACATGTCAGATCTAGTGGAGGCCCAGTTGAGAGATAGGTGAAAGGGACAGTTTGACTATCAGTTGTGACTATAGTGGGTGCACACTTGCAACCAAACACACATTGGAGATGCGAATGAGGATTGCGTAGTCATAGCAAGGCAAGATCAAATTCATTCAAGGATTGTGATCAGTATGGATTGCGCAGTGGAGGCAGCCTGTTAGGAGGAAGTAAATTGGTGCATGTTTATGCCAATTTTTGTATGACAGTGTGAGACGATTGTATATTGTACTGAGAGCTCTTGGATTAGAGTGTTGTATGAGATTGTTTCATGATCCATGATATATACATAATATATGATAGTGGGGTTTTTAGCTTTATGCTTTCCTGGTAAAAACATGTGTGTTATGTGTGATTGATCTTTCTTCATGTGTTTGCAATTGGCATTAAATTTCCGCAAAGATTTAAATAGAAGGATTTTGTATTTAATAGTGGCATATAATTGTTAGATCAGGAGAATCCGGCAATACATATTTGTATTAAAAATTTCTATATGGTATTAGAGAAAAGAATATTTCCATATTGAAGTAGTAGCTGAGTTTGTTGGTGGAAGCAATTCGAATTTGCTGCAAGAATTTCTTGGTGCGACAATTAAGTAAACATCGAAATGGATTTCAATGGTTTGCGGTTAGAGTATGCACTCGAGGGAAGCTCGAACTACATTGCATGGAAGGATAGGATGGAGGTGGTGCTTGAAGATAATGGCTTGAAGGAATTCATCGACAGTGATGTTCCTAAGCCCACTTCAACGGATGATGCATTACTTGACGCCTGGCAAAAGAAAGTAGCGAAGACAAGAAGGATTCTATTGGAATGTGTGAGCGACCATATTGTCTAGAGCCTTCATGGGAAAGAAACTCCATTTGCAATGTGGAAGGCTTTGACGGATATTTTTTAAAGCAACATCGACCATAGGAAATTGGCGCTGAAGGATAAACTCAGAAAGATCAAGATGGAGAAGGGCAACAATATTCCTAAGTATCTCACAAAGTTTGTCTAATGTCGAGATGAACTGGGGATTGTGGGAATCACGGTTGCTGATGATGATTTGGTGATTTTGGCTCTCTTGGGACTTCCTAAGAGTTGGCACATTTATCAAGACTTTGTCAACGGATGGGAAAAACTGTCGGACTGGGAATGACTGTGATCAGATCTAGTGAAGGAGGAGTTCAAGAGGAACACCATAGATGGCTCTTCATCAAATCATGATGATGAAGAGGATTGTGCTTTGGCTACCAAAACAAGGAAAGGGAAGGGGAAGAAATCCAATTCAAAATCAGATGCTAAAGACAAGAAGTTGGATTTGTCCAAGGTGAAGTGTTTTCACTATCACGAACATGGGCATCTCAACACTAACTGCCCACAGAAAAAGAAGAACAAGAAGGCTGCAGGAGATGCAGCTAGTGAGGCCCTTTCCTCTCAATTTTAACTTTATTTCTCTTTGATCGCATGCTTGGTTTCAAGCGTCATGGGATCGGTGTGGTATCTTGATAGTGGTGCTTCCTTCCACATGACGGGAGATAAGGAGATTTTCAATGACTTGGAGGAGAAAGATCTCCAAATGCATATAGATATGGGCGACGATGGATGATACAGTGCAACCAGCATTGGTACCATTACCTTTGAGAGGGATTTAGGTAAACCATTTTTGTTGAAATATGTTATGCGTGTTCCAGGTTTGAAGAAAAACTTGGTCTCAGTCGCGATGTTGGGGGATAGAGGTTATAATGTTGTTCTCAGCAATGGAAAAGCTTTCCTGCAACATAAAACAACAGGTAAAACCAAGAGGTTAGGGATTCAAGTTAAGAATCTCTACAAGTTGGAGGTAGATGGTTGTGCTGCAATGGTGGGCAAAGAAGAAGAAGTGGTGAGCCAGGATGAGGGTGAATTATGGCAGACACGATTGGGCCATCTTCACCATAGCACCCTGAAAATTTTGTAGCAGATTTCTACTGGACTTCCCAAGGGTACACTTGCGCAGATAGATCAGTGCAAGGGATGTACTATGGGTAGGTTTTTGAATACCACATTTCATTAAAAGGAGAACTGTTCTTCGATGATCCTAGAGAGAATTCACACAGATGTGTGTGGGCCATTCTTGGTTGCTTCAACAGCAAAACACAGGTATTATGTTATTTTTGTTTATGAATATTCTCGTAGATGCTAGATCTTCTTCATGTAGAAGAAAGATCAAACATTCTCAAAGTTCTATGAGTTTAAAGCATTGGTGGAGAAAGAGTCGAGGAAGCAAGTGAAGGCTCTGTGGAGTGATAATGGTGGTGAATATGTCTTGAATGAATTCAAATACTTCTATAGAAAAGAAGGAATTTGAAGAGAACTCATAGCACCTCATAACCCATGGCAAAATGGGGTCACGGAGAGGAAGAACATAACAATCATGGGTGTTGCACGAGCTATGTTGCATGATCAAGGCCTACCAATGCACTTGTGGGCAGAAGTATGCAACATTACGGTTTATGTGCAAAATCTTTGTCCTCATAGAGTACTTGGCATGAGAACATCTGAAGAATCTTTTACTGTTAAGAAACTAGATGTTTCTCACTTTAAGTTTTTTGGCTCATCTTTTATGTGCATGTGACCAAGAACACCACAAAGAAGCTAAAGTCGACTACTGAAGTTGGGATATTTGTGGGGTACACATAAACACCCCATAACTATCGTGTGTATTTTGCAAACAGTCGAATGACAGTGGTGTGACAGGATATAAAATTCAATGAGGAGAAAGCCATGAAGTTGTCGCTTGAGAGGGAGCTAGACTTGCATGCAAAGGAGGAACTACTTGTTCCCAAAGATGAGTCTCTATATGTGGATCAGCCATAGGAGAAGGTTCAAGGAGTGGAGGAGTCCACTCACGTAAAGCCAAACATCAGAACTGGCAGAAGGCATACCACAGAAGCTGAGAGGCTAAAGCTTGATGCAGCACAGAATGTAGGAGTCCCTATTTCACAGTGCAGACAGAGATAGTCTCCTGACCGATTCATTGGATACATGGCTCTCATGAGAAAATGTATTGTTACTGAGCCATCTTCCTTTCAGGAATCAGTGCAAGATACCACATGGGTAGACGCAATGGTGGAGTAGTATGACTCCATTGTCAGAAACAGTGCTTGGGAAATTGTTCCAAGGTCAGTTGATAAATCAATGGTAGGTTCAAGATGGATCTACAAGGTAAAGCAAGCTATTGATGGGAGTGTTGAGAAGTATAAGGAAATATTTGTGGCCCTGGGCTTCTCACAGATCAAAGGAATTGATTATGAAGAAAGCTTTGCACCTGTCGCACAGTATTCTTCCATAAGGACCATCCTTTCTCTCTCAGCGCAGATGGGTTGGCACATTCATCATATGGATGTGAAGACTACATTCCTTAATGGGATCATTGAGGAAGAAGTGTACATTGATTAGCCTGAAGGATTTGAGATCTTCAGCAACAATTTGCATGTGTGCAGACTCAAAAGAGCGTTGTATGGCTTGAAGCAAGCACCTCGTGCTTGGTACACTCAGATCAACAGTGATTTCACTGGACTTGGCTTCACCAAGAGTGAGGCAAATGAAAACCTATACCAGATTGTGGTGGAGGGTAAGATTTTAATCATTATTCTTTGTGTTGATTATTTAATATTGACTAGTGATGAGCAGCTGATACACTCATGCAAGGAGGACCTTGCAAAGGAGTTTGAGATGAAGGATATGGGCCTCCTTCACTATTTCCTTGGATTGGAAATATGGCAGCGAGAAGGTGAACTGATTGTGTCTCAAGGCAAGTATTCAAGGGAGAAACTCGGTAAGTTTCACATGGAGGGCTACAAACCCATGGATACTTCTCTTCTAGGAAACTGGAGGAAAGAGGACGCTACATTTGGAGAGGTAGTGGATGCTACTGTCTATCGACAGTTGATGGGTTCGCTCATGTATTTAGTTAATACAAGACTAGACATATGCTATGCGGTGAACCAGCTTATTCAAGCGATGGCTAAGCCTACCAAGCTCTTTTGGAAGGTAGACAAGCATGTCCTGAGATATCTCAGGGGCACATATGAGTATGGCTTATGGTATAGACAGATGAATGAGTGAAGTTGCTGGCTTCATGGATGCAGATTAGGCAGGCAGCCCAACGGACAGAAAGAGCACATCAGGAGGGGTTTTCAGTATTGGATCTACAGTTTTTTCTTGGTATAGCAGGAAACAAAGATCTGTGGCACTCAGTTCAGCGAAAGCGGAATACATGGCAGCAAGTCAAGCTGCATGTGAGGCTATCTGGAAGAGGAAGATCCTGCTCGGTTTGTTCGATTCTCATTTAAATCCTACAGTGATTCATTGTGATAATCAGAGTTGTGTCAAAATCTCGATTAATATTGTGTTTCATGATATATCTAAGCATATAGATATATGGTATCATCATATCAGATATTTTGTGGAGCGGAAGATCATGTTACTTCAATACATTCCTACGGAAGATCAGGATGCAGATATTATGACAAAGGCGCTCACCAGGAGAAAATTTGAATACCATAGACACAGGATCGGGGTGAAGGATAATTCTTTTCTTGTTAAGAGGGAGTGTTGAGATTCAACAAGATGATAATCCTAGTGAAAATTAAGCACCTACACTAGGTGGGGCCCGTAGGCTATTTTTAGGTGATATGTCTATTTTTAGAATTTAGATCAAAGTCTATTTTTAGCATTAATCTGTTTATAGATGGTTGAGAAAATTATATGGATGGATGGGCGTCTATTTTTGGAATGCATGTGCGAACTTGTTTTGTGGAATTCATGTCTAAAAATAGAATGCATGTCAATTATTGTTAGCCCTTAATAATAATTAGACAATAAATAATAATCTATTCTCTTGAAGCACTTGATTTCAGTTAACTGATGTGGAAAACCAGTTAACTGAAGGAATTTCGAGTTCAAAGGTTGGTTGGTGGGACATGCTAGTGGAATTCATTGTAACTGAGTGATACAAAGTTCTAGCAGAGTTGGATGTGTAGTTATGTGAGTTGTAAAGTAGTTTAACTCAGTTAAGTGAGTTAAACTCAGTTGTGCTAGTTGTAACTAGTTGTAACTAAAGATACACTAGTGAGATATCCGCGAATTAAATATTGAATTAATTCACATGGAGTGATCTCACATGCAACTAAATATTTACTATTGTTAACTACATCCATGTCAGATCCAGTGGAGACCCAGTTGAGAGATAGGTGAAAGGGACAGTTTGACTATCAGTTGTGACTATAGTGGGTGCACACTTGCAACCAAACACACATTGGAGATGCCAATGAGGATTGCGTAGTCAAGGCAAGGCAAGATCAAATTCATTCAGGGATTGTGATCAGCAAGGATTACACAGTGGAGGCAGGTTGTCAAGAGGCAGTAAATCGATGCATGTTTATGCCAATTTTTGTATGATAGTGTGAGACGATTGTATATTGTACTGAGAGCTCCTGGATTAGAGTTTTGTATGAGATTGTTTAATGATCCATGATATATACATAATATATGATAGTGGGGATTTTAGCTTTATTATTTCCCGATAAAAACATCTGTGTTATGTGTGATTGATCTTTCTTCATGTGTTTTCAATTGGCGATCAAATTTCCGCAAATATTTAAGTAGAAGGATTATGTATTTAACAATGAAATATAATTGATAGATCAGAAGAATCTAACAATACATAATTGTATTAAAAAATTCTACAGTAATGACTCCCAAAAACATGAGAATAAGACAAAAAAATGGAGGTTGCACCATCCAAGGCCACTTGGGCCTAATTTGAGGTGCCATTTGGCACCATGTGATTGGGCATGTGGCAAGCCCTCATTGGTCTAGATCATATGCCACCTCGACCACCTACTTTCCATGTGTCGACTTGTGGTGTTGCCACATCACCTTTTTGTGGATCCACTTGTTTTTTTTACTGGGCTGCCACATTAGATTTGTGTGTCCCACTAGGCCTACCACATGTCATGCATACGGCCTGCCACGTGGTAGAATGTTAAATTTGACTTGTTTTTTTGTTGTTTGGTACAAACTTCAAACTATAATAACTTTCTCATATAAAATCGGATTTTAGTTTTGTTCACACCATTGGAATCAGGGCGACAAGCACTACAATCTTGTCTTGGTTCAAAAGCATTCTGACCACTTTTAATTTTGACCATTTCTGAGCCCTCTTGGTCTCTTAAGGATGTATGGAGCCACCTGGATCAAAATGTATTATTTAAAATATCTTCAAGATGAACCAAAATCTGATTATAACCTAAAAATCCATCAAGGAAAGACATTAATTCAGATCCAACAACTGATTGCAAAATTTGTTCCATAGGTGGTAATAGGAGATTGTCTTTTAGGCAAGCTTTGTTAAGGTTCCTAAAATCTATACAAATGCGGATGTCACCATTATTTTTCCTAACATGGACTAAGTTTGAAACCCACTTTGAATGCCTAATAGGAAATATGATCTTAGCTTTAAGGAGTTTATTTAGTTCGGATTTTATTTGACTTTCAAGATTGGGGTGAATTTTCCTTAACTTTTGTTGTACAGATTTCTCAGTGGATGTCATTGGGATAGTATGTTGGAGAATGGAGGTATCATATGTCTTAAGATCTTCATATTTCCATGAAAAAACATTCTTATATTTCTTTAGTAAATGAATTAAGGTTAATCTCTCATCAGAAGAGAGACCAAGACCTAGATTGATATTCTGAGGATTGAGATCAGTGCCAAGGTTTACTAGTTCAAATCTTAAGGTTGAACTTTGTAGCTTAGAATTAGTAACTTTCTTAGATATGTCTTCGAGTCATAAATATCTTCAAGTTTTACCATAGATTTAGGTATGGCATTCTCATCGGTTTTTTGATTCGAATATATTTCATGTTCGTCTTCATCGATTAATTGATCATCATATGACCCTTTTGATGTGAAAAAGGTTAGAACATATTCATCGTTATTAAATACTCTCCAGTTTGTGACATTATCAGGAATAGATGGGCGAAAAATCAATTCTATATAAAATTTATCTCGACTATAATCCTCAGAAAGAATAAGTCTGGATGTTACATTAGCTAGAAGGTTAGCACTTGCATTTTGGAGCCTTGGGATAGGCGAGACATTGAATCCTAAGAAGTGTGAGGTAAGAGAGTGTACTAGTGACTGCCAATGTTTGAGATGACCATAAATAGAGTGAATAGTATTTCTTACCTATTTCATAACTATTTCATAATCACCATATACTTGAAGATATTTGACACCAAGGTCTATTGCTTTATACAACCCTTGGGTCAATGCCTCATATTCTGCAGTATTTTTTGTGCATTCAAAATCTAGCCTACATGCCATCATTTTCTTTTCTCCTTCCGGACTAATTAGTATGCAACCATCTCTTGCACCATCACTGGATTTTGATCCATAAAAGTATAATGTCTAGAATAAATTTTTAACACAAGGTTATCTACGATGTTTATATATTTGGAAGAGTATGACTAAGAAAATTTTTCAATTTGAGAATTAATTGAATTGATAAGAAACAGAGATTTTTGTGCATTTAAATTTCCCAAAAAATATTTAGCAGATTAATTTCCAAGGATTTTATTAGTAAAATCCATTGGTTCATTTTCATCCTCAAAATCAGTTACTAAGTATTTCATGTGTTTTTTGTGTTCAACTAGAATTTGATTTGGCTTACCATTATAGGGAAGCCACATATGAGACCAATCAGTGGCAAAATAACCATGAAGCTTTTCTAACCAATCTCCATTCAGAATTAAATCATAAAAGTCAGGAATATCAACAACTAAAATATCAATTACTTGATGAACTTTTGAATTAGAAGCTAGTCTAATGAGCACAGAATTCATTTCTCTTGAAACCTTGACTTTGGTTCTATCTAACTGCAAAATGTGTACTGCATAATTTTGAGGAGAAATGTTTAACTTCAAACAAACAGAGTATGGCATAATATTTGAAGAAGCTCCAGAGTCTATCAGGAAATTATGCACATTCTTGTTAAAAACTTCAAAAGTCAAAAGGAAAGGAGGAGTGTGAAAATAGATATGTCTCTGATTAGGATAGCATTAGTCACGTCGATATTTTCAGCTGAATCAGTAGGAGGTTTGCCAACTCCTTTTGAGGATTTAGAAGTAACAGGTGCAGGTAAGGGCGAAGCAGAGACTACATTCATTTATTTGAGTAATATTTTCTACTATTGTTTTAATTTACTCACCTCATACATGGAGATATTTGCCTTAACTTTCTTCATATCTTCCACTACATTATACTCAATGGTATCTGAGACCACTAAGGTCTTTTATGTAGATGGATAGGTAGAAGAAGGTGGGCTTGATTGAGGAGAGGGAGTATTTTTGTTAAGTACTTTGTCTTTAACAACTGGGGTTGAAGATTTCTGCTTTTAAGGAGACTAAGGAAGATCAGTAGAATTTTTACTTCTAGTGTTAACTGGAAGTGCCTCGTGTTCTTCTTCATTATCAAATGTAGGAAGAATAAAATCCCATAATCCATGAAATTCAACCAACTCTTCATCATGTGATTCATCTACGGACAATATTGTTTCATCCTCGTCTTCATCCTGATCTAATTTAGCATTAGAGATTAAATTTTGGGGTTGAGAATTTGGAGCCTGGGCTTTCTTAAAATATCTGAAAGGTTTCTTTGAAGAAGATTTAGCTACTGGTTTTTTAATTTTTACCATGTCATTTGACATAGTTTTGGAATTTCTGCATCTATGAACTCCTTCAACCCATTATCATCCAGCACCGCCTCCATCCTGTCCTTCCATGCAATATAATTGAAGCTGCCCTCAAGGGCATACTCCAATCCCAATCCATTGAAAGACATTTCAATGAATGCTCAACTTCGACACCAAGAAAACACTGTAGCAAATTCGAATTCCACCAGCACAAAACTCAACAGCTTCAATAATTGCAATCTGCTCTGATCAATATCGCTCTGATACCATGTAGAAATTATATTACTAATATGTTATATATCCAAGATTCTCCTGATCGCACACTATTTTAACTTCATGCACAATACAGAATCTATTCCACCATTGATCATCACATGCGGAAATTAAATCAATTGCAATGCACACATGAAACCATAAAAATTCACACACATTAACACAGTTTTTTAACGGGAAAGCCTGAAGCTGAAAACCCCAACTATCTGTATATAATATATGTCATAGAGATCATGTAACAATCCTCATAAAAATATGATCATATCAAGCTCTCAGTACAATGCAATCACTACACACTAATCAGGCCCGATCTTGCAAATCCATGCACCGATCTTTGCCACCTGCTAGCCTGCCTTTACTGCGTAATCCATGTTGAAGAATGGCTATGAATGAACTTGAATCCACCTATCTTGCACTGCGCAATCCTCATTGGCATCTTCACTGAGTGTTGGATGCAATCAATGCATCACTATAGTCACAACTGATACTCATCTTGCCCTTTCACCTATCTCTCCATTGGTCTCCACTGAAACTGTCCATGCACTGTAGTTAACTGATGTATTCTTCAGTTGATTAATGAGTTATTATTTAGTGAATTAACTAGTAATTAATTCACATCACTCTCACTAGTGTATCAATCAGTTAGACTAGATACAACTAGCTCAATTGTGTCTAACTGATTTAAAAACTGAACACAACTCCACCAACTACTTCTATAACTCCACCAAACTCTGTCACATGAGTTCTAACTGAATTCCACCATGCAATAGCTCTAGTAAACCCTCAGGAATAGTGTAATTCCTTTTGTCAGTTGTTGTGCCACATCTATACACTTAACTGAAGTGCTCCAAGAGAATAAGATAATGTTTAGAGTAAAAATATTACTAAGAGATATTAATATTCGACATATATATTTTTAGACTGGCAATCTAAAAATAGATTCCACCCAATATGTCTAAAAATAGAAGTCCATCTATTTTTACAACTTGACCAACCATCCACAAATAGCATCCTGCAACTCATAGAATATGATCGACATGTCTAAAAATATACTTTGCGCCAAAAATAGCCTGCGGGCCCACTTAGTGAAGGCGACTCTTTTCACTAAGCTCATCATCTTGTTGAATCTCAGCAATTAACACTTTGCTTCTATGCTAGAAATTCTTGTTCCAATTGAAGGATCCCTCCATCCTTTTCTTTGATTAATTGTTGAACTTCAGTGGCTTTGTCAATGGTGGCAGATGCATATGCTCCTACAAACTAAGTCAAATGTGTTAGATCCTTAGATGGATCTACTTGCAATTCCTTCCAAACTACTTCCATAGAGACATCTCCAAGAACAAGGATTTGTGACTATTATGTTCTTCTCCTTTTTATTTGCCTATTCATGACATATTTATGCCTGGGGATATAACATATATCTAATGGAGGTATTTCCTCAATTTTTAACACAATTTATTGATGTTGGGTAAGCTAGGATAAATTCTACTTCCTCTGTGTTAACTGATTTTTCAGTTGACCCAGTAGTAAACGGGTTCTGACTTTTACCATGAGGTGTTTCCAACTTTTGTTGATGATAAATGACCACCACTTCCTGGTCTCCTTTCAACTGTTGATTAAAATATTTCCAGACATCATCTAAGTCAATTGGAAACAGGGGATCTTTGGTTTGAATTATAGAAGACTTATCTTCTTTTGTTCCACTAAGGACTTCAGTATCCTTGGTTGTTCATTTTCCTGCTTTCTCTATTTTTTTCCCTCTATAAGATAAGTTGGGATACCTCCAATATATTTAGAGGAAACCCTTCTAATTTTCTATTTCTATATTTCTTGAACTTTGAAATTTGAAGCGGATTGAGGCATGATGCTGCTAATTTCTGCACTATAGAATAAGTATCAACTAACTCAAACAAGTGATCAAAATTGTCATCTTCATGGAAAAATGATTTGATTTTCACTTGAGTTTAGAAATTTATGGAAACTTGGTTTGGGTCATATTTCTTGTTATAAATTGTAAACAATTTCAAGTGTTGTATTTGATTTATTTCTAACCTCGCATGCTTGAAATTGTCTAACACATAGACACCACAGTGAATAGGAAAAGAGGGCCATGAAGCTTTCTTTGCTTCTTTCAAAACCTTAGTCAATCCATTACTGATAGTATGATAAGTAATTTCTCTTGCGAGAATCCTATTTGGAACATAAAATGGTAGGACATGTGGTTGGGCTAAGCTCCTTAAAACTCTGACATATAGGTAAACAATTCTTTGCCAAAACAATTTCCAATAGAAGTGAAGTCTGCTTGAGCTTCTTTCAACAATCTGGGAGCCTTTTCATCAAACACAGCTTGAAATATTGGGAGCATAACTCCATGTCAGATCTTGTCGAAATGAGTTTCATATTTTGATTCGCATAGAATACTATGATATACATGAATGGGAGTAGGGCCTTGGGTAGTCCATTTCAAACCCATGGTTGGAAAATATGAGGTAAAACATACTGCATCCATAATGTAGGCACTCATATAAAATGGGGGAAGTATTTTAGATGAAATGGAACGATTATTTCTATATTCAAGAATCTGGGTAGTAATATTATTTAACAAAATGGTTCCCTAGTTGATGATATAAGAGATTGTAACAACATCCATAAGGGGAAACCATTCAACTGAGAATTTAGTGGTATTGGGTTGGCCAAAAAGTCTAGACATCATTGAAAAAATATAAAAATAGGGACCATCAAGAAAATTAGTGGAATACATACCCTTATCATCATGTTTATGCTTGTTAGGGTTGCTGCTCCATTGCTTTATGGGGTCTGATTTTATCTCATTCTCCTTGGAGAATTGTGCTAGGAAATTTTTATCATATATCTTCTCTAGGTCTAGAATGTGGTACATTTTATTCAAATCTTCGGCTTTAAATGACCCTATCATTGTACCTCTACTTGTTAGGAAAGTTTTGTCTCCAATGTTGAGGTTATCAATAATCCATTTTACCATATCTGTATATGGTAAAATCTTGGGGCGTGTAGCAATTCAATGCAGAAACGAGTTGGTGACCTCTGCTATAGTAGCTTATAAGAATTAGAAGCGTCTGCAGTAGCTCTTCTCTCAACCATGTGGGGTTTCTCACCTTCAAATAATATGTTATTTTCTTCCCAAGAAGAAGAACCACTCTCTGATGCGCACGTTGTATATGTGAACAAAGGGGGGAATCTTCGTTACTTCACTAGTAGAAGTTGTAGGATTAGTGGGAGCCATGGGCCTTTTGGATTTATTTGTAGCCTTATACATTTCTGAGGAACTCTGCTTGTTTAGAATTTCCTGCAAAAAATCAATGACAATAAGTAAAAAGGGGGCAGTCTTGTTACAACAGAAGAGTAGTGTAACAATAATGGAAATAGTGGTAGAATAAAAATTGGCATGCGGGTAATCTAAAAATTTAATACTCTTGCGGTCAAATCATTTTTGGAGGCTTGACTTGTTAAATTGTTAATTTATGGCACTAATAGAAAGCATGGGTTCATGTGCCCGAGTAATCATTTAAGCATTTAAATAAGATCTATTCGTGTGTGAAGTTCTTAGAATGTCGAATAGCCAATTTTTTCCGATTGCGATCAATTCTTTTTTCGTGCTTATAAACCTATTCAAGTCAGAATATTTAAAGTTTTTTAAATGCTTCAAACATTAGTGGGGGGGAAGGAAAGTATAGAATTTTACGATGCGATATCGAAATCGCAATTTTGGCGAAATTGGATAGTGGGTAGAAGTGGTAATTAGCGAGAGTGTGATGCGATGGAATACATTGCATCATGGAAATGTCAATGGTGGATTGAATTTTGACATGGTAGAAATGTGATGTGTGATTTTTGATTGATTACATGGTAGTGGTTGGTCCCGTGGTTCAGTTTTCATGAAATATCGTTCGGGTGGAAGCCTTTTTACTTTACTAAATTCTTTTATTTTTTTTGCATCACAAATCATTTAGAGTGGCTTTAAAAGCCATATGTCGTCAATGTGATTTTGCGATTGTGATTTGCATGCATGTTTGTTTTGAATCTTCAGCTTAAGTGTCCTTTAAACATAAAGGTGTCACTTAACCCATTTAAATCTTATTTATATTTGTATTAATCACTTAAGGGTTTTATTCGTTCTAGTCTAAAAATTTTAAAAAGGGTCCCCTTTATTTTTCTAAGGAAACCATTCTAAAATAATGGGGGTTATTGAATAGCACAACACCCTCTTCACAAAACATGTCTTCCTCCCTTTCTTCTTCTTCGCAAAGCTTTGATGCTAGTAATTGGGCAACTAAGAAGAAGAATAAAAGGAAGAATCAAGATAAGAAAGGGTCTAATTAGTTAACCACGGTTGTGAATTTTGATAGTGTTGAGGGACCCTCCAACATGCATCGTAAGTCCAAATACCCTTGAAATATTTGTAAGGGTGACCATTTTCTTATCAATTTTCCTGGTATTCCTAAGGTCTTGGAAGTATGGTCTATGTATTCTCATCAACTTACTGTTGGTTCGTCAACTATTCGCTCTAAGGTTCCAGGGGAAAAGGGTATAGTTAGGTTTTCATGAAGGTTATGTAAAGGGATTCATCAAAATCACATTTTCCCTCAAATGGATTAAGCCCCAATTTTTTTTGAAAACCTTATTGTTCCTCAACAACAACTTCCAACTAGTTACCATAATATTTCTCCCGACCTACCCTTAGTTTACAAAGTGATTGATCCCATTCCAAGTTTTTTCAATCCCACTCTTCCCTTAGAAAGTGAAACCCATATCAGTCAAGTTGATGAACCATTGATTGATGAAAAGGTCAACTCAATTCCATCTTCATTTGATCCCACCCTCCCTTTAGAGAATGAAATTTATCTTTTTTTCTTTTCTTCTATTTTAGAATGTGATTTTTCAAATAAAATTCTAATGTTATGGATCCTAAAGACTTTTCTAAAAAATAATGCTTCTCACATAAGCCTACATCTGATAATCAAATTCATACCACTCAAGTTTTTCTTGTTACTTCAAATTCTTCCACACAAGGGATAATTTCATTTGTTTCTATGGAACCCCCTCCAAGTATTGAGGTTATTTCCTTTGATTAGAGTAGACTAGCAGAGGCTCATCTCACTTCTTCCACCCATTTCCAAATCATTGTGAAGGCTTATGATAAAAATGTGTGTCTCACAAATCTAGATGAAGGAGATTTTGTTAGTATTTTATCCTCAACTGCTTCACAAGCTTTGGGTTCCCCTCGACTTGTGTATGTTACACAAAATATTTTGACTTTTAACAAAATAAACAGTGAACCTTTAGGGATCCTTCCTAAGTTACCAATTACTCTAGAAGGAAAAATTCTTTGTATTGATCTTATGGTAGTCCAAGACCCCTTGTATTTTAATTTTCTCCTTGGGTGAGACTATGTCTATGCCATGAAAGCTATCGTTTCCACACTCTTTCGTGTGATGTCTTTCCCTCATAATGAAAACATTCTAAATATTGACCAGATTGCATTTGCTAGTCTTGATTCGATTACCAACCATCTGACATCCCTAAATATTCCTTATATGTAAGTGGTATCTACCCCACCATAGGTTAATTATGTGGCAACTAGTCCCATACATTCACTTCCCGATAGAAATGAGCCTCTAATTGTATGCTCATCTTCTTTTGACTTAGATCTAGTAGGTGACATGGTGAACCCGTCAATGGGGACATTTTAACCCAATTTTCTTACCACTATTAAGTCCCTTGACATGTGTTCCTTCCATAGAACTATTCTTCCTTTTGATGAAGACCTCTTGGAAGCCATGATCGAGATGTGTCCCTTGGCATGTATTCCTTTTAGAGAATTATCCTCTTGGAATCCATGACAATTTTCCATGAGCATAGTTCCTTTTCTTTTGTAAAGCTAGTCAAAAAATGAAACAAGGTCCGAGCATAGTTATTTTTGTTTCAAGCTTGCATAAAAATGAAACCAATCCTTGTTTCATTTTCTTGTGTCAATCTCGTTAAAAAATAAAACGAGGTGATAAGAGCATAGTCTTTTCATGTGTCAAGCTAGCTAAAAAATGAAAAAGATCTCCCTTTGATCAAGTCAAGTCTTTAATCTGATCTCCTAGATGAACCTTCATTTCATCCGCCTATTACTAACCAGTAGTTTACTTAGGTGAATTAAATGAAGCTTGGGGGGGTATGTGCCTAGAATTAAGTCATTACGCTGGGGGCATGAAAAATTATCTCAAGCATATTTTTCCTTTATTTCATGCTTATATAAACATGAAACCACTCTCAATCATAGTTTTTTCTCTATTTCAAGATTGTGTAAAAAAGAAACCTATCTCAAGCACAGTTTTCCTTTGTTTCAAGCTTGTGTAAAAATTTAACCATTGTCAAGCATGTTTTTTCTATTTTTCAAGGTTGTATAAAAATGAAACCTATCTCGAGTTCATTTCGGTTATTATTTTCAAGACTCATTAAAATCATGAAAATTCTGAGCCTCTTTTGTTATCTTTTCATTCTCATAAAACATACATTAAAATGTCGAGTTATTTATGTATTTTCCCGCTCATTAATTAAATTGAAAGTCAGTGATATGAGTACACTTTTATCACTTTTTTGGACTCGTTAAAACCTATGAAAAAGGAACCCCCTCCACACCTTATCTCTCGTGATTGTTAGCCTTTTTTTGCAAGAGGATCCTTATTTTTTCATTCCATGATATTATTTGCTTCACTGATCATTCGCTTTCACTTAGTGTTTTTCCCTTTCCTGAGGAATGATTGCGATGAGTGGTCTTAATAGCGAGCCTTTTGACCTCAACATGTTTTGAGCAGTTTGATCATGACCGAAAATAGTTGCTACCCTTTATACCACTCGTTCCTCTAGGATGATTTTCTCTTTAAGCTCTTTTCATACTCCCAAAACATGAAAATATTTTTGAGTACACATGTTTCTTTCGAATTCATGAAAGTAAGTGAAAGGACGTCTACCTGGTATAAGGTTACTCCTTTTATGGACCACGTAGACTATTCATGGAAAATATATACAATGACTAATTATGGTCAAAAGAGTTCTCCCGTGCATTATTTTACCCTTTTCCAAACTTGAGAGATTAAATTTACGAAAAAGGACATTTTGGAGTTTACTTACGTTTTTCTCCTGACTCCCTAAATATGAAAAATGTTGAGCTTTACTTTCTCCGGCCTCGTTGAAGTTTTACGTTGAAATAAATTTATGAGTTTTAATTTTGTGTCTTTTCAATCTCTTTAAATATGAAAATGACATCTAGTTACCCCTTTCCTGGACTAGTGTGGGACTCGTCAATCATGGTGTGATCGGGCCACTCCTTCATAGGGTTTCTTAAAAATAATCCAAAGGACTCATCCGAAGGATGAGTTTACAGGACAAGCATATGTTATCCTCCTCAAGATTTCATAAAAATAATGAGGCACTTGCCAGTAATGGTGGGGAAAATGGTAAGGAAAAAATTATTCTTATATTGTGAAAATGCAGTATGTTCCTCTTAAACACGACACTCCATCACCATCGTATCTGGGTTAGGAAATAAATTTTCCTCTTAAATGATCATACCTCATTGAAAGTATTCAAACTAATTTTTTTTCTTATTCCTGATTCAAAATTTTTGAAGTCAAAGTGTCGTGTCACTGATATGTTCAAGAGAATTCAAACCTCAGTTAAAATTACCTTGCAAATCATAGCCTTCAATCGTGTCGGCCATCCCTAACTCAGTCGTGAATCACTCCAAATTTTTTCTTAAAAATTGACATGAGTTTCGTGTCATAGACCCTCCTGCAACAGATCACTTCCTATTGACTTCAATTCATTATCTAATAAGTTTATCTAGAAACCTCCTTCAGTACCTTGGAGCCTACATGCCTCAATGGCAAGTTTCTCGCTTTCGATGACAGGTTATCATCATTGGCCTTCGATCGGATGATTCTATGAGTGTTCTATTTCAATACATCTATTCACACTTCATAGATTGTACTAGAGTACCTTGAGAACCATTGTCAATATTGGTGGTTTCTCCTGCACCTGTTAATTGTTCACATCATTGACCGTTAATCGACTGGTTTCTACCATGTTCGATAGAGATGGAGACCAAGACCCTAGATCTAGTTACATCCATCCAGGCTTCATGGAGTTTTAAATATTTGTGATTGCAAATATAGATCCATATTTGGTGACTGTGTCCATATTGTGTCTAGTTTTGACCTAGATATTTGCACATTTTGGTACTTGTTCTTTGAGATACTTGTACTCTTAGTATGGTAATTTCTACCTCAGTGATGATTATATGAATATATTGTGTTATAATCCACGATTTTTTATTTCATGTCTCTAACCAATTGGTCTATAATATGAACTTTTGCATGATAAATCCCTTCATCCCTCAAACACATTTTCTAACTTTTCACTTTAGGGGGGAATTTTTTACACACCAATTTGTCATCATTAGGAAAATGAATGTCAATCTCGATCTCTTTATATCATATAAAGTGTTCCAAATCATTCCCCTACAATTTTGGAAGAAAAAAAATCCCAAAGACAAGAAGAATCTTGGATTGCATTACTTAAAAACCTATTTTTAAGCACTTGTGAATTGTTCCTAAGCACTACATGCGCAAATTTTGTTTTGACCATTGTGGCCTATGAAATCTTGCGCTCTGATATCCACTGAAAAGTGTGCAAATCTCCTAACATGGGTAAAAATAAAAATCAATTTCTAGAATATTTTTGGGTGGAATATTTCTCAACTAAAAGGCCTCGATCTCCTACCTACTTGGGCCTCATCCCTTGGTTCATGGATAAAAATCCGTCTCTTTGTGGAACCCTAATCCCTCTCTTTATGGATCTCATCCCTTGAGAAGAGAATCTCAAACCTCCTCCTCTTGGCCTATAAATTCATCACAGACCATAGGGTAAAGGAGGACTTTGGAATGTAAAATCATGTTGTCAAATTAAGGTTGGATGATCTGGACTTATGCAGGAACGCAATAAAATAATAAAATAATCATAAACATAGAGATGTAACATAAATAAATTCTAATTTCATTAATATCAAAGAACTGTAATATGCTTACATATAGAATATAAATAACTAGCTCAGGCAATGGTAGCTAATCTTTGAGAAGAGATATGGAAACTACATGCCTATGAATGGTGTTACAATAAGGCTCAAGGGCCTTTTAGTATTGAACATCAAAGGGAAACCCTAAACAACCAAAAGCCTAACCCTAGGAGATAGAACTCCAAGAGTTTTTGGGTCTTGTTGGGGTTAGCTTGGAAACCAACTTCCCAGGGTCGTAACTTGGTCATATGATCTCCTTTTGGCGTGTACGATACCTTTTTAGAAATATTTCTCTGAGTATGTTATGAAACCAGCTCACAAAATAGAAGAAAATATAGATCAACGACTTAGAAATCATCCTCTTCGAGGGGGAAACCTCCTTTACATTACATAAATGTACAATTCTTGGATGATTCAAATGAAAAAACCTCCTTTCCATATATAGGATTCCAAGGGGTCACAATATAATCCTAGCCAGAATAACAATAACAATGTAAGGGCAGAACAATAAAAATAGTGGACTTCTATGGGGCACAATAATAACAATATGGGGACTACATGGGCACAACAATAACAATAAGGGGGATACACTAAAAATAAAAATAAGGGAATACACTAGTATTATAGGGACCTATCATGCCCCTCTCCTTCAAAAAAGTGTTGTCCTCAACGCTTGAGTAGTTCTAGATGCTTCTCTATAAAGTTATCATCCTCCCATGTCGAATCTTCAGCGAGTAAGTTCTTCCACTTGATGAGATGCTCTGAAATTATTCGATTTCATAGCTTTAAAGTTCTTGTTTTCGTGACTTCTTTAGGTTCCAATATGATTTTTTCTTCTTCGTTAAGTTCTAGAAATATTATTTGAACTGGTAGCTTGTCACCTATAACCTTCTTTAGGCATGAAACATGGAAAATTGGGTACACTCGGGAAGATGCGGGAAGCTCCAATTTGTATGCCATAGTACCAATATTTTGCAACACTTTGTAACAACCATAATACTTTGGTGATAATTTATTATCCTTCTTAGCTTGCTTGAGGGACATTTGTTTGTATGGTTGTATCTGTAAAAATACCCAGTCGCGTACATCAAAACATCTTTCATTGTGATGTTGATCTGCTTGTGGTTTCATTTGATTCTACGTCAAGGTGAGGGTATCCTTTAAGATTAGAAGAACTTGTCATTTATGCTTGATGTGATATTCCACTCCTTGAACCTTAGAATTTTATTTTAAAAATGATGTGATGGAGGGTGAATGATATCCATAAATTGCCATAAATGGGATCATTTTTGTTGTAGTATGGAAAGAAATGTCATACCACCATTCAGCTAGAAGTAACCACTTGACCCATTGTGTTCTTTTATCATATACAAAGCAATGAAGTTATCATTCCAAATGTTTGTTTACTATCTTAGTTTGCCCATCAGATTGAGGATGATATGATGAGCTATGGCTAATTGAGTACCCAAACAAGAAAATAATTCCCTCCAAAAATTTGTTGTAAAAATGGGATCTCTGTTGCTTACAATAATCTTTGGGTTTCCATGTCGCTTTTGAATTGTTTCCATAAATGCAGTATTAACTGTATTGGCTTTAAATGGATAAGATAATGCACAAAAGTGTGCATACTTTGTAATTCTATCAACTACCATCATGATGATAGTCTTTCCTTCAGACTTGGGTAAACCTGTGATAAAATCCATTGAAACCTCCTCCCAACGTTGACTTGGAATGGATAAAGGTTGTAATAGACCTACGGTCTTAATTGTCTCAAATTTATTTTCTTGCTAAACCAAATATTCTACGACAAAAATTTGAATATCATATTTAAGGCCATCCCAAAAAAATTCCTTCTTGGCCCTGTGGTAAGTTTATAAAAATCTTGAGTGCCCTCGTAAGGGAGAGGTGTGCAATTCCAAAAGAAACTTTTGTTTGAGTTGGGAATTATTACAAAGATATAAGCAATCTTTGTACCATAATGAATCATTTTTCCACATAAATGTTTCATATGTATTGGGATCTTGCTGCAACTTTTGAATGAGTGTCAACACCTCTTCATCATTATTCCATTCGTCCCTTGCTTTGTTTATCCACTCAGGTTGGATAATAGAAATGGCACAAAGCAATGCTTCCACATCCTCATCCTTTCTTGAGAGTGCATCTGCAACAACATTTTGCTTCCCTTTTTTGTAGATGATTTCAAAGTCATAACCCAACATATTTGTGACCCATTTTTGTTGCTCTTCCGAATTTGAGACTATCATGATCTGTTTTTACCTTGAAGTGTCTTCCCATTAGGTAAGGTCACCATTTATTTAGTGCATGTAGTATTTCCAACATTTCCTTCTCATAAATAGGTTTTGGTAAATACTTTCCTTTGATTGGACGACTTTCAAAAGCAATGGGTCTTCCTTCTTGCATTAAAACTACACCAATTCCATTTCCTAGGGCATCACATTCCACAATAAAGGTTTTTATGAAGTCTGGTGTAGTGGCACATTGCCTCTTTAAGATGTTCAAAGATCTTAGTTTCTTCTGGAATCCAAGAAAATGCATCTTTCTTTAGTAATGATGTTAAACGTGCCGATATTCTCTCATAATTCTTAACAAACTTGCGATAATACCTTGTTAACCCCAGAAATCCTTGAACATGTTTTATGGTTGTAGGGATTTTCCATTCCTTAATGGATTTAATTTTGTTAGGGTCTACCTTAACAACCTCATGAGATACAATATGACCCAAATATTCCACCTCTTGTACTCCAAAGAAAAATTTGGAGGATTTTTCATATAATTATTTCTCCTCCAATAGTTTGAGCACCATTTCAACATGTTGAACATGATCCTTCCAAGAATTAGATTAGCATATCATCAAAAAATACTAACACAAATTTTCCAAGGAAGGATTTTAAAATGGAATTCATCAAACCTTGAAATGTGGAAGGTGCATTAGTAAGGCCAAAAGTTATGACCAAAAATTCATAATGACCCTCATGAGTTATGAATATTGTTTTCAAAATTTCTTCTGTCTTCATTCTAATTTGATTATATCCAGAATGAAGATCCATCTTGGTGATGTAAATTGCTCCGTGTAATTCATCCAATAATTAATCAACGATGGAGATGGGAAATTTATCTTTAATAGTGAGCTTGTTGAGCTCCCTATAATCCCTACACATATGCCACGATCCAATAGTATTGTGCACCAATACTACTGCAGCAAAGAAATAACTTTGAATAGGTTGATTTATACCAGCCTCTAGCATTTCTGCAACCATACGTTCAATATCACTCTTTTGAGCATAAGGATATATGTAAAGCTTGATGTTTGGAGGAACACTTCCTGGAATAAAATGAATAGCATTATCATGATCATGAATAGGTGGGAGTCCTTTGGGAGTCTCAAATACCTTGGAATTATTTTCCAAGGCTTTTTGGAGATTTGGAGAAATAGATGATTTTGATGTTTGAACCTATAGTGAGCATAATTATGCAATTACGCCTTGTTGTTATTTCTTCAGAAGCTTTGTCATGAAATTAGAGCTAATTATCTTTCCTGGATTCCTTGCGATACCCCGTAATTCAACTTCCTTTCCTTCTGAAAAAATTCAAGAAAATTTCTTGAAAATTAGAAGCTACCATCCCCAGAGATTGTAACCATTGTACTCCCAGTACAACATCAGCACCACCCATTAGGATGGAGAGCATTGGACTATTAAATACATATTCCCCCCTGTTTAGTTTGATATTATGGCACTTTCCAGAGCAATTTATAGTTCCTATATTTGAAACCATCACTTGACACTCTGGTGTTGGGTGTAGGAAGAAATTCAATTCCTTGGCTACCTTACAATGAATAAAATTATGGGTATTGCCTTAATCAATCAGCACTATTACATTTTTCTTCTTGATATTTCCTTCTATCTTGAGAGTTTGAGGAGTGGTAATTCCTGCCAACTCATTATAGGATATGGTCAGATTCATTTCTTCTTCCTCTAGGGTTGGTTCCTAGTGTATATCCTCTTCTTTTGAAGTTTATCGTTCATTTTCTTCCTCCTCTTCACAATATATGTAAAATAATTTATTCTCGTCACACTTATGACCTTTAGTGTATTTTCTATCACAACTGTAGCAAATCCCTTTTGCTCTTTTTTCTTCCATTTGTTGTGGTGTCAACCTTGTAGGTTGTGTAATTCTAGGAGTACCAAAACTTACATATTTATAGGTGTGAGTGGTAGGATTCCTTGTCGCCATAATTTTTCTTTCAATTTTTATTTCCAACCTAAATGCCTTCTCCAATGAATCGGGCTCCCAAAGGTGAACCTCATGTTGGATGTCATCCTTTAAAGTACCTATGAATACATCAATCATATGTTCCTCTGGAATATCAGTTACCCATATATTCAATTTTTGGAAGTCCTCAATGTGCTCCACCATTGAACCCTTTTGTTTGATATTTATCAATTATCTAAAGAAGGTGTCGCTCTGTATATCCTCGTAATGTGTTATCATTTCCTCCATAAAAATGGACCAAGTGACAATTTTTTTACGAGAGAAAATCCATCGATACCATACAAATGTATTTTTTTCTAAATATAAAGTTACAATGTGTACCTTTTGTGTATTTTTCACATTGTGGAGATCAAAATATTGCTCCATCTGTAGTATCCATGTTACCAGATCCTTGCCATCAAACTTCCTCATATTGATCTTTGGAATATGGTGGGTCTTAAATCCAACATTAGAGTCTATGAAATCATGATTAACATTTATTTTGTTTTCATCATAATTTTCATCTACTATCGTTTAGCCATTAGGAATCATTACTTGTAGTAGCTTTTTCAAACCTTCCTTTAACTTTTCCATGTCTGCTTTTAGACCATTCTTCATGGCTTCCATGTTGCCTTTCATTTTTTCTTCTATACCATCAATCTTAGCTTCCATTCCATTCTTCAAACCATCCATATTAGATTCCACGAATTTCTTTAATCCATCCATTTCTTTCTTCAAACCATCCATCTTAGCCTCCATTTCATTTTTTTCTACTCTTTATGAGAGCGACATTTGTTTCACTTGGTCTTGTAATTTTGATATATCATGTTGCACTTCTTCCTCTTCATGAGTCATAGTAGATCCTTTTGAGGGCTTAATGGGTGTCAAATTATTTTGGGGGGGAATTTTAGAACCCAATAATGATATCTATGCTTCAATATGCCCTTGGAATCACTTCAAACATATTTTTGAAACAAGACTTATGCAATTTTTAAAACAAAATATGCACATTTTTCTTGTTTTTGAGGAGCTCAATATTGAAACTGATGTATCTCTGTAATTTCATATCCCCAAGATTTGATCTTAAGTCTTTTCATAGCCCTCTAAGTCTTATTTCCAATGACACAGGTTATACCTAATTTTGATTCTTCAAGGTAAATTTATGCCCTATCTCCCACAATGACCTAACTATGGACTAGTTCAGCAAAGCAAACTTGTACAACATGTAATGTGTCATTGTTTTGACTTTCGGATCTGAAATCAATATAAAAGAAACCACATTCCATGCAATTGCGGCCACTTTTTACAAAAATCCAATCTGATGTCTTAAAAAAAAGTTATGACGATTTTCCCTCAGTCACCTGTTTGAGATGAAATTATGGAGCCTACAAAAACCCTAACTTCTTTAGATCATATCTCCGAAAATATAGAGAACCAAGATCTAAAATTTTTACACGACGTTCCTCCAGATTTTAGATCAAATGGGTATTTTTTCAGCTTCTAAACCTTTGTAGAAAAAAAATTATAGCAAACATGCCAAGATTACCTGTTTGTAGTGGCGAAACCCTAGAATCCAAAGCTCTGATACCAAATGTTATGAAACCAACTCACAAAATAGAAGAAAATATGGATCAAAAACTTATAAATCAGCCTCTTCGAGGGGGAAATCTCCTTTACATTACATAAACGAACAATTCTTGGATGATTCAAATGACAAAACCTCCTTTCTATATATAGTAGTCTAAGGGGTCACAATATAATCCTAGCCGACATAACAATAACAATGTAAGGGCACAACAATAACAATAGTGGGCTTCTATGGGGCATAATAATAACAATATGAGGACTACATGGGCACAACAATAACAATAAGGGGGGTACACTGAGGGGATACACTATTATCATAAGGACCTAGCAGTGTACCTCAAAAAAACGTTGTTTAGGGGGTCAAAACAGGTCTGGAAGTTCAAGACCTGTTGATGCCTGGATATGTCGTGGATCAACTCATGATAAATTTCCCAGTAAGAGTCTCAATTAGACTCTTTTCCATTGTGATAGAAATCCTAACTAGTTCAAATGGGTTTCTAGTTACCCGTATCCTATGACTAGCCTAAGTTAACCGAGTGTGTGCTACCTAAACAAGTATGTATAATATGCACAAGAATGACCTCCAATCTTCTTATGAGTGATGGTTATTCAAGAGTGATAGAACAAAAGGAGAAGGAGTCACATGTAAGATAACGTTTAGGTGAGATGATCTTTAGTGATTTTACTTAAACGAGGGCTCAATCAAGCCACTGTGAGGCTTGATCCTTCACAAGGAATCTTAAAAAATAAAATAATCACATGCAATTAAGTCTGTGATGCGGGACATGAAAGGAAACCTATCTTAACTAAGCACCAGATAACCCAGTCCCTAGTCAAGAGCTAAAGTATACTAATTAGAGGGGAAAAGAATTGTGTTTGGTCTTACAATGAATATTTACTCACCAATCCCAAAGTAATTTAAGGATCTGCAAATGTTTTTAGTACAAATGCGAATAAAGATTTCCTGCTAGAAAACTATCAAGATAACCTGATTCGCATACCTAAGTTGAGTTATAAAATGAGTTCATTATAATTTGTACATAAGCAGAGAAAATGATCTTCTCAACTCAATGCTAGACAACACGAGAAGAATTGGTAAAGATAAATAAACAATTATTGATCTTTATCAACAAGTTCCATGAGCTCATTTATGACCCTGTGTATTCATAAAAGTAAGTTAAAGAATTAGCTTAACTTCTAAAAATTAAAAAATGTCTATTATATAAATTTAGTGAAAAAGAAATAATAATATTCCCTTTTAACTCATTTTATGAAAAGCAATTAACAAGATTATTTTGTTTTCTTAAAATATTTAATACCATATAATAATATATATTATTATATTATATATATAAAATATATAAAATATTCAACATGATAGGATAACAATTATATAAGTCAATATATATTATATATAATATATATATGTTAAAAGTTTATTACAATCATAACATGTAGTTATAATAATATCTGTTAACACTGGAAAATCTTACAGCAGAAGACGATAAGGTTTGAGGAAAAATCAAATTTGAACTAATCCTAAATGCTTTTGCGCGCATTAGAATTATATAATATCTATTGTTAACAATATCAATGGCATTAAAATGAAAAATACATTAGCAACAAGAAGGAGTATTAAATTACAAAACCTTGCTCAACATACAAGTACGCAAAACAAAAAGCACTAGGCAAACTAGATTGTTTTTTTGCTTTGAAAATCATAGAAATTTTCATAAGATTTTAAGAAAACTCGGCACGGATTTTCATAAATCTAGGTTATAGGTATCAACCTTCAATATTTTGGGTGTCCTAGAGATTTTTGATGGTGCTGAATCTATTTCCACCATCAAAAACCTTATTCAAACATTGCTACTGCAAGATTTCTTCAAAAAATTTGCCCAAATTTTAGCCACTTTTAACCATCGAGACAATTGTTCAACCTCCATAAAC
This sequence comes from Pinus albicaulis, assembly GCA_034641835.2. Lineage (NCBI taxonomy): Eukaryota > Viridiplantae > Streptophyta > Pinopsida > Pinales > Pinaceae > Pinus > Pinus albicaulis. The sequence continues at coordinate 1,224,535,452 of CM076572.1, read as the reverse complement.
AACTCCACACAAAACTATCAACACAATGCAAAGGCCAACAACAACACAATGCAAATTCCAACAATGACCACAACAATCAATATTACAATTTAATTGACCGTTAATTGATCACGTCAACTCCAGACAAAAATATCAACACAATGCAAAGGCCAACAACAACACAATGCAAATTCCAACAACGACCACAACAATCAAGATTTAATAGACCGTTAATTGATCACGTAAATTAACTTATGTTGGAATTTAATTTCCAACTTCCCGTATAAGCTTGCAGGACAGCAGAAGTTAATTGAGAAAAGATTGAAAGGCGGCAGAGTTAATGTTGATGTGAATTTAAGCAGGCGCGAGTTGAATGCAGGAGCATTGGAAGAGCTGCATCTTATCTGCAGCAACAACCACATTAAAACCTTCACCAAACAAATTTAACACCAAAGGAAATTTACCGCCAGATTGAAAGGGCCACGTGGAGAAAATATATTGGATCACATTGTTTTGTTGGGCTGGATGCATTGCCAAAATCCGGACCCGAATTTTTATAGGTAGAATTTAATTTGGAATTCGCGTCACACATTGGGCCTACGTCAGCATTTTATTTTGGAACGCGAAATATTTTGCAATCGAGTTTGTTTTATGGTTGAAGTCCGTAAAATTTCATAAAGGTTTTAAACCTTCGGTAAAAGTTTTTTACTAAGGTTAATATATATTATAAATGTTTTTAACATTTATAATATATATATATATATATATATATATATATATATATATATATATATATAAGTAGTGTTTTTATTTTTAAAGTTATGTTCTGGAAAGTTTTTAAAAGGCCCGAAAGCCAAAACAAAAGAAAGGGGCATTGAATGTAATTTTTATTTACTGTGTAATTTTTTTTATTAAAAGTTTATTTACACGGCAGTGTATAAAAGGGAAAAAGACAGATTGTAAGTTTAGAAGTTTTTACACACAACAGAGTGTAAAAGTTTGAAGTGCATAGCAGTGCGTTTATTTTTCTTTTAAAGAGTGAACAGAGTATTTTCTATGTGAGACAGAGAAGATTTTTGCTTGGCACTGTGTCTTGTAACAGTCCAACATTTTGTAATCCCTCTTAGAGGAAGAAGTTTTTTTATTGTAATAGATTTTTACAGTGAATGAAATAGTTTGTTTTCAGTGTTGAACTCTGTCTCCTGTGAGTGAAATTTGTTTGTATTTCTCTGTGTTAAAGAAGGGGAATTTCTATTGTAATATTGAGAAATTCCAACATGGTATCGGAGCTAGTTCAGGCTCTTTGAAGATTTCAAAGAAGCTGAAGAAGAAGAAGACTTGTTGAAGCGATTTCTCCAGCAGTGTGAAAGCCCAACAGAAGTCAAAAATTTCAGGTATTTCTCAAAGATAACAGAGCTGTTGTTTTGTTTTAAAAGAGTTTGTTCTTTCAGATAAGGAAAGACAGTTTGTATAATTTCAGTGTTCAGTTTAAAAGCAATGGCTGGAACAAGCACTGGAGTGAGCATTGGAAATGTTCAGCTTCCACAATTTAATGGAAAGAATTATGATTGTTGGGCCATTACCATGAGAGCCCTGTTTGTCTCAAAAGACTTATGGGAATTTGTAGAAGATGGTTTTGTTGAACCAGCTGATGAGCAGGCTTTTAATGCCTTAACTCAAGTAGAGAAGGATTTATTGAAGAAAAATAGGAAGAAGGATGCTAAAGCCCTCTTTTATTTGTATCAGGCAGTAAATGAGAGTGTGTTTCCAAGGATAGCAGCAGCTAAGAGATCCAAGGAGGCATGGGAAACTCTGAAAGTAGCCTATCAAGGTATGGAGAAAGTTAAGACAGCAAAACTTCAATTGCTGAGAAGAGACTTTGAAACTCTTTGCATGAAAGAGTCAGATAATGTAGACACATTTTTTACACATGTGATTGGGATTGTAAATCAGATAAGATCCCATGGAGAAACTCTTGAAGAAAGAAGAATTGTGGAGAAACTTTTGAGAAGCTTACCCTCAAAGTTTGATGTAATTGTTACCACCATAGAAGAGACCAAAGATCTCTCACAATTCACAGTGGATGAACTTCATGCCTCACTGATAACTCATGAACAGAGATTGAGCAAAGATGAACATTCATCTCTTGAGCACGCCTTCAAGACCCAGATGCCTTCAAGAAGAGGAAGAGGTCAAGGCAAAGGAAGAGGAAGAGGCAGAAGCCAAAACAGAGGTGGAAGGTACAGTCCTTCACATTCACATGGAAGGAGCAACAGTCAAAATCAAAGCCACGGCCAATGCAACAGCCAACAAGGTGGACACCAACACCAACATGCTCATGGACAGAGGTATGACAAATCCAATGTCCAATGTCATTATTGCAAGAAATATGGGCACTATGCCAATGAGTGTAGAAAGAAGCAAAATGACATGAAAAATAAGCAGAAAGATAATGTAGCCAAAGAGGAAAAGAACCCAAGTAATGTGTTATTAGCTTGTAATGTAGCACAAGATAGAGAAGATGATGTTTGGTTCTTAGATTCAGGATGCAGTAATCATATGACTGGAAACAAAGTAATGTTTGCCAATCTAGATGAAGAAGTAAAATATGAAGTGACCACAGGGACTGATACTAAGATCTCTGTCAAAGGAAAAGGCAGAGTTAGTATTCGAGCTAGAAATGGAGAGCAGAAATTTGTCCCTGATGTATATTATGTTCCAGGTCTGAAGTGTAATCTTTTGAGCGTTGGGCACCTCATAAATAAAGGTTACAATGTAATATTCAAATATGATGTGTGCACAATAAAAGATGTACCTCCAAGCAAGAAAATCATTGCTGAAATCCAAATGACCAGCAATAGAATGTTTCCTCTCAAGCTCAACACTGACTTGAAGGGAAAAGGAAAGAGCATAGCAGCTGTAACACAAGAAGCCTTACAGAAGGAAGAAAAATATGAAAATTGGTTATGGCACCTGAGATTTGGACATCTCAATTTCAGAGGATTAAATTTGCTGCACAGAAAAGGAATGGTAAGAGGTTTGTCATTGATTGAGAAGCCTGACAGCCTATGTGAAGGTTGCATCTTGGGAAAGCAACACAGAGAAAATTTTCCATCAGGGAAAAGCATAAGGGTGAAAGCACCCTTAGAAATCATCCACTCAGATTTATGTGGGTCGATGCAAATAGTATCAGTTTCAGGCAGAAACTACATGCTGACCTTCATAGATGATTACACAAGAAAAGTGTGGGTTTATTTTCTGAAATATAAGAGTGAAGTTTTTCAGAAATTTCGCCATTTTAACGCTTTTGTAGAAAAACAGAGCGGACTGCATATAAAAGTTCTCAGAACAGACAGAGGAGGAGAATACATATCAAAAGAATTTCTGCATTTTTGCAGAGAGAATGGCATACAGAAGCAGTTTACCACAAGGTACACACCGCAACAGAATGGAGTTGCTAAACAGAAAAATCGAACCATAATGGAAATGGTGAGAAGTATGCTAAAGGCAAAACACTTGCAGAATGAGTATTGGGCAGAAACAGCAAACTGTGCTGCGTATATTTTAAATAGATGCCCTACAAAAGTTGTGATGAACAAAGTTCCAGAAGAAGCATGGAGTGGCAGAAAACAAGGAGTCACTCACATGAGAATTTTTGGATGTGTGGCATATGCACATATTCCGGATCAGTTGAGAAAGAAGTTGGATAGTAAGGGGGAGAAGTGCATTTTCCTTGGATATTGTGAATATTCCAAAGGATACAGATTGTATAACCCATCCACAAAGAAGTTTGTGATAAGCAGAGATGTGCAATTCATTGAAGAGGAAGCGTGGGATGGAAGCATTGAGAAAACAGTCAATGTTAAAAGTTGTTTATCTCATGATGAAGATGAAGGAGATGTGATTGAAATTAACAACCCATCCACTGCACAACGTCCAGCAACGCAAGGACAGCAAGGGACACCTCAAGCGGCAGTGAGAACACCCTTGAGAAGAAGTGGAAGTGCATCTCCAAGCACACCACATGGAGCAGAATTGAGTGCTTCATCAAGCACGACTACACCAAGTGAAAGAGGAACAAAATTCAGAAGCATTAGAGAAATCTATGAGCAGGGTGCGGCAAATGAAGGTATGAATTCTCTATTTGGTTTGTATTGTCAAGTTGATGATCCTATTCATTTTGAAGATGCTAATAAAGATAGAAAATGGATATAAGCTATGGATGATGAAATTAATGCCATAGAGAAGAACAAAACATGGGAGTTGGTTGATCTCCCAGAAGGTAAAGAAGTCATTGGAGTTAAATGGGTCTATAAGACCAAGAGCAATGCTGAAGGAAAAATAGAGAGACACAAGGCCAGACTTGTTGTCAAAGGGTATAAGCAAAAGCATGGTATAGATTATGAAGAAAAATTTTCACCAGTTGCAAGAATCGAGACAGTAAGAGCAGTGCTGTCAATAGCAGCACAAAAAAAATGGAAAGTATACCAGATGGATGTAAAATCTTCCTTTTTAAATGGAGTTTTAATGGAAGAGGTATATGTGGAACAACCTCTCGGATATGAGAAGAAAGGCCAAGAGCATAAGGTCTGCAAGTTGAAGAAATCTCTTTATGGGCTGAAGCAAGCGCCAAGAGCGTGGTACAGTAGGATAGATTCCTATCTACTGGAAAATGGTTTTGAAAAGTGTGAGGGAGAACCCACCCTCTACATCAAAGAAAAGGATGGAAGAATGCTCATTTTTGTGTTATATGTTGATGATGTAATATTCACTAGCAATGATGATTATCTTAGTGAAAATTTTAAAATAGTCATGAAAGAGGAATTTGAAATGACTGACATGGGTTTGTTGAGATACTTCTTAGGAATAGAAGTAGAGAAAAGTGAAAAGGGGATTTTTATATCTCAAGAAAAATATGTGAATCGGGTTTTAGAAAGATTTAATATGCAGGAGTGCAAAGCTGCAATTACTCCCACAGTAATGGGATTGAAGTTGAGTAAAGATGACAGCAGCAAGGATTTTGATCCAAGTTTATATAAAAGCATAGTTGGCAGCCTCATGTATTTGACTGCAACTAGGCCGGATATTATGCATGTTGTTAGTTTAATTTCCAGATTTATGGAGAAGCCAAAAGAAGCACATTGGCAAGCAGCAAAGAGAATTCTGAGGTATGTGAAAGGAACAAAAGGATTTGGCAGAGTTAATGTTGATGTGAAGTTAAGCAGGCGCGAGTTGAATGCAAGAGCATTGGAAGAGCTGCATCTTATCTGTAGCAACAACCACATTAAAACCTTCACCAAACAAATTTAACACCAGAGGAAATTTACCGCCAGATTGAAAGGGCCACGTGGAGAAAAAATATTGGATCGCGTTGTTTTGTTGGGCTAGATGCATTGCCAAAATCCGGACCCGAACTTTTATAGGGAGAATTTAATTTGGAATTTGCGCCACACATTGGGCCTACGTCAGCATTTGATTTTGGAACACGAAATATTTTGCAATAGAGTTTTTTTTATGGTTGAAGTCCGTAAAATTTCATAATGGTTTTAAACCTTCGGTAAAAAAAATTTACTAAGGTTAATATATATTATAAATGTTTTTAACATTTATAATATATATATATATATATATATATATATATATATATATATATATAAGTAGTGTTTTTATTTTTAAAGTTATGTTCTGGAAAGTTTTTAAAAGGCCCGAAAGCCAAAACAAAAGAAAGGGGCCGTGAATGTAATTTTTATTTACTGTGTAATTTTTTTTATTAAAAGTTTATTTACACAGCAGTGTATAAAAGGGAAAAAGACATATTGTAAGTTTAGAATTTTTTACACACAGCAGAGTGTAAAAGTTTGAAGTGCACAGCAGTGCGTTTATTTTTCTTTTAAAGAGTGAACAGAGTATTTTCTATGTGAGACAGAGAAGAGTTTTTCTTGGCACTGTGTCTTGTAACAGTCCAGCATTTTGTAATCCCTCTTAGAGGAAGAAGTTTTTTTATTGTAATAGATTTTTACAGTGAATGAAATAGTTTGTTTTCAGTGTTGAACTTTGTCTCCTGCGAGTGAAATTTGTTTTTATTTCTCTGTGTTAAAGAAGGGGAATTTCTATTGTAATACTGAGAAATTCCAACAACTTAAGCATAAATGCTATAGAGAGCTATCATTGCAATCAATGTTTATCTGTGCCTCCAGTAAACGAGTTTGAACTCCAGCAGTCCAACTTGGACCATCAAAAAGCTCAAATTGAACCTCAATCTCTGCGTGTTACCCACTTCCTCTGCATGTTGACCTCCTCTTCTACGTTCTTCGTCATTTCTCCTTACGCTCTGCGTGCTATGTGTTGGCCACACCTGCGTGCTCTCCTCCTGAGCGATATTTTCTCCCAATCTAATGTTGTGTTCCCCTTTGAGGTTTTGGCTAACGCTATGTTCTGCCACTTTAAGCCTTCTCCACAATGTTGCTAGCGTTATCCATTGTCCCACCCATCCCCCTCTTCTCCACATATAAAGACTACGGATCCCTTTAACTGAAACATGCATATCCATCGATCATAGATGCTGCTTGGATGATCAGTGTAGCTTTCATTCCTAGATGTGCAAAAGTTGGTTCAATCTTCAGGAATATACTTTTGCAATTTGAGTGTTATTTTATGTACCTACAAACAAACAAAATCGTAATTTAAAACACTGGAGGTGCACAATCATCACATGTTCAAATAAAAATCATTTTGGCATATTAAGCATGGTAATAATAACCGAAATGGCTCTTGTTTGGTCACATTTTCTTATGACATGTTGTCGCTCCTAGAGACAGTCTAGAGTTTTAATAGACCAGTGCCTAGGACATCTTAGCATAGCAAGGAGCGTATAATATAATGTATGAAGTTGTCAACTTCAGCTCACATGCTATCTCCTATAAACAGGGAAATAAACTAGAATGGGACCAAGATCCTCAGAAACTGACACAGAGAAAAGAATACTGCAGAGGCAAGATGCAAGATTCCAATATGAAGGCATCAGAAAATTAAGAGACAATTTACTGTAAAGAGGGCCAATTCAAGTAATATGTCACAGAAATCAATTATCAGAAGGGGTGGGCTTGTGAAAGAAATATCAAGAAGATACTAGTTATCATTGGGCTAATATCCAGATACACAACATATCCATGCATGGGCTTACCAATATAAGAATCCATACACAACAATGGCGTTTTAAAAACACCCTCCCAAAGAAACTAATATAGCAGAAATACGGTTTAGATGAATAATGGAACAGTATATCACGCCTGAGCCATATTTAAAGCGCTTGACTAATCCGAGTATGGGTATCAACTAGGATAAATCCTTACAAAAAATCAGTGAGCCACTCGCATTCCAGAAACATGATACAAGAAATATGGATGAAATGAAATGTTGTATTAAAATAACACATAAGGGAAGGTTACATATTATGAAATATCAAAGACCAGAATCCTCTTAAACGGATAGAACTCGTCCTCACTGAGACCCTATGGGCTCTGAGCCTTCATACAAGAGTTTTACAAATTTTATACAAAAAGCCTTTCACTGCATAATTTTCTGATAAAATCTGGAACCCTTCATAATCTGTTCGTTGGGGTTTTTATAGGAAACAAAGAATACTAATAAAGAAAGTGGGTGATGAACATTTAATTGTATCATTAAAACAAAATGGCGGAGACGTGCACGCCCATACTGTTGAATGGTTCTGAAGTGCTGCATGTATTTTGAGGCCGACGTTCTGAAATAAATGCACTGGATGAAGATCTCTTCAGGAACACGGTAAAGGAGTAAAATCATAGAAAGATTTCATCCTTTCCTGAAAGAAAATGGTGCTGAAAAGAAAGCCTTGAGTTATTTTTTTCTTGTTCTTGGTACCCTCTGCCTTCTAAATTTGAATTAAGGCTTGAAACATTCAATGATGATCGTTGAATTCCTCTAATCTCCCGCTGATACCCTCTGCCGCAACATTAATATCTCCGATTACGAAATATGTGCCTCGAATTACCCTGGAGAGTTTGATAGATTTTACCCCTACTGCTTTAATGAAATTCGTGTCGTAAAAGCTTCCCAAGCCTTGATCCATAAATCAATTATCAGAAGGGGTGGGCTTGTGAAAGAAATATCAAGAAGATACTAGTTATCATTGGGTTGATATCCAGATACACAACATAGCCATGCATGGGCTTACCAATCTAAGAATCCATACACAACAATGGTGTTTTAAAAACACCCTCCCAAAGAAACTAATATAGCAGAAATACGGTTTAGATGAATAATGGAACAGTATATCATGCCTGAGCCATATTTAAAGCGCTTGACTGATTCGAGTATGGGTATCAACTAGGATAAATCCTTACCAAAAATCAGTGAGCCACTCGCATTCCAGAAACATGATACAAGAAAGATGGATGAAATGAAATGTTGTATTAAAATAACACATAAGGGAAGGTTACATACTGTGAAATATCAAAGACCAAAATCCTCTTAAATGGATAGAACTCCTCCTCACTGAGACCCTATGGGCTCTGAGCCTTCATACAAGAGTTTTACAAACTGTATACAAAAAGCCTTTCACTGCATAATTTTCTGATAAAATATGGAACCCTTCATAATCTGTTCGTTGGGGTTTTTATAGGAAACAAAGAAGACTAATAAAGAAAGTGGGTGATGAACATTTAATTGTATCATTAAAACAAAATGGCGGAGACGTGCACGCCCATACTGTTGAATGGTTCTGAAGTGATGCATGTATTTTGAGGTTGGCGTTCTGAAATAAATGCACTGGATGAAGATCTCTTCAGGAACACGGTAAAGGAGTAAAATCATATAAACATTCTGTCCTTTCCTAAAAGAAAATGGTGCTGAAAAGAAAGCCTTGAGGTATTTTTTTCATGTGCCTGGTACCCTCTGCCTTCTAACTTTGAATTAAGACTTGAAACATTCAATGTTGATCGTTGAATTCCTCTAATCTCCCGCTGATACCCTCTGCCACAACATTAATATCTCCAATTGCGAAATATGTGCCTCGAATTACCCTGGAGGGTTTGATAGATTTTACCCCTACTACTTTAATGAAAGTCGTGTCATACAAGCTTCCCAAGCCTTGCTCCATAAATTTTTCCTCTGAAACATAGTCCTTTCTGTGATCTCTGCTTCTATAATAGACGCTGAGAATAATAGCAATTTTCCGTCGCTACAACCTTGCAAAACCCGAAAACATGCCAGGAAAACAAATGCATGGGGATGGCGATGCAGTGGGGATGACTGTGTAGCAACATGGCATGATGGAATGATGGAGGTATGTGAGGTGGCGACGAAAAATATAGTGGGACAATGGTAAACAAACTGGGCGAAGAATTTGAAAAAAAAACATCAAAATTTAACTTATGAACGAGGCATATAAGGGGCGGAGGAAAAATGCGACACACACGTGGAACGGGTGATGTGGAGGAAGATCGGGTCAAAAGTGGAGCATGCAAATGATCTAGACCGTCTGATCTCAAGACAAGATCAACGGTTGAAACGGCGTCGAGGGCAATTGCCAGTGGGCCAGGGGTACGATTTCCTTGCATTAAATCTTGTGCAGCTTCAGAGTGCGAAGGCCGTTGGATGAAGAGCTTTAGATCAGACGGCTGACAGTGATATCGCTGGGCGTCCTGTTCCAAACAATAACGCGCAATGAGCTAGCGGTTTTCAAACAGTGTTGCTGCCATGCGTCGCGCGTCGTATGGAATCGCTGCGAAAATAAAAATACCGCATGCTACCCAAAGGCGGTGCGATAGAAACCGGGTGGTTTCTGCACAGAGCATGGCGTGGGGACCACCGGAGCAAATGCATCGCGAACCGTTGATTTGCGATCTGATCGGACGGCGGACAGATGATTGGAGCAGTAAACGGGCGGGCCACAGGCACGAAAAAGCCTTGCGAACAATGTCAGATCTGTACAGATTGACGGTTATGAGCGAGCCCGATATATCTCTGTGATAGGCGTCCTCCGGGCCAGCGCTTGGTCTAGCACTCAGACCATATGAAGAGAAAGATTGAGGGGCTATGGCCAAAAGTTGCCAGGCCATATATATCATCAAATGCGGGTTTTTTGGGCCTTTTTATGCAGTTTTGAGATTAACAAATGGCAACAATAGGCGAAAAAGGGATCTTTTGGGACAAAACGAGGGAGCTTGAGGGGTTTAGGCGAGGTTTCCTATCCAAATTTCTAATAGAATGCTAACATGATCAACATGAAAAATGTTAACAAAATTGGAAAACACATTAGGAAACCCTAGAGCTTTGGTTAAGTTTAGTAGTACGATTTTGAATCCTTCCATTGTTTTACATGCATGTAATATTCATTTCCAATTCATTTGGAGTTGAACGCATGTTTCAATTGTATACCCGGTTGAAAAACAAAGTCAAAGGGCAATCCTTATTCATGTGTTTGTTTATTTTTTATTTATTTATTATTATTTTATTTTATTTTTACTAGAAGAATTGGCAACTGCAGCGGTATCGTACTCGCGTGACACGGGAGTCGAATCCCACTGGCTACCCCTATACTCCTTGGAGGAAACTGCTGATCCCACAACAACAGCCCCTCGGTTAAGACGGGACTTGAACTCGTGACCTACACCACGGCACGAACGTCTTAGCAGCACATTCGCTTGCCACTAGACCAAACCCTGACGGGCCTTATTCATGTGTTTATATTCTCAACGTAATTTGAATTTGTTTTTTGTATGGCATGTAATGCTTAATTTAAGTTTGTTTTATTTACATCGTTTTTAATGTTTGTTTTATATTGAATACAACTTGGGTCTTGGGTCTTAGATATGTACAAATTCGTTATTAGTCTGTGTCTTTCGCAAAGGAGGGACTATACCGATCAATAGTACAATATTAATCGACAATTTGACTTATAGTTGTTTTTAATTTTTAGCCAATGTTTTAGTAAAAATATGTTGGCAAACAAACATTTATCTAAAGTTTCAACTTGTAATGTATGATTTTCATTATACATAAGATATAAGGTTCTAAATTTTAATTTTTGCAGTTTAATGCTAGTTTGTCTTTAGAATTAATTCAAAAACATTAATGTTTGAGATATTTTCTATTTGTTAGACATGCTCTCCATTTTTTCTTAATCCAAAGGGTGTGGTGTAATGGGATGTTTGGCATGTTAGCAGGCATCCATCTGTCTCCACACAAAACCAACACAACACAAATAAAACAAAAGCTACTATTGTTGTGTATTGTTTCTAATCTGCTTATTGTTTGTAGACTTTGTACGTTCTGTCATTTTCTGCTCATTCTCCTGCACCTGAACACCGTATTCTACTCATGCGCACTAGAATGGCAGAAAGAACGCACCAGAATACCTTCACTTCAGTTCATTCTCTAGAGCACTAGAACACCAGAAAAGATACGTCACAAGTGCAGAGAAATCCTTGGGCAAGAAATAGCAGAAATGTTGTATTATGCTCATTCTCCTGAGCGCACCAGAATATCTTCAACTCATTCTCCAGAATATCTTCACCTCATTCTCGTGAGTGTACCAAAATGGTAGAAAGACCAAAATAGAAGAAAGATAGAAAGATATGTCTTGTACAAGTGCAGATAAATCCTTGGGCAAAGTCCTGCGCCTCCTTGAGAAGAAACACCAAGCCAAATATGAGGTTAGTACTAGTCAGCGGAAAAAATGTAACAAAGAATAGAAAAATGGAAAAAAAGTGACAAAAAAAAACATAAAAATGGAAAACTCTTATGGAAAAAATGGAAGGCCCTGCAACAAAAGAATAAACTAGGCATCATACGAGTTCAATAAGAAATGGGAACCCAGGCTTGCTAATCTGCAAGCTTCTCTCCCTGGCTCTACGATAGTGTATTCAGACATTTATACCATTATTAGGCAGGCAGTTCAAAATCCACTCTATTACGGATTTCAGGAGGTAACCAGATGTTGTTATGGAACCGGGCTCGCTAAAGTCGAACAACAGTGTTGTCACGTTGCTTGTCTGTCTTGCCATGATGCAGACAGATATTGGGATTTTGTACATCTGACACAGAGAATGTATAAAATTATTGCAGACCTTGTTATGGAACAAGATATCTCAGTGCTACTTAATTAGTGAGGACTCAGGTAATGATGTAATATTTATTTATGAAGAATCAAATATGTAACATTTCGATATGTTTTGGTAGTGCTCAACATATTTCTTTCGGTAGAAAACAACTGTGTGCCCTTTACGGAGAGATTAATGAAATTTCATTAATTGGATTCAACGAAAATGCATTTCACTTTTTAAAAAAGACAAGATGCAACAAAGCTAGAGGCTACAAGCAACAATGTTAACCTACACAAACCAAAACAGCCACTAGCTCAGTCGGTATAAGTTTTTCACAAGGGCGGTTAGTAGACCAGCGGACCAGTCGCTACGTTGAGTAACATGTACATAGAAACTACAATTAATGATGCTCTCTAACCCTCTACGATGGGATAATGATGCTCTCTAGCCCTCTGGGATGGCATAGAAGTAGCAGTTAGGAGTTCTTTCAATTTCATGGTCTCCACTGACTCTTTTATAACCTATTTTGAAATGAAAAATCCCTATTAAATTAAACAACACTTTGATGCTTACCTTTTTTACAGATATTTTCTGTGCATCTTGCTAGAACATGACATCATAGCCAGTGGTAAGATAGGCAGATGAAACCCCATCTTGCTTGTGCTTTTCGTTAAGGACATTTTTCCTGTGAAATCAACAACTCTCCAAGATGCAAGTCTGGTTCTTTACATGAAATTACTAGACCAATATGTAGGTCAAATACCTTCTTCCAATGATCTCAAACAACTCTCCTCTTTTAGGAGATATTAATTCACAAATTTTTGATCATTTACTCATTTTTCTTTGCTAATTTCTAGTAGAATCATTAATTTCCATTTATGAGTTTACAGATAATTGGTCAAGGCATCAAAATTTCATAACTATTTGAATTAAAATTTCAAATAGTAAACACTAGTCTCAGATTTCATGTTGTTGTTGTTTCAAATTTTGTTTCAGATTTATGGTCCAAAATGGGCAACCTGCCATTTTTGCAATTGTGCAACATAAATACAACCATCCAACTGTCCAAATTACGGGAGACCAACTCTTCCTGGGTTTATTACGGGAGAGCGACTCTTCCTGGTTTTTGTATCCTTTAGTCTTTGCTCGTGGTATTGTTGGTTCAATTTTAACCTAGCATCAGCCCCTACTACCTTCCCTATGAGTACCACTCCCTTCGATACCAGAGTGATATTTCCCCTACTACCTTCCCTATGAGTACCACTCCCTTCGATACCAGAGTGAATCAAAATATCACACTATTTAAACTTAATCCACTCGTGCTTGTACAATGGAGGTTGCTTAACTTCTTCTACAGTTGCAAAAGCAATCACAGCGGCTTGGCTTCTCCATTCTCTTTTCCGTCAAAACAGAGACGGAATGGCTCGGAAAAACCAAATGCCAGATTCGGTAGAGAAATGCATTATAACTGGAAATATGGTTTTAAAAAAAGGAAAGAGAGAGAACATAGAATCTCATGACATGTACATTTCCTGAATAATAAAGGTTATCTAAAACAAGTGTCTGGCATGCAACGATTATTAACTTTATTTTATATTAAATTCTAAACCTGAAAGAAAATTTAATAAAAAATCAAATGGAATAAATAATATTAAAACATAAAATTATTCCATGCAACCCAGTTCCACATATTGTTGTTGGAAGACATACACATACCACTGTTGTGAACTTGGTAGAATGACCCACATGGCCTCTTCCATAACCCATCCATAACCTATTGAGACATCAACTGAACTATTATGCATTGCATTTCACTGGTTTTCTCCATTGACCATATTTTGTGCCATTGTCCCCTTGAATGGTCGAAGCCCCCTCTGTCTTTTGTTGACGATCCCACCACAAAATTAGATACAAGTAACACTCAGATACAAGCTCATATAAGCTCATGAATTTATTCGTAAGCCTTGAAATTCGAACTTTTCTTTACTTGGATATGATACTCACCCCATATCAGGTGATAAGGTGTTGCCTAGATGCATCTTGAAACTAAGTTGGAATGCATAAGTAAATGCTAGCAAGGTAGATTTGGAAGTTCCATATAAATGAATTTGCCCTCCATTTATGACAGATGCATATCGTAAGGCTATACCGGTATAGATCAAATAGGTTTTGGTTCCTTTACTTGGCAGGGACTACCGTTGCATGTTGCACTTGTTAAATTTGGAATTTTGTCCTATTTTAAAATATATACATATAGGTTTTAAAATCTACAGTGTTTTAAAAACGCTCTGAAACAGGCGATAGCTCCATGAAAAGGTTGACTCGGCTCTGAGAAAGAATCAGTCACATCCAGTGTTGAATCACAGATCGACAGACAGCGAATATCAGTTCAGACTTGTTGGATCTCCAGTGTTTAAAATGAAAAAAAATCGAGAGAGCTTTGATCCGAATTGACCGTTGGAAATTCATCTACTGCATGCGTTGAACACTGCTGCATGTGTTGGCAGAGTCTGCATGCAAGCAGCCATGGCTTCCGGAGGGGGTGCTGAGACCATTCCCCCCATGCCAGATCTCGTGGCATTCAAAAAACTAACTACAGGAGCAAATAAACGAAAGCTAACAGAGATGCAGCAGAAATTTGTTAAAAAATTGGATTGCATGCCTTCAGTCGAGCTACCAATCGAAGAGACTTGCAGATCAGCCCTCAATCCCTCAGACAGAGGGCTAATTGGTCAATTTACAGGCCTCTGGCCTTCACCTAAAGCAGTAGAGGAATGGGTGCAGAGGAACTGGTCTCCGCTAATCTCCGAAGGGATCAAAAGCCATTTCGTTGGAAAAGGCTACTTTGTCTTTGTATTCGAAAGTGTAGAAGACAAAAACCTCATTTTCCGTAACGGACCATACTTCATGGGGCCACAAGGATTTTACCTAAACAAATGGACCCCTGATTTCGACCCGGCTCAGGATGTGTCGTCGGCTATTCCAGTTTGGGTCCGTCTCCCCCATCTTCCGCTACATTGTTGGAACCAAAAATCACTGCAAACTATAGGCAACTTGTTGGGAAAGTACATAGATCAAGCAGTGAGGAAAGATCAGTACTCCTACACACGGATCTGCGTAGAATTAGATCTGGAAGTAGGGCTCACAGAAGCGATAAAATTAACTGTCGCAGACTGGACGCACATCCAGGAGCTATACTATGAGCAGTTACCATTCAAATTCCGGTACTGTCATGGCTACGACCACTTTGCAAGATATTGCAAAAAAAATACCACAGAGGAACAAGAAAATGCAAAAGCAAAACAATGGACAAAAGTGCAGAAAGCAGGATCAGCAAAAAATAGAGGCAAGAGCAATGCAAAAGAAAAAAAAATCCCGCAAGATCTCCAGGATCCTAGATCTGGGACCTCCAATCCCACATCAGCAGCAGGAATACAGATCATAGATCCTAACAAGGAAGTAGAAACAGAAGAGTCGAACAACGACAGCATGGAACAAGACCAGACTTCCCCCAGTGGTAAAAGCAAAGATACAGAAGGGAAACAGGCAACAACTCCAGAAATTACCCCTTCTCCCTCATACGCAGATATAGCTAGGAAGAAAATCATAGATCCACTCAGCTCCTCAAAGGAAGAGACCTTGGAGATGCCTGCTAAAAGAGCAGGAAGGAAGTCGCGCAAAGAAGCAAGGGAGGAAGAGGTAGAGAGACAAAAAACTCAAGGAAGCCAGGCCACAATAGAAATGTCAATTGGAAGAAGCACAAGAACAATGCCTCCAAGAGGAGTAAGCACCACTCCCAATAGTAAGTAATGAGAATCGTCTCTTGGAACTGCAGAGGATTGGGGAACCCGTCAAAAGTTGAAGCAATCAAAGATCTTATGAAAACGGAACCAGCAGAGATCCTATTGCTCCAAGAGACAAAAATTGAAGGGGATACTCTTCTAGAAATCAGCAAAAAGAAATGGCAAAATAATTCAGGCAAAACAGTGAGCACAAGGGGCTCTGCAGGTGGAATAGCCACCCTATGGAAGGAGGACCAATTCAAGCTAGTCAACACACACACCACTCAGCACTGGATCTTCACTGAATTGAAGCACATAGCAAGTAAGTTAACTATCTCCTTATTCAATATTTATGTTCCGGTAACCTATGTAGAAAAAAATAAAAAATAAAAATAAAAATTGTTGGCAAAATTTAAATGAATTTTTGGAACTTCAATCACCAAACAACATAATCATAGCCGGAGATCTCAACATAGTGATGAAAGGAAAAGAAAAAAGAGGTGGCAGAAGTAGCAGGGATCAAATGCTACACGTGGTAGAAGACATAATTCTACAATGGGAACTACTGGATATCAAACCAAAGAAAGGGCTATTCACTTGGACAAATAACAGGACAGGTGCAGATCATATCTCAGCAAGACTTGACAGATTCCTAGCACAAAGCACTTTACTCCTGGAAAGAAGGATCATCTCCTCAGATATCCTCCCAAAACTTACCTCTGACCATAAACCCATCCTTCTCTCGATGGAGGAGGAAGAGAATTTGGGCCCAATCCCATTCAGATTCAGCCCGCTTTGGAGAGAAAGAAGTGGATTTCAAGAGACAGTCAGAAAATCCTGGTCACTTTCAGTCATAGGCTCTCCTAGCTATGTATGGGAACAAAGGTTAAAGCATACCAAGAAGGCTTTGAAAGAATGGAGCAAGATTCCTACATGCACACCCGATAGCCAAAGAAAGGAAGCAGTTCAACAATTGGGAAATCTGCAAAGAGAAATGGACTCTGTAGACATAACAACAGCAGAGCTGGATAAAGAGCAGGCAGCCCAATGCAACACCTTCCGCTCATTTAAGATAGAAGAAGAATACTGGAGATTAAAGTCTCAGAGTCTATGGTTGGAATCCGGGGATAGAAACACCTCTTACTTCCACCGGCAATGTAGATCACGCCTCTCTCGAAACCACATTTCTGAAATTTCAACCTCTGATGGGACGCTTTGCAGGGGAATGGATCAAATTAAAGAGGCTGCAAGCACATACTTCCAAAATCTGTATAGTAAAAGGAATGAAGGCAACAAAGAATAAAATGAAGAGTTCCTCAAAAACATCCCATCATTGGTATCCAAGGAGGATAATATAGCTCTCTTGAAGCAGGTCACTGAGGAAGAAATCAGCAAAATAATCTGGGCCATGGAACCCAACAAAGCGCCTGGGCCAGATGGATTCACAACCCACTTTTATAGAATATGCTGGGAAATAATAAAAGCAGATTTAATCAGAATGATCAGAGGTTTTTTACAGAAAGCAAAGACGGGAGGCAGCACAAACTCAACCTTCCTAGCATTAATACCGAAAGAAACCAATCCGGAAAATTTTGAAAGGTTCAAGCCTATTTCATTATGTAGTGCATCATACAAAATAATAGCAAAGATCATCGCTAACAGAATGAAACCTATGTTAGGCAACCTCATCTTTCCCTCACAAGGAGGTTTCGTCAAAGGAAGACACATCTTGGATAACGTCATCCAAGTTCAGGAAACTATACATTACAGCAACACAAGAAAAGAGAAAGGAATGCTGGTCAAGCTTGACATGGCCAATGCATTCGACAGAGTCAACTTGTCATTCCTTTATAAAGTTCTCCGGAATTTTGGTTTCTCAAAAGAGTTCGTAGAATTGATAAAAGCATGCACCAGTAGGCCTTGGATAGCCCCAATGGTAAATGGGAGGCTATCCAGCTTTTTTCAAGCCTTGAGAGGTCTAAGGCAAGGATGCCCCCTCTCTCCCTATCTGTATATACTTCTGGTGGACACATTGAGCAGAAAGCTTGAGCTGGACAAAACAAATGGAAATGATCCAGGTCTGCGAATAAGGAAAGAACTGGAGCCTATCAATCATGCCCTTTTTGCTGATGATTCACTTATGCTGGGCGGGGCTTCCTGCAGAATAGCCAAGGCGTACAAGTCCACATTACAAGCATATTGCAAAGTCTCAGGGGCCTTGATAAATGAATGAAAAAGTGCATTTTATAGTTGGAACGTTGAAGAAGCAGAAATTCAGAAAGTAGCAAGTATGTTGGGGTTCAAAGGTCATTCAAAATGGGACAAAATTAATTACCTTGGGCTGCCACTCACCCTGGGCATAAACAGGTGCGTGCTGTGGGAGGAAGTCTTGAGCAAAATCAAGTCAAAAATCAAATTCTGGGTTGGGAAGTGGCTCACCCACGGAGGCAAACTTATACTGATAAAAACATTGCTCACTGCTCTCCCAATTTACTAGGCCTCGTTCTTGATGGCCCCAAAATCAATCACACGGCAGTTAAACAAACTCCTGAGAGATTTCTTATGGCATGGAGGCAGGGGAAATCAGCGAAAACTCCACTTGGTGAAATGGGAAACTGTAAAACGACCACTCAGAGATGGAGGGCTACAAATCAGAGATCTTGAGCAAGTGAATATAGCCCTTGGCTGCAAGATACTCTGGCACATGTTCATCGACCCTAATCACCCAGCCTGCAGAATGCTTAGATACAAATACTTGCCTGGAGCATCGCTAAGACATCTGGAAAGCGCAGTCAGAAATCGTGGAACCCAACTATGGGAGCTGTGCAAAAGGAGCATACTAGTCTTCAGCAAACATCTATATCGAATACCTGGGAGTGAAAGAAATGTTAAGCTCTGGAATGACATAATAATGGGGAACAATCCGTTTGAACTCAAGACAGAGTACCCTGATCTGCGCAATCTGCTAAAAGAAAGAGGCATAAAACGAATTTTAGAGATCTCGGAGTGGGATGAACAAGGCAGCTGGCAGGCGTGGAGGCTTAACGACATTCCAAGCAATTTAATCCAGCAAACAAACCGACTCAAAGCCGATCTGAAAGATGCAGCCCCTGTGCATCAGAACGCGGCGGACATCTGGGGATGGGGGTCCTCAAGCAAATACACCTCTGCAAAGGGATTTGATGCACAACAAAGCCATCGCAACATTATGCAAACTCCAGACTTCTAGATGCAGGTGTGGGATACGATGGCGCTCCCAAAAATAAAATAAAAGAAATTCTGGACAATTATGCAGAGGAAAATACTAACAGGAGAAAACCTTTTGAAGAGAAATATAATAAGGCCGCATGGATGCGCTCTTTGCAAACAGAACGATGAAACAATCGACCATCTATTTGTAGCATGCCCTTTTGCAGCTGAAGTATGGGAGCTCATCCTCCATGGACTGAACAGTGCGACTCCAGCAAATTTGACAATAACTGAACTCTTCACAACATGGAAAGACCGCTACCCCTCGAGCATCAACAGCAAGTCACTATGGGCCAAGGTGTGGATCACTATCCCAAAGTACGTGTGCTGGAAATTTTGGTTAGCTAGGAATGAACAGATTTTTAATAATGTAAGATGGAATCCGACCACAGTAGCAGCCAAAGCAAAAGGCCTACTCCTTGAAACCTTGAGCAACCAACAGCTAAAAGACGAATCCACACTACTGCCTGCTGAAAGGAAATGGCTTGGGACTTTTGTATTTCGAAATAGAAATCAAAGTGCAGTGAGACCCCAACAAAACCCAGAATGGAGATTAAGAGGAAAAGATGAATATTTTCAGAGTTGGTGGCAAAAACAAGAAATAACGACGATCTTCTTTGACGGAGCATCTAAAGGAAATCCCGGTACAGCAGGCGCTGGAGGCCTGATTCTCTCTCAGGACGGATCTTCAAAAGAGACATACACCTGGGGCTTAGGGCAGCGGACCAACAATCAAGCCGAAATCCTGAGCTTGATAAAAGCCTGTCAAATCGCCAAAGAAAGAGGAATCAGAGAAATCCAAGCATTCGAAGACTCTGAAATATTGATTAAAAAATACATATGGAAAGCAAGTTCAACGATGTTGTCCTAAACAAGAACCTCCAAAGGCTTCGGATTATAATACAAGAGTTTACCACCTTCAAATGTTGTCATATTCTTAGAGAATCGAACAAGGAAGCTGACAAATATGCCAACCAAGGCTGCACACTAGCTCAGGGAGAACTCAGCATAAACAACAAAGCGCCAGTCCAAATATGTATCCCATGAAAAGAGATAGAAATTGTAATAGGAACAACAAGAAGAAATGTAATGAAGGCTGCTTTGGCTTCGGCCCAGTCTCACCTCATCAATAAATAAAAACACTATCCGTTTCAGTTAAAAATATATATATATACATATAAAATTTTATTATTAATGTACAATGTTAAATACCATAAATTCTATCAATATGTCTCCAAGAAATGTCGAAAACAAATCAAGAGAGTAAGTCATTGCACTGAGGTGTCATAAAAATCAAATTTTCAATGGTATGCGCCTAGACTTTATGTGTCAAATAAAACATTGAGATCATTCAACGTCAAGACTTAGGTGACCAAGAGACGATGATATAGGCGAAGCGAAAGAAATTCTATCAAGTAAACCAAATACAAAATGTGAGGTGATATGAAAAACTTAGACCAGCAATGCAAGCGTCGCTCTAAGGAGAGGAATGATAACGTGAAGTGACATAAGTGTCGTCGTGTGAGAATAGGGTCATAAAGCGGAAAGCGATACTTTTACATGAAAAAAATTAAAACCAAAAGGAAAATTGAAGCGAAATGAGAATCAAATTACATGAAGGATCCTCGTATCTTATTAGAAAAATATGGGGGTGTTGTGGCTACAATAGGACCCCAAAAACTGCTAAAAATAGTAAATTGTGTTATAAACAAGGAAACTGATGAAACTAACTCGAGGTCTAGGTGGAATAGGTGGGTGGCCACTGATATCCACCTGGATTAGTCCTATCCCCTTAGTAAGCAATGGTCCCCATTGCGTGCAGAACCTCCATGAGGTGAGGAAATTTTTGTTGAACTTGGTCCCTAGTGAAATAGTTGGTAGGCTTTGACAACTCGATATAGATGGATCCTCTACTAGCGAGTGTTCTTGATCTATGTCTCATGATCCTATTAGTTGTGGCATGTTCGATGCAGCTTGGGTTGAGCTATGTTGGTGTCAACTACTGAGCAATGTCTGATGTGTCCAGCAATGGGGGAAAGTATGGTCGCAGTTGGTCCACATTGAATATTAGGTGCAGGCCAAAGAATGATGGAATTTTGAGTTCGAAGGAATTTTCCCCTACAGCCTTATTTATGGTGTAATCCCCATATCTGAGCGACCGAAGCTTGCGGTAGGCCCCAGTGAGGCACTCCTTCTACAAATGTAACCAAACTTTGTCTCTCACTTGAAACTTGTGTGGCACCCGATGTTGGTCATGGCATTGTTTATACTTAGCATTTGCTCTATCCAATATGTCATGGACCTACTGGCGGATGTGCCGAATGTGTTCAATAAATTTTTCAGCTTGATCGACTTCATACTAGACATGAGCCAAATATGCCTGAGTAGCTATAAATAGTATGGCAACATCAATGGGACATAGTGGCTGAAATCCTAGTCTCACCTGAAAGGGGTTGTGACCACTTGAGTTGTGGAGAGCTCTGTTGTAGTTGTGTTGGACATAGGGGAAAAGTTTGTCCCATGTGCATGGATGCTTCAAGTTCTACATGCGCAGGATGTGCACAATCATCATGTTGATGACCTTTGTCTGGCCATCAGTTTGGGGGTGGAAGACCATGGACTTAAAGAGCTTGGTATCTAACAACAGCCAGAGGCTTGACCATAAATAACTTAGGAACATGTTGTCCCGATCTGAGATAATGGACTGTGGGATCCCAAAGTGTACCCACACTGATTCAAAGAAGAGTTTGGCAATGAATTCTACAATGATACTCTTCTTGTGGGCCGCCAGAATATCCATCTTGGAGATTCTGTTGACGACCACAAAAACACAATCGTTTCCATGATTGGTAAAAGGAAGCCCCAACATGTAATCCATGGAGATGGATTCTCGAGGCTGGATAAGAGTAGGAAGAGGAGTATACAAGCCTTAATTCTTCATTGTAGGTTTGGAAATGGCGCAAGCAGTGCAAGATTTGATGTACTTCCCAACATCATGTCGAAGATTTTTCCAATTAAAATACTATTGCAGCACTGCCAATTTCATTTCTAACCAAAAATGTCCATCGACTCAACTGTAGTGCACCTCCCAAATCATCTTGGCATGCTTGCTTAAAGGAACACAGATTTGTCCCATGTGGCATAATAGCACGTCCTAGAGGTGAAATTTTGGAACTTTCATACCTTCCAGGAGCATCTAATATGTGGAGCCAAATTCTGGATCACTCGTGTAAAGTTGTGGCCATTCCAAAGTATTGTGTCTACAAGAGTTGAGCACAGTGGTTAGTGCCATGACCAATGGTTGGCTAAGGAAGTCTACTACATTATTCTTGTTTCCCTTCTTGTACTTAATGTTCAAATGGAACTATTGCAGTTATGTGGACCATTTCTAATGGCGATCATTCTGCAACTTTCCTTGTGTCTGTATGAATTGTAGGCATTGGTGATCTATGTGGATGATCGTTTCCTTACCCATAATGTAATGCTTCCAGTATTGGTAGGCTTGCACAATGGAATACAATATTTTTTTCATAGGTGTGAAACTTCGAACTATGTCATAAAGTGTCTCACTGTGATATGCCATTGTATTCCCCTTTTGAGTAAGAAATACACCAATAGCATAGTCGGAGGCATCTGTCTCAATCTCAAATGGTTGTTGCAGGTCTAGTAATGTGAGCACCAGCGCAAGCAGAGGTGATGCTTCAGCTCAAAAAATGCCTTCTAGTGGGATTTAGACAAAAAGAACTTTATTTTTTCTCTACCCTTGGTTACTTGAATCAAAGGCCAAGTGATATGATAGAAACCCAACACGAACTTGTGGTAGAAATTGGCAAGACCTATAAAGTTGCATAGCTCTATTAGATTGATTAGGGTTGGCCAATCTCGAATAACTTGTATCTTGGCTAGGTCGACATGCATACCCCGCTCATCAATGATGTACCCCAGATATTGAACCTGGTTCATGCCAAAAGTGCATTTCTCCAAATTGGCACACAAATTGTGTTGTCATAGGGTTTGGAGGAACTATCGAATATGGTGTAGGTTCTCTTTCCAAATCTGTTTGAAGATCAAGATGTCTTCCAAATATACTACCACAAACGAGTTGGTGAAGGGCCGCAAGATGTTTTCCATAAGTCTCATGAAGGTTGTGGGGCATTCATCAACCCGAAAGGCATTACCAACCATTCGAAAAGGCCCTCCTCGGATTTGAAGGCAATCTTCCACATATCAGAAGGTTCAATTGGTACCTGGTGGTAACTGGACTTCAAGTCAATCTTGCTGGAAAAAAAAATCCCCCTTGAGCTAGTCCATAAGGTCATCGACCCATGGGATTGGATACATATTCTGGAAAGTGATCTTATTCAGTTCCTAATAGTCAATAGATAGCCTCTAGGTTTCATCCTTCTTTTTTACCAACACGATCGAGCTCCCACAGAGTGAGGAGCTTGTTCTGATGTGCCCTTTCTACAATAGCTTATGGATCTACCTCTTGATTTTATCATTCTCCATAATATAATGTCAGTAGATCATTCCATTGGGTAGCAGCACACCCAGGGTCAGCTTGATGGAGTGCTTGACCTAACAGTGTACGGGTACCCTTGTGGGCGAGGTGAAGATTTCATTGTACAGCATTTCCAACAGCTTCAATCTCTTAACAACCTCAGTTGAGATCAGGTTTTTCTGGCTCCCACTGTCAACAATGAACTGCATCGTCAAACACTTTACCAATGTCTATGAGTGGAAGAGGAGCTCCCCCTTGTCTGGATCCTCAGGTTTCGCTTTTTGGAGCTTGGTGGTGGATACCATCGTACTGGGTTCTGCGTCAATGATATGCTTTCCCTTATTGGCTCAAAATTAGAGCATGCATCTATCTCTGAGTCTTTCATATCAGCCACGAGTGTCTTCTTTGCGCGACATTCATTTGTGTTGTGAGTGAGAGTTTTATGGAACTTGCACCATGTAATATTTCATCACCCTAGTAATTTCTAAAGATTGTGGGCTCTTTTGGATTTTTTCAGTTTTAAGAAAAATAGGGGTAACCACAAACCTACTTTGGAAATTCAGGATCTAGCCTTCCTAAATTTCAGAGAGGGCTCTCTCTTTCAAATTTAACTTTGTTTTTGTTTAATCTTTTAGGCTAGGTATGATTGGGAAATTGGTTTTTGTTTGAAAGTTTGGTGGGAAATAAGATTACTTGGAGATATATTAAAGAGGGATCTACTAGTCCATTGGGCTATGAAGTCAAGATGTAGCAAGCAAAACTGGAAGGCAAGGCCAAAAGAATGCTAATGTACTTAGGGAAACATAGATAACCCTCAGATATTTGAATATTTTATTTGGATGAGATGGCTTGCTTTCAGGATAAAGGGCAGTAAAGGATCCTTTGATCCGGAAATAAGAGGAAGGAGGCAGGGGTCAAACAGGACTAGGAGCAAATAAGGATTCCTAAGTCCGTAAATCAGCAGAAAACAATGAAATGATCAAGTAGTCAAGACAGGTAGCTTTTACACTAATCCTAAAATAATATTTCTAATTAATCATTCAGATTTGGATCACACATATGAAATTGAATGAAACTTCAGAAAAGGACACAAAGACAATAAGAAATCACTTTACTCATTGGCTTATCGCATGAATCTGAGTTATGAAGTCCAGTTTTTCTTGTCCAGACTGCTGCTATGAAATTAACACATCAGCCTCCAAAGCACCAGCAAAATTGTCTATAATAATCTCAGCAACTTTATTCCACACTAAACACTTCATAAAATGAAGTATTTATACAATATGTTTATTACAAAATATCCTAGAGAAGTCTAGGAATAACTCTTGGAAAATAAAATATCTTAACACACTAAGAGGGCTAGCTGCTTAACAACTTAGCAAGTTCTCCACTTATCTAGAAAAAAATATAACTGACATCATCTAATCAAAACAGTTTGTTGACTAGGTGTGCATGCTTGCTGGCATATTTGGAAGATATTCGTTTATGGATTGCTTGACTGATACTCTTTCACTTTTCATCCTCTAACGTTTTTTTTCCTCTTGATACTCTCTCACGCTACTTCCTTATTACTTTTACTACTGTAAGATAGAAAAAATTACCATAGTTCAAATTTCTTATTGTTTTTTTCTCGAATACACTTTGACTCTGCTGATCAATCTGATACACTTTCACTGCAACATTTACCTTTTAACAGTTGTAAAAGGAACTTTTCACTGTGGTAAAAACAATCAATTTTCTGATTATATCACTTGATTTTCATATTTGAATTTCCCTTTTACTTTTACTGCTGTAAAAGAGATTATCAGCAGTAAAAAGTTTTAAATCAAATTAGCTGCTTTTCTTCTCAATCTTCATTGCTTTACCTGTATTTTCTGTTGTTCTTCTCCAATGTTGTTATAAGAAATCTATGAATTCCTGCCATTGTTTTTCACTTGGTATTTTTATACTTTTCAAATTTCAGTAACTTTCATCAGCATCAGTATACTTTGAGAAATTTGGTTTGATAATGAAAATATGTTTGATTTCATTATGTAGAAAAAATAAGTTCTCAAAGTACTCCAATGCAACTTTACCAATTGGAGAACCTTGTGGCATAGGCTTATTTATTTGTTCTTTGGCATGAGCTCTGATCTTCTTGTCATAATCTGTTTGAACCATTAGTTTTTCATTAAAGCCATGGATGTCTGGGAGGCCTGCTTTTCTCAATATTGTGTATTGTGCCAAAAACTTTGTTATTGACAACGCCATGGTCTTGCACTTTTCCTCCAAATTGTTCATTATATTCCTTTTATTTAGGACCTTTTTGATTTGTAGAATTGTTTCCGTCCTATCTTGGATTTTCAATTCTTCAAGCTCTTCTGTGTTTTTTTTGTTCAAAAATGTAATAAGATTCAAATCTTGAGATGGTTTGTTGGCCAGTTCTTCTTTTGTTTTCTAAATTTCCCCTTGTGCTGCCTTAAGTAGATCTCTCTGCTCATAAATGATTTGAATTGAAGGCCACTGTAGATTTATGCCTTGGATTATGTTATTCCAAAGATAGTTCTTGATGAAGGACACCTGTTCACTGAGATTGACTTGTTGCTGCAAAATATTTACCTGCTCTTGAAGTCCGTTTGCTCTTTGTTCATGTCCCTTAGATGTAATCAATGCATTTCTATTTGATGTTTCAAGAGTTTGAATGGTGCTTTTCA
Organism: Pinus albicaulis; assembly: GCA_034641835.2. Lineage (NCBI taxonomy): Eukaryota > Viridiplantae > Streptophyta > Pinopsida > Pinales > Pinaceae > Pinus > Pinus albicaulis. The sequence continues at coordinate 1,224,509,165 of CM076572.1, read as the reverse complement.
AATTGATTATCTCATTATTCTTTAGGGACATCTCCTCCATGGCCTTTACTATGTCAGTTGCTTCACCTGTTTGATGTACCTGTGTGTTGGGTGATCCTATGGTGGAAGTGTCTATATATCGCACTAACACTGCAGTTTCCAGTGGAACTTTTGGGTCTAAATGCTCTGCCAATGTGGAAGGGAAAGTTGTGCTAACTATAGGAATAACAGTGGGAGTAGATTGCACATCAGCCTCTTTCACTGCTTCTTTTTCTTTTATAAGGATGTCCATCTGCTCTTCCATCTCTTTGACTTGGGAAATCAGTTTTAGTATTAGCTTGGCCATTTCAGCTTTTTTAGTTTGTTCTTGGAGGATTTCCTTTGCTTGAGGATGTTCATGTTGTGGGAGTTTTAATTGCTTCCTTAAGGCAGCAATGTCTTCATTCTTTTGTTTTATTAATGCTTGAACAACCTGAATGTTTGAAGGATCCACTCCAATTTGTAGCAGCAGGTCTTCTAATGATTTGATCCTTAGATCCTTCGCATGTAATGAGGCTTTATCTAACTTCATTTGATCCTACAAGTTGAACACGGTGTTTTGCAATCTAGTTGCACTCACAGTTTTGTTTACCACCTTAGAATAGAGCATTTCTGAAGTACTTCTATGAAACTCTATTTGATCAAGTTCATGTATGGTGTCTGCATCTACTTCAAGCTCTGTTTTCCTGTAATTTGAAACTGATTTTGGGTTTGTAACCTTTGGTTGGAGAAAAGACATAATCATTTTATTTTTTGAATAGTCAGAAGCTGTCAAAAGTTTCTCTTTGTTACTTGGCTTTTCTTCTAGAAATTGTGAGTAAGCTTCTCTTTTGATCTTTTCATTTCTTTCCTTAATATGTTTGTATTTCTCCTTGATATCAATATCTTTTACCTCTATTGTTTTGGAGGAGGAAACTTCTATATTTACCTGTTTTTCAACCATTTCTCTGCCTTGCTCCTGTGTTAAAACCTACTCTTTCTGAATTTCTGCTAGAGTCTCATTTACAATTACAGTGGCTTCATCATTATCTACCTGTTGATCATCTATATCATTTATTTCAATAGCCTTTTCTTTCTCAACAGCAGTCATTTTTGCCCTTTTTTTGTAAATAATCTTGAAATTTTTTTCTACAATGGTCTCTGCCGAATAGCCTTCTTCATTCCTGGTCCTTTTGTTTGAAGTTTCTACCTATTTGTGGACCACTATAGTCTGTAAATTATCTGTTTTTATCACTGTTGCTGCATTATAAGTAGGGTCAATCAATGTATTTTCCACCCACTCTATTTGATTTGCAAATTTCTCAATTTGGGGTTTAGGCTCATGGATGAAAGGAGTCAATTTACATTTAAGCCTTATACTATTCAAAATGCCTTTAGGATCATAATTCCAATAAAAAATTTCTTAGAACTTATACTCTGACAATTTATTTGCTATCTCCTTTAATTCATCCCTGTTATTTACTATGAATGGGCCAATTTGGTTCTTCAGCTTGAATTGGGTCTTTTTCTTAGAAGCCATGAATTTTACCACATATGCATTTAACACCTACCTTAGATATTCCAATGCAAAAATTCTAATAGTTAGAAATTTGGGCAACTTATATGGGAGAAAATTTTCTCCAAATATCCTTAATTCTGTATGTCCTTCATATAAGTACCAATCCCCTACATGGCTTTGTTCAGAAAACTGCAATATCCTTTTCATTTCATTACTGACCCTGGGTTGTTCTGTTTTATAAAGTAAATTCATGGCTGGCCTGACAAACAAATCTGTAAAATCCTTGTAATTGAATTCATTTCCATTTTTCCTGAGTAATGATGTCCAGAATATTACTGACATAGGTTGGCCCTCTACATTCATCTTTTGTAAAGCCACTGGAAACTATTCTGCTTGGAAAAATAGAAAAATATGGAATAGATATGATGAATATCTAAACACTCCCTCAGTAGGCAATTTGGTCAACTGATAATGTATAATGTCAACAATGAATCTAGAAAAATCAAATACCATCGCGTGAGGTTTCCCAGGGGACAATGTAGAAAGGAATCCTAATATAGAGACATCAATGAACTCATCATTAAAATATCCTAAGATAAAAGATAGCATTGAAATTACTTGTCTGGAAGATTCGGGAAAATCAGAGGTGGAATAGGGTGGATTCACTTTTGGGAAATCAACATGAGTAGACATGAAGTTTTAAAGAATCATAAACCTCCTAGGGATCCAAATCTAGGTACAACTGAGTCAAATCTTCAATGGATGGGGGCACTACTCTTTGGATCAAAATTCAACTGAAGCATTTCATTAATGGATTATGCTATGATGGAAAACAGAATTTATCTATATTTGTTCACAATAGACCTCTGGTCGGGAACATAATGTAATTGACACAATCTGACTAGGTCTTGAGCTGGATGAGTAATAGGTACAACATACTTGGGCAAATTAGACTCCCAAATAGGTATATCATTCTTATTTTTATTCAGAAATTTGTCATAACACCAGTTATGAATATCAAGCCAATTAAATTCTACTGTTGTATCAGCAATCTTGTAATCAAAATTTGTTAAAGGACTCCTTTCTTCAGTAGAAACAGGTGGTTGAAGAGGTCTGACAACTTCAGTTGAATCAACTGTTAAAGCAGGAGTAGGCTTATTAATCTTTGATGATTCAGGCTTCAGAAGCTTGGCTGAGACATATTTTGGGGCTTTGGGACCTCCATACTTGGGTGTAACTTACTTCTTTGTCATTCTAGGGATAACTAAGAAAGATTAAACTATTTTCTATAGTTAATTTTGACACAAAGGGTATTTCAGCAAATATGGGACAAATTTGGGAATCTAGGAATCTGGGAATCGGAGCAAGGATTTTAGGATTAAAAACACAGGTTTTCTGAGTGTAGAGGACTGAGGAAAGGAATTTCTGGCTTTCTATGCACTTTTTAACTTTTTTGAACCATGGAAACTGTCTTTTAATGACCCGAATTGCTTTAAAACAGAGTTTATGCAAATGGCCAATTATGAAAAAAAATTGCAAGGGTTTGCCTTGCTTTTTTGAGGTTTGGGAACACTAGGATTTGGTAATTTTCTTCCTTGTAACTCAACTGGTCAGATTTAGAGTTGAATTTGTGAATTTTCAGGTTGGAATACTGAAAAATACCTCTACAGGTATTTTGGTGGTCGAGAAGAGTTTCTGGTTGTATCAGCTTCAAACTGGATGCCATGACTCAATGGAAAGCGTTAAGAGTCCTTTAAATGTGGTCACTGTGGTGAAATTCCTCTTCAAGGGGAGAAATTGGCTAGAAAAGGTTTAAATTTCATTCACAGAGTTTGGGCATATTTTTTTAACAAGCGAGGAGCAAATAATACATAAAATGGTGAAAAACTAAGGTTTAAACCTTCAATATTTATCATTATGTGTATCATTTATTGCAAGTCTCAATCAATGGCGTGAGGCAGAATTATCTTTGAATGCGAAAACAACTTGGTGGTTTTCGCGTTGATTTGAGATGGTAAGTAGTTTTGAGCATTTGGAACGCGATCAAATAGAAATTAGACATGTAGCAATGGGCAGTTTAGGAAAACTACTTTTATCGCGTGATTTTCATCAAAATTTGGGTGATCACTTTCAGCGTGCGATATGGAATGCGCACAGTTAGATCTGGACGAATGATGCGAATGGTTCAGATTTTTTTCAAATTTACGGGGAAAGGAAAGGTGGGACCAAGGCTTTAACATGAGTTGTTGATCTAATAGAAAAGGATCAACGGTCTACTTTTAACGCGACGAGGAATAGTGGGGCATGAGGCCGATTTATCACATTGGATTTGAATCGTTAGATTAGAAAGGTTTTGATGATCGGACGATTATGGATGAATGCGGGGGCACTGGATATATATATATATATGTATGTATGTATGTATGTATGTATGTATATATAAGGAGTTTACATATAGGGTAGAATGTGTGGGGGAGGGTTAATGTATTACGCAAAGGTGTGATGTATTTAAACTTTGGTTTAAAAAAACAATACATAAAGCATCGGTAAAGGTTTTTTTATTTTTCATTTGATACATCACATTCTGAAGACTTTTCCTTTGTATTTTATTATATAGTTATTTTAAATCAATTAGGCTAAATAACTAGAGGGGGATCGGGATATTTCATTATTGATAGTTTTTATGTCAAAGGGATATTTTCGGGTTTTAATTTCAACATGTGCGTAATAACTTTGACATAAGAAGCTTATAATAAGGGTTTTTTGGGATAATTAATAAAAAAGGAGTTATATTAATAGGACTAGGACTTTTTATAAGGATTTAATAAATAAGTTAGGTGTTAATATGACTAAAGGGGAATTGAATACTCAAAACACATAAATATAACTAAGGCAAGTGAAAAGTTAAAGCAAAGCTTCATTATCATAACTTAATCACTTTTTCTTATTATATAATGTTTTTTGAGGGTTTTTATGCTTCATGAGATGTAGGAAGTTAATCAAATGGGGTTTAAGCATCATTAAATAAAAATGGGGTCTTTACTTATGAAATTGCATGGTGATGAATGCATGAGTGGTAGATATGAAAATTGGGATTAACATAGAAATTTAACACCTTCAACTACCCAGTCATTGAGCCTTGGGTCCGGTCCTAATAGAAGTTAAAGAAATGCTCTGAGCCTCTTTGATTGATATTTTAGAATTTCCAATATCTATAGGGAAAGAGAAATTAGTTATTGTAGCCTGGTGAAAGATATTTACAATGCTTTTCCCACCTTCTTCCACCTACCCATTCTTTAATCTAACATTTTTTCTTCCATTTATGCAGGTGCATTTGAGCTAGCAACCTTTAAAACATTTTTCCTTTTGAAAGCAGTAAAAATATCTAATTCTAACTTATTTCATCCAAGGACCCAAATTAATCTGTTGGGTTCCTTTTATTCTCTACCTAACTACTGAATTGTCAGGATTAAACTGTCTGACAATCCTTCATTCTCTATCTAAAACAAGTAAATTGAAACATGATAAGTAAAGATTGAACAATTCAACTCATCATAGATTATGGTATTTATTGACACTTTGCCATAATCAACTGCAAAACTAAAAAGTAGTGGCATTTATACTTGCACACTTTCATGTTTTATTCATCTTTTTTCTTTGGGGTATCTTATTTTTTCTAAGTCCTTTGATCTTTCTTTTAGGAATTTTACCCTCTTTTTTCTTTTCTATTTTTTTATTTTTACAAATATGGGAATACAACTTGCAGAAGGCAAATTATGTACATATTTACAAGACTATCATTAGTCAATTCAAAATTATGAATCCTATATTTATAGGTCCCTAACAGCGGCTTCACATGGGGATGGCATTTCCTAGTGAAATGTCAAGAACTCTAAGATCAGTAGCCTTGAATTTTTAACCTTGATGATCATGTAAATGTCTTCTGATTTCTGCAACAACTCATACTTATGATATTTTACTCTTCAAAGCTTAGGGCCTTCACTTCGGGCTTCAACTTTTGAAAAGAAAACATCCAATCCAATCTACTCATTTGCAATGAATATTTACAATGATGCAAAAAAGGAATCGATCTGGAACTAACTGTTAGTTAACTCAGAAGAATAGTAGTGTTTAAGCATCCTACCATTCACTGGTCCATCTGGAAGATCTGTTCCATCCAAATTTTAGATAAAAAATGCATTTTTACCCCTGTACCCATAAATTTCATAAGATCCCTTCCATAAAAAATCAAATTTCCCATGTTTTCCCTTTTCCTCTCTCCTGGAATCCCACTTTAATACTTTATCTCCTATGTAAAAAGCATCTTCCTTACTCCTTTTATCAAAAATATTTTTGATCTTATCATGAATTACTTGAGATTTTTCATATACTTCCTCCCTTGTTTGTTGTAAATGAATGGTTTGATTTATTCTCCGTTGAATATCATTAATCTCAACTTGTGATTCCTGAATAATATTCATTACTGGAGCTCCCAATGATGAAGGAAAAACTGCATCCATTCCATAAACTAGCTGGTAAGGTGAAGTACCAATTGACTTCTTGGTGGTAAGTCTATCTGCCCATAGGGCATAGATCAGCTTTTTGTTCCAAGTCTTTTCGTTTTCTTGAAGTAATTTTTTGATGATGTTTACCAGGATTTTATTAGAGTATTCTACTAAGCCATTACCTTGAGGGTAATAAGCAGTAGAGTGGCCTAGGGTAATGTGATACTTATGGCAAAAGGCAATCAATTTCTTGGATTTAAATGTATTTTCATTATCAGTAATAATTTGTGTGGGCGTCCAAATCTAGATAATAGATTGCTTTCAATAAAAGATATTATGACTGAGTCTGTGGCTTGCCTAGTAGGAATGGCTTCTATCCACTTAGTAAAATAATTTGTGGCAGTCAAAATCCATTTATGTTGTCCGGAAGATGGGGGATGAATTTCTCCAATGAAGTCTAAATCCCATTGTTGAAAAGGCATCTCAATAGAAATAGGTTTTAGGGGCAAGGGTAACAATTTCTTTCTCCCTTCAAAAATCTGACATTGGTGACAGGAGGTAACATATTTTTTGACATCAGAAAACAATGTTGGCCAGTAGAAACTAGCTCTAAGAATTTCATCTGCTGTACTCTTCCAGTATAAGTGGCCTCCGCAGTCACCTGCATGAAATTCCTCAAGAATCTTGTCAGCTTCTTATTTCAGTAAACAATTAAGTAAAATCCCACTTTGTTCTTTCCAATAAAGCATTTTATCAAGAATACAATATCTCATTGCTTTTAGTTTGAAAAATCTATCTTTAGTTCTAGTTAAACCAGGAGGAGCTTGTAAATGTGTGAGTACAAAGATAACATCAGAGTACCATGGTGAGTCTAGAAAGGCTTCATTGATCGATGGAGTCGCCATCTCTTCTTGGTCATCAATTTGTGCGATGAAATTTATATCTAAGACATTACAGTTGGATTCAGCCATTAATCCGGCTAACCCTTGTCCTTTTATAAGCTTAGTTGGTTTGATTTCAATATCATACTCAAGGATAGTGGAAATCCACTTTCCTCTTCTACCATCTGGTCCATCCTGTGTAAGAATATCTTTGACTACGGAATTGGGAGCATAGGCAATAATGTGGGAGTAAATAATGTACATTCTGAAATATTTTATAGCTTTAACCAAGGCTAAAGCTTGTTTCTCCATGATATTGTATATCAAACGTGCATCTCTAAGTTTTTTACTGAAAAATGCTATAGGCTGTTCAAAACCTTGGTCATTTTTCTGCAAAACGACTGCAGCTATGGTATGTTCAAAGGCAAATGAAAAGATAATAAAAACTTTTTTGAAGTCTGGGCTAATTAAGACCAGTGTTTTGGTTAAAGCATGTTTTATAGATTCAAAAGATTTTTTTTCTTCAACTTTCCATTTTAATATCGAGTCTTTCTTCAGCATGTTATTAAGTTCTTTTATGATTTCAGCTAGATTAGAAATAAATCTTCTTAAAAAAATTATTTTTCCTAAAAATGCTTGTAACTCTTTTATGTTCCTAGGTGGGTGAATTTTTAGTATGGCTTCAATTCTCACTGGATCTATCCTAATACCTTCTTTGTAAATTATGTGTCCTAATATTTTCCCTTCTTCAAGTCCAAAAAGAGTCTTTTTTGGATTTAAGGATATGTCATATTTTCTACATTTAATGAATACTTGTCTCAAGTAATCCAAATCTTCATTATCAGATTTAGAAAACACAGTAATATCATCTAAGTAAATAAACAAAAATTCATGGATTTCTTTAGCAAAGGCTATGTCCATAGCCCTTTGAAAGGTAGCTCCAACATTCATTAATCCAAAAGGCATTTTCACATACATGAAAGTGCCCCAAGGAGTAGTAAAGGTTGTTTTGTGTTGGTCTTCTTTCTGAACAAGTATCTGGTTATAACCTGAGAAACCATCCAAAAATAAATTCTTGAAGATCCAACTACTCTCTACAAGATGTGATCCATTTTTGGCAAAGGGTAATTATCTTTCAAAGACACTTTAATGAGATTTCTGAAATCTACACATAATCTTATTTCTCTAGTTTTCTTCCTAGTAGGTACTAAGTTAGAAACCCAATCAGAATATCAGATTGGTAAAATTATTTAGGCCTCATACATTCGTTTGACTTCTTTCTCTATCAAAGGTAACAAGATAGGATTAATCCTTCTCAATTTTTGTCTAAAAGGCTTCTGGTCATCCTTTACAGGAATCTTATGTTGAATTATACTTGTGTCATAAGCCTTTAAATCTTCATAACTCCATGCAAATACATCTTGATATTCTTTCAATAGATCAATGTATATAACTTTTTCCTCTTGTGGTAAAGAATTAGACAACTTTATCATTTTAGGATGTAATTATGTTCCTATATTTCACTCCTCAATATTAAATTTGACTGGTTCCATTTTAGGATTTTTGGGCACATCATTGGAATCAAACAAGTCTTATAAAGGAGTTAGACCTTTAGGTAAAAGATTATCTTTCAATTATAGCATGTCTATTTCTTCTTCAATTATTTCCTCTATGTCTACTTTTTCTAAGTTATCTATATTTGATTGAGTAAATACAATTGGATTTTTATATTTATGTACATCTACACTATTTATTTCACAGTTAAAATTATCATCTACATTACTTTCTGAATCTAAATTATCATCGGTGTCTATCTTACAGTTTTGGAATTCTTCCTTGTTGTTCAAAAAATTGAAAATATGTTCATCTTCGGAAAAAATCTACTAGTATTTAACATTGTCAGGAACAATGGATTTGTATTTTACTTCAGCAACATATCTATTTGTTGGTTGAAAAGGTAATTTACAAGTACTAGCAAAAGTTGCTAGGCAATGTGCTTGCAAATTTTGATTTCTGGGAATTATAGCAAACTTAGATTCTAGTAAATCATCAACCAAGTCAATTGCTACATCTCTATATCTGGCTAATCTAGGATTATGAACAGAATATTCAGTGTTCATTTTCTTAATGACTAATTCTAAATCACCCATGATTAAAATTCTTTTACCTCCTAAGTTTTTGATGATTTGGAGGCCTAAGATCAATGCTTCATACTCTACCATGTTGTTAGTGCATTTAAAGTTGAGTCTGAAGGCATGTACATCCGAATGACTGGTTTCCATGTTGGTGATCCATACTCGAGCTCCTGCCCCTGTCTCGTTCACTGATCCATCAAAATCTAAATGCCAAAGGGCTTCATGAAAGATATTGTCATTGTTTGGTTCAGGTTTTTTGTTAATCAATTTAGTTTGGATATCATTATTATCAGAGTTGCATAAAATGAAAGATTCAAGGTCAGTAGGAGTTGAATAGATGGGATAATTTATGGACCTTTCTGCATTACTGACCATGTATTTCATTAGAGTTTCTTTGTAAAGTTTTTTGGGTTGTCCAAATACTGTGATAGTAGCAAAACTCATGTCTAGTTGTAGAGATACCTGCAACTTAGCTCCCCATGAGTGAGAAAGAAGAATACCATACTTTGGTGGGATATCAGCTACTACAATATCCATGATCATACTTTTACCTGGGTATTGAACTAAATTGACACACAAATCTTTTATTAATCCAATGCATTTAAATTTAGAGGAATAAAATGAGAACAAGTCTTTATATGGCCTAGTTATTTCTAGATTCAGAGTTTCCATAATAGCTTTTGGCATTAAGTTGTGGGAAGCTCCTAGGTATAACATTGCATTGTGTAATATCTGATCGTGAATATTAAGACTAATGTAAAAAGGAGGGATTTCTCCATCAGCATGTGTACTATTCATATCAGGACCAAAAATTAATTCAGGTTGATCATCATTTAGATTAATTGAATCCTCGCCATCATTCATGTTTAAAGTTTCATTGATTGTTGATTTATACAAGTCATTCTTTACCAATTCTATTAAAGGAATTTGTATTTTTAACTTGGATATTTCAACTTGAATGTTGAATGCTGGTTGAGATTTACTAATCTGTAGAAGTTCATCTTTTGTGATTGTTAACTGAGTGGATTTTTCTTGAGGTTCAGCAGTTTTACCTTTAGCTTGAGTTTTTCTTTTATCTTCTGTTTGAGTTTCCTGATTTCTATTGTCTTTAGTTATTTTTTCATGAACAATTTGAGTGGCAGCAGAGGCTTTATCGGATCTGGAATTTTCAGTAGAATATTTAGGATTTGATGGTCTAGAGTCAGCTAGATTTTTCTTTGGATCAAAAACTGTTGTTTTTGCCGAATTAGTGGCCTTTGTAGTATTATCCTTTTGGGCATATTTGGAGGATTGAGCCACCTCATCAGTGATATCAACAATCTTTGGACTAGGTTATTTTTTAGGACTGGGTGGGTTTGAATTTTATTTGTTTTATCTTGGAAGAATATGCAAAAATTTTGTTTTGGGAGCCTCTACATTCTTTTTGTTCATATTTTGTTGAAGTGGAGCATTTTTTTTTGTAGAAGGCTCATTTGTTTTCTTGCTCCTAAGGTTATACGGGCTGTGAATTTCATTGATTGTGAAGTCATAACCTTGCTTATAGTCAAAGGATTCACCAGATTCTACTTTGAACTGTTGAAGCTCAAAGATTTCTTGATCCTCCTGAGTGAGGAAAATAGTGTTTTCTTCATCTATCCCCATAACTATGTTGATGTCTTCCTCATCCTCAACATTGTTTTGAGAATTTTCAGCATAGTTCTCTTGGAATGGGGGCCTAATGTTTTGATCTGGAGAAGGTTCTTTACCCTTTCTAGGATTGTTGTTTTTTTTGTAGTTGGGATTTCTGATTTGGGGTTGGCTATCCCATTGCGGTTTTTTCTCAATGTTGTCTAATCTCTCAACTACTCTTTCTAAAGTTTTAGAAAAATAATCAAATTTACCATCTAAGTTTGAAGTCTCTTATTTAATTTTGACTCTCCTTTCATTTCTAAGTCTGGATTTTTTGGCTAGAATATTAATTTCTACACCAACAGCGTCTAGTTGCATCTGTTCTAATGTTTCAGCATTTCTTTCTCTTAATTGGTATGCCATATCTAGATCAAATCCATCAGGAAATTTAAGAAGTACTGAATAGGGGTAGGTTTAAGATCAACATGGATGGCATTATAAACACTGTTATATCTGGTGCAGTAATCTTAAACAGACTCATTGGGAGCTCTTTTTACAGCATCAAACTCAGATTAAATTTGCAGGGGATTCTTTTTCTTTTCCCATTTATTAATAAATTCTCTATGAAATGCAGCTAAATATGCTATGCTACCAGCACCTAAATTTCTAAACCATGTTTTTACTTCTCCAGTTAAACTTTGAGCAAACAACCTCATTCGGACATCAGATTCATTTACTCATAAATTTCACAAAAATCAGTCATTCTGGTGATATGTTGTTATGCAGTAATTTGTGAAGAATTTTCAAATAATGGGATATCCTTTTGGTAATTTTGGGGCATATCATGGAGGTTCTGAAGGGGCATATCTTTCAGCCATGATTTGAAGTTTTCCTAAACCAGGAGGTATAACAGTGACTATAGGAGCAGTGCTGGATATGACAGCTGATGTGCTGAAAGCTGGATTTAGAGAACTTGGAAAAGATGTTGATATATGTATGGAACTGGATGGAAAAAATGTAGTGCTTATAAAACTGGTGGATGCAATGGACTGAGTGAATGATGGAAATACTATCCTAGGCTGTAAAGGAAACTCAGGAATAAATGGTTCTGTGGATGTAATTGTAGTGGATTGAGGGTATGGTGAATATATGATCCTAGGCTACAAAGGCAACTCAGGACTAAAAGGTTTTGTGGGTGAATTGGAAGCGAAGTCTAAAAATGAAGTGGCAGCATACAGAGTTGAATCTGCTGCTGGAAAAACTGTGGTGTATAATTGAGAAACTGGAGGCTTAAATTTAGACAAAAAATTGGCTAATTTAATAGCTTCATCAACGTCTTTAATTCATGTAACATTAACCCTTTCTACTAGACTTTGAATTTCAGATTTTTCTAATTTTATTGAGTCTGAAATAAGGTTTTGTTTTTCATTCACAAAAGAAGTAAAAACAGGATCTATGACAGTTTCCTTTAAATCAGTTTCAGATTTTTTTCTAAACAATGAATTTTCAAACTTGAAATCAAAATCAATATCAGATAAGCTCACTAATTCTTTGGGTAAGGAATTAGCTTTTCTCAAGGGCACTTCAGTTTCTAAACTAATAATCTGTTTTTTCTTTTTATTTTTTCCAATTTGTTCAGGGTTATCTATTATTACTGCAGGCTTAGGATCCGGGCTGGACCTGGTATAGTAGGTTTTCCTAGAAGCCAAACTGTCTATTTATGAAATACCCACAACCTTTTAAAGTTAATCTTAAAGTAGAAAAGATAGATTTAAAAATTTTCCTTCAAGATTAAATTTAAAACTAGAAAGTGGTTAGTTCCCCAGTATGGTCGCCAGTATGTTATCACCCCAGTAATTTCTAAAGAATGTGGGCTCTTTTGGATTTTTTAAGTTTTAAGAAAATTAGGGGTAACCACAAACCTACTTTGGAAATTTAGGATCTAGCCTTCCTAAATTTCATAGAGAGCTCTCTCTTTCAAATTTAACTTTGTTTTTGTTTAATATTTTAGGCTAGGTGTTGAGCCCTAAAGATGTCCTTTCCTTTCATCAAATTTCACTTCATTCCATTTGTCCTTTGTCAGTTATAGGCTTAAAAGATCAATAGGGATGATTAAAATTACTTTAAGAATGCATGCAATGACTGACTTACTAAACTTTTGTGGTTTTGTTGTCATAGTGATTTTTTTATCAGACTTAGCTACAGAATGCATCCATTCTGTAGCTAGTCGCATATTCCACAGCCATCTTTATGTTCACACAGGTTACAGGTGTCATTTCAAGGAAAAACGCATTTGGTTAAATTCCAGAACTCTCCTACATCATTCCTTGCCCTCTACGAAGTTTGAGAAAAAATATGCAAGTGCTTATGCACGTGGAGGAAGCCAAAACTAAGAAGTATACTTCTACAAGGACAAGGACTTTGCAGATGTCTTCAGCAAAGTACGAGTCCTCAACAGGAGTTCTAATTCGATTTTGATTGAAAAAGACACCTATGCTTATTTCTACTCAATGACAATTATGTATTTTGCTTATAAGAATAACTCGGTGAACCAAGAGACAGTTAGTTAGTTGATGTTTTGTTGTTAAGTTCTCAAAGACTGTGATACTCTGTTTCTGAGCATTTTTCCTTTAATGAAAGAAGTACAACTTTGATGCATGATCTGAAGCAATTTTGAGGAGTTAAGGATTCGTGTGCCAATCTGATGGTAGAGGGCCCCTACTGTCTGAAAGGCTGTGTGCATATTTTCTAGATAAGTAACTTTAGCTATGTTTTGTTCTTAATCTAGGTAGTTTTCTGAGCATTATGTTTTATGTTTACTTACATCGAATATTGCAATCAATCTTGTTCTCGTGAACTGTTCCAATATATCACTAACATGTGAATGAGATAGAGTTGTAGTACTTTGGAGGTTAATTTCATTTTAGTTCTGTTCTGTTCATTGTATTTCAAGTTTTATCAGTTAATTGCATTCTAGTCTTGTTAAATTAGACTTAAAGACCCTCATTATTTTACAAACTACTCTTGTTCTTAATCTCTTCTAACACATCATTATCATTTGGACAAGAATTAGTTATATCATTTTGGGTTCTTAATTGTTCTGCAATTTCTAATAATTTTACAAACAACTTTTTTTTTCCAAAGTTATTCCAAGAGATCTCTAACCCTTGAATGAGGCTTAATAGTAACATTTTGAGTGGCAGAATGGGTTAATTTTACTGTCATAAGTCATTTTAGCATAGGGTTCCTTACTATGTTGCAGATAATCTTTTCTCAAAATGTTCCAACAAATTTCTAACTATGGATGAGATTTTTTCTATGATATTGTAAGTTGTTGTTTATTATAGAGAACTTCATTACATCAAACTTATCATTTTCTCAAGTTGTTCCAACATACCTCTAATGAAATGAATTGGACTGAGTTTAATGTTATGAGTTATTTTTCTTGTCAAGCTTTACAATCTGTGGATTAGCATTTTCTATTCTTAAGTGCCATACATAGTTTAGAGTAGGTTTTGTTTTGTTTTAGTGTGATCAATAACTTCTCTTTGCCAACAATTTAGTTCTTTTCCTCTTAGCATAAAAACACAAAACCAAAAAAACACTAAACACAACGAAGAAGGAAGAAGATACCTAGGCACATATAGTGCACTTCACTTCAACAGTTTACTAGCCCTGGTTGACAATTTATGACATCAATTTAGGAACACTAAGTTGAGTAGACATTTTGGCACCGTTGCCGGGGAAGTGTAACTAGGTAGCCTTGTTTCTTACCTCCCAAAAACAATGATATGCGTAGAGAAAGAGACTCAAGGGGTAGATTCATAAGAAGTAGAAGCTTGATTCCTAGCACACCACTTGTTTCACCAAGACCAAGAGGCAGCACACCTCCAACTCAAACCCAAATCCCATACTTTACTGATCATAGACTTCCAGAAGACTTAAGATCAAATATTCCATCAGAAATACCTTCCACTTCATCCACTGAACCTGTCTTAGAAGAAGATTCAAGAACCCCTGCTAGGGACATAAACTTTTCTACTTCCACAAAAGAATCAACCATGGCAGAAGAAGGGGGAGGAGGAGTCTTTAATGGAGAACATACACTATTTGGAGGGGGTAGAGGTAGAGGTTGAGGACAAGGAGGTAGAGGTGCAGAAGGAGAAGGAGGTAGAGGTGAAGAAGGAGGCAGAGGAAGACGTAGAAGGGAAATGGGAAGCTCTTTTGGGTTTCCTATAGTAGATGAAGAAACCAATGCAACTATGAAAAAAATTTCACCTTATGTCCTTCCAAACTTCTATGGACTCAAAAGTGAAGATCCTGAAACCTTTCTATTTGAATTTGAAATCCTATGTAGAACCTATGATTACTTACAAGACACCCAAAAACTTAAACTATTTCCTTCAACATTGAAAGGAGCAGCACTAAAATGGTTTATGAGTTTGATCAACAGTTCTATTAGGACATGGGAAGACATGAAACATGCATTTCTAGAGAGGTATTTGGATTAATGTATGCCAGTCAACCATAAGGAGGAAGTGTTTAAAATGTTACAAAAAGAGGATGAAAATTTGGAAGATTTGTTGGAGAGGTTTAACTATAACATCAAAAGAGCAAAAATGGAAAACTTAGACCAAGATACTTTGAAAGCTCTCTTGTTGAAGGCAATAAGGGATGAATGGAAAGATATCCTTAATATGATGGGAAAAGGGGATATATCTCAGCTCACATTACCTAAAATAGCTGAATTATGTATCAACCTTTCAAGAGGGAAATCTAAAACTGTAAAAGGACCAAGAGACCCTGCTCTTGCAAGGGCAAGTAAGTCTACTTCTGGGACTGTAAGTAGGGAAGAAATAGGACATATTCTTGATGAATTCAAATCTGACATTTTAAGGAGTCTTAGTGAACAAATAGACACCCTTAAATTACAAAACAAGCAAAAAGCTGAATCCGATGCCTTAACAATATTTTGTCCCAAATGTAGAAAAAAACATTCCTTCAGAGAGTGCCCTTTGGATGCAAAAATAGTAGAGACTTGTGTAATTTGTTCAAAAAATCATGAGACTAAGAGTTGTCCTTCACTTCTTGGTCTTAAATCTGTCTTTCAAGAAGAAACCCCTACAAATTCCACAAAATCTCTCAATTTTGTCTCTAGGAGACCTTGGCAAGGACCTCAACCACAAGGATTCCATGATCAACTGTATAATCAACCTCCACCAAATTGGAATTCTCGGCAGCAACCTTGGCCCCAATTCCAAAATCAATCTCAAACTTGAGCACAAGGAGCACAAAATCCCTTTGGAGGATACTCTCAGTACTATCAATATCCACCATATCCAAATTTCTCTCCTCAACAAAATCCTCAAAATCCACAACATCAAAATCCACCACTTCCATTACCATTTCCTCAAAAATCAAATTAGTTACTTGCCCAACCCATACCAAAACCCAACAATAAAAATCCTCAAAACACATACATGATAGAAGGCCAACAGTTTCCAACCTATTTGATTACTCCTTTAGACCTTAATGATGTTCAACTTAGGTCTGGAAGAATACTTGAAAAGAAGAAACCTTCTGTGATCATACAAGAGCAAAAAAACTCTGAGGAAGATTCTCTACGGGTAAATAAAAGTCTTGAAGAGAACACATATTTTCAAGACCTAAACATTGAAAATCAAAACAAAAAGAACCAATAATTTCAACTCCTATATTAGAGCAGCCATCAACATCCACCTCTACACCTCCCTTTCCAGAAATATTACAAATTGATAGGGATGTAGAAAAAAAAATTATGGTGCCTAATTATGATTTCCTAGATGAGCTAAGGAATGTTTGTATTAAGATCCCATTATTACAAGCTATCAAGGAAATTCCAATCTTAGCAAAGACAATAAAGGAGTTGAGCATGAAAAAAACAGGAAAAAGAATCAAAGAGACAAAGAAAATTCAACTAGCAGGAAAAATAGCAGAAATCATGATGGGTAAGATTTCTATTCCAAAGTATCTAGACCCGGGAAATCCAATTGCTAAAATACACATCAATGGAACTGAGATCCAAAACACACTTATTGATTTAGGAGCAGCAATCAATATCATGAGTAGACAAATCATGAATAAACTAAAACTTCATAATCTTATTTTTACACCCACATTGTTACAATTAGCAGACAGATCTATGATCAAAGCTGATGGGGTAATAGAATACATTCCAGTGTCCCTAGATTCTTCGGAGTACCTTGTGGATTTTATGATCCTAACTCCTAAAAATAATCTAGGAGGACATCCAATTATATTAGGAAGACCTTGGTTAGCTACAGTTGATGCTTTCATTAGTTGTAGATCCGGTGATATGTACATCTATGATGGTAGTTCAACCAAGAAATTTACCTTGTATCCTCCAGAAAAAACAATTACAGAATTAGATGATACTCAATGGATTGAGGATGAATAACACATACAACCTCTCTTCACAATTTCAGAAATTAGTGAAGATAGCTAGATTCTAAATACCTTAGAAAATTTTGAATCCTCTTCGGAATACAAACATGAACAATTTCAAGAAGAAACCAATATTGAGTTTTTATCATCAAGACAGATGTCTCTTTACTCCATGGATAAATTTGGAAGCTCTACAATTGAGATATTTCCAGGTAAAACGTTAAACATAAACAAGAACCTAGAGAAATCTAAACAAGAAAAGCTAGTCAAGACATTACAGAGACATTCTTCTGCATATGCATGGGAGTACACTGATATGAAAGGGATAAGCCCTAAGACTTGCACTCATCACATCTACATAGAAGAAAATTTAAACCAATCAGACAACCTCAGAGATGGATGAATCCAAATCTTAGAGAGATTGTTAAAGAAGAATTGCAGAAATTGTTAAATGTCAACTTTATCTATCCCATTTCAGATAGTCAGTGGGTTTCTCCTTTGGTAATTGTGCCAAAGAAAAATGGTAAATGGAGGGTATGTATTGACTACTGGGAATTAAACAAAGCTACTCTTAAATATCATTTTCCCCTACCTTTCATAGATCAGGTGTTAGATACATTAGCTGGCAAAAAGTACTTCTCATTTTTAGATGGGTTTAGTGGTTATAATCAAATTCAAGTAGCACTTGAAGATCAAGAAAAAACCACATTTACCTCTCCTTTGGGTACCTATGCTTACTGAGTATTGCCATTTGGACTGTGCAATGCACCTGCAACATTTCAAAGGGCAGTACTAGGAATCTTTCCAGATCTAATACATGATTTTGTAGAGGTATATATGGATGATTTCACAGTCTATGGAAACACATTTGAAGAAGCCTTAGCGAACTTGGAAAAAGTTTTAAAGGGATGTAAAGAAGCAAATATTTCACTAAGTCATGAGAAGTGTTTTATGATGTTTACTGAAGGAATTGTTTTGAGGCATCACATTTTAGGGGATGGGATTAGAGTTGATGAGTCAAAAGTTGAATTCATCTGTAAATTATCTGTTCTAAGTTGTCAAAAATATGTTAGGAGTTTTCTAGGATTTACAGGATATTATCAAATTTTTATAGAAAACTTCACCAAGATAGCATCTCCACTTTTCAAATTACTTACCAAGGACTCTGAATTCAAATGGAATCCTGATTGCCAGTTAGCCTTTGAAACCCTGAAAACAAAAATCTCTGAAGCACCTATTTTATGGGGACCTAACTAGAAATTACATTTTCATCTTTCAATAGATGCCTCAGATACAGCTTTAGGAGCTGTATTGGGACAAAAAGACCTGATTCCGTATGCCATCTACTACACAAGTAAAAATTTGACTCCTTCAGAGTTAAATTATACTGTGACTAAGAAAGAGTTCTTAGCTGTTGTTCATGCCATAAATAAATTCAGACACTATATAACAGCCTATGAAACTTTTTTTCACACAGATCACTCTGCAATTAAATATCTAATGAAAAAATCAATTACTAATGGCAGAGTCATAAGATGGTTATTGCTTTTACAGGAATTCAACATTACCATTATAGATAGGCCTGGACAAAAAAATACCGCAGTTGATTTCCTATCTAGACTCCAAAACATTAAAGACAACACTCCAGTTGAAGATCAATTCCCTGATGAATATCTTTTTGCAATTTCTACTCAAACCCCTTGGTTTGCTGACATTGCTAATTATCTAGTTTCAAGAAAATTTCCTTCAATAATGAATGCAAGAGGCAAAAGAAAAATCATTTATGACAGTGCAAAATATTCATGGGTTGCTAATGATTTATACAAAACAGGTCCAGACTTTATCATTAGGATATTTGTTCGAGAAGATGAGATGCCTGAGATCCTCAAAGCATGTCATGATGAACCTTGTGGTGGACACTTTGCTGATAAAAGGATAGCTTATAAGATCCTTCATTTGGGATATTATTGGCCATCCCTTTTTAAAGATGCTAAAGAGTATGTCAAAAGGTGTGATAGTTGCCAAAGGGTAGGGAAACCTTCCCCTTCAGGTGAAATGCCATTGCAGCCTCAGGTACATATTGAACATTTTGAGAAATGGGCTTTAGATTTTGTAGGACCTATTAGTCCTCCATCAAGACAAAATAAATATATATTAGTTTGCACTGATTATGTTACCATATGGGTAGAGGCCAAGCCATTACTTTCTGCTACTGAAGCATCTATAGTTAATTTTCTTTTTGAGGATATTTTTACTCATTTTGGTGTCCCAAGAGAAATTTTTACAGATCAAGGCGCTCAATTCACATCAAGGCTAGTGGAACAAATGGTGGAGAAGTACAAAATCAGACACAGAAAATCTACTCCCTATCATCCACAAGAAAATGGTCAAGTGGAATCTACTAATAAGGTCATTGAAGGGATCCTAACAAAGACTGTTCATTTACATAGAAGAGATTGGGCAGATAGGCTTCCTGAAGCCTTGTGGGCCTATAAAACTACATGGAGAAGCACAACAGGTCATACTCCTTATGAACTTGTTTATGGAAAACAAGTCTTGTTTCCCATAGAGTTTCAGATTCAAACTTTTAAAATGGTAGTCCAGCTAGGACTTGATCTAACAGAAGCACAAAAGCATAGATTGGAGCAGATTAATGAATTGGATGAGATCAGACAGGATGCAGTCCAGAGAAAAAATATAGTCCAGCAGCAAAGGACTAGATGGCATGATAAGTACATTAAGGAAAAGAAATTCAAAGAAGGTGATTGGGCCCTCTTGTTTGATTCAAAGTTCAAATATTTTCAAGGTAAATTCCAAACACATTGGCTTGGACCATATGAAATTGTGAAATTTTTTGACAATGGAGCAATAAAAATCAGGACAATAGATGAAGAGAATGTCACTTTTCTTGTAAATGGTCATAGACTGAAGCTGTATCATAAGCCACTTTCAAGAGAATAATTTGTCAAGAGATTCCAAGAGAACAGTGATGTGAAGTTAATGAAGAAGAATCCTTCTTCTTCATCAACTTAATTGTATTTTTCTGAAATCAGATGATAAAAATAAAAAATAAAAAATAAATAAAAATAAAGTATAAACATGAAAACTAATCATTGATTAGCATGTTTATACAGAAAAGATAAAGTGAAAATCAGAATCCTTCTGACACTTTAGCTTTTCAAAATTGTTCTTCTCCTGCAAACAACTATCATAAAATCATAAGTGCATGCCCACTTTACATATCACATTCCACTTATGATCCATTTCACTTCATCACATCTCACTTCATCCATATTCCATTCACTCCATTCATCCATACTTCATTCACTCCATTTCATGATCCATCTCATTTTCATTTCAAATTTTCAAAATTGATCTCTTTCTGCAATTGAGTATTACAAATCATAAGTTGCAAGCCATTCATATTTCATTTCACTTTGCATTTGTGATCTATTTCATTCCATCATATTCCACTCCGTTCATGTTTCATTCCATTATAGTTCATGATCCATTTTCATATTATACTTCATTCCATCCATATTTCAAATCACTTCATTCCATGTTTCAAAGCTTTCACAGGTACATTCTGCATCCAGACATTCCGCAGCCAGGCATTCTGCAGCCAGATATTCTGCAACCAACTATCCAGCAACCACGTGTTCAGCAGCAAATTGATCCTAATCACCTATTTCAACAAACAAAATCAAAAGGATTATGAAGACTGAAATATCAATGATTTTCAAAGTAAGGACCAAGCATATTAAGAAAAAGAAAAAATCAAAAGAAGGGCTAAGGTAAAATTGTGAAATTATTACGATAACAGATTATGAAAGATATGGTATAGTTAAGTTATATGTATGTTTCATAAATTTATTTTGATTATTCATATTGATCAATCCTATCATAAAATCCTTGGACAAAATCCCTTCCATTTCGCCATTTCAAATAATCATTTATTAAAAGTTAACGGTTAGTACTTGAAGTGACCTATTAGGTCACGTCACTAACCCGAAATATTCAGTGATGATTTTGAAATCCTCATGGGATTTTTCCGTGGTCTTTTACTCCATGACAGCTCTCAAAATCATTTATTCGTGTGACTTACCCTCACCGTATTTCACTCATTCCATATCCACTTCATGTCATCTTTTCGTAGCCAATTCCTGTCTACAGAAACAGAGAAGTCATATTTAGGGTGAAAACAACCTCCTACAGCCATTTTTACCCTGAATAAGAGAGCAGTGACGGAACAGTAAATTTAAGTTGAAGAAAGAATCCATGGGACTTATTGTGAGGTCCGAACCAGTCGGAACCAAATACCTGGAAGGGTACCCACAAATTAAATAAATGTTATAGCAGGACGTATGGCTACAGTTTTTGGAGAAGTTCAATGGTTTTCATAAGGAGGTCACCAAGTCCTTTTCCCAATCATTCAACGGGTCAGAAGTTGAAATAGGTGATTTCAAGTTCATTATCACAGAATCCTTCATAGTAGAGGCAGCAGAATTACCAAGGCAATGTGAACGATGGTTCAAAAACAAAGAGTTCCACAATGAAGCATGGAGGCAGATGCTAAAAACACCAGGTATGGATATTTCAGTTTTTAAGAAGGACATTCCTAGCTCAGCATTGAAGAATAAATGGCGAAATATGTTGCTAATTTTGCAAAATTTTGTAACTTGTGAGGGAAGGTTTGGTACCCTATATGTTTATCACATTCGATTTATGAGGCATTTCCTAGATGAAGAGATAAATTTTCCCTTTTTATTACTTCATAGCCTAAAGAGAATGGCTTCTAATGTCCAAAAGAGGGTTCAGTTCTTGGAAACCACCCTATATCACCGTGGCCTAGTTAAAATCTTAATTGAGCATCATTTTAAAAAGGTGGGAGACAGTTGGGATGAGTTCCTCTTGAGGAACCATTTTGAAGAACCTAAAGAAACTCCATCTGAAGGAAAACTTGTAAGAAGAAGCAGGAGAAAAAAAAATTCCAAATCTGTTGAAATTAAAACTAGTAAATCCACACAAGAAGACAGTGAGGATGTTATCTCTGAAAAATTGGCTGAAATCAAGAAACAGCTTAAAAAGGAGAAGATAATAAGAAATTATGCTAAAGAGAGAGGTGAGGGACCATCTAAACTAAGAAGAAGCCATAGGCTTAGAGGCATATTGAAGAAGACTGGAGTTAAGAAAACATGAATCATAGATATTGAAGATGAAGAGACACCAACTGACAAATCTCCTGAGTACCAGTACCAAGAAGATCTTGATGAAGGAACTCCAGAGGTAGACCCAACCCAACAAAAAATCTATAATTATGTTGAGTCATTAGAAAAAAGAGCCTCAGAAAATAGAGGA
Organism: Pinus albicaulis; assembly: GCA_034641835.2. Taxonomy (NCBI): domain Eukaryota; kingdom Viridiplantae; phylum Streptophyta; class Pinopsida; order Pinales; family Pinaceae; genus Pinus; species Pinus albicaulis. Next base: position 1,224,486,718 of record CM076572.1, on the reverse strand, counting down.
AGAACTCCTAGCCCACAAGAATCTTCAATTGAAGTGCTGAGAAGAGATAAATATGAATTGGAAATACTCAATAGGCATATAAAAAATGAAAATGAAATTTTAAGGGAGCAAGTCAAGCTGAAAAGTGATATGAACACAAATCTCTCTCTGCAAATGGAAAAATTGTACAAGGCTAGTGAGAAGCTGAAAAAGAAAAAGAAAAAGTTGAGAAGGGAACTTATAAACCTGAGGTTCAAATTGGTTATAAGGAAGCCTAGGATGTCATTGAACACCAAGAAAAGCAGAAAAAGGAAGTTAGATGTCCTAGCAGAAGTTTCAGAATACATGGATTGATTGCATGAGGACATGCAAAAGCTTTGCAGTGGGGGTATGTTGAGCCTTAAAGATGTCCTTTCCTTTCATCAAATTTCACTTCATTCCATTTTTCCTTTGTCAGTTATGGGCTTAAAAGATCAATAGGGATGATTAAAATTACTTTAAGAATGCATGCAATGACTGACTTACTAAAATTTTGTGGTTTTGTTGTCATAGTGATTTTTTATCAGACTTAGCTACAGAATGCAGCCATTATGTAGCTAGTCGCATATTCCACAGCCATCTTTATGTTCACACAGGTTATAGGTGTCATTTCAAGGAAAAATGCATATGGTTAAATTCTAGAACTCTCCTACATCATTCCTTACCCTCTACGAAGTCTGAGCAAAAATCTGCAAGTGGTTATGCACGTGGAGGAATCCAAAACTAAGAAGTAGACTTCTACAAAGACAAGGACTCTGCAGATGTCTTCAGCAAAGTACGAGTCCTCAACAAGAGTTCTAATTCGATTTTGATTGAAAAATACACCTATGCCTATTTCTACTCAATGACAGTTATGTATTTTGCTTATAAGAATAACTCAGTGAACCGAGAGACAGTTAGTTAGTTGATGCTTTGTTGTTAAGATCTCAAAGACTGTGATACTCTATTTCTGAGCTTTTTTCCTTTAATGAAAGAAGTACAACTTTGATGCATGATCTGAAGCAATTTTGAGGAGTTAAGGATTCGTGTGCCAATCTGATGGTAGAGGGCCCCTACTGTCTGAAAGGCTGTGTGCATATTTTCTAGATAAGTAACTTTAGCTCTGTTTCGTTCTTAATCTAGGAAGTTTTCTGAGCATTATGTTTTATGTTTTCTTACATCGAATATTGCAATCAATCTTTTTCTCATGAACTATTCCAATATATCGCTAACACGTGAATGAGATAGAGCTGTAGTACTTTGGAGGTTAATTGCATTTTAGTTCAGTTATGTTCATTGTATTTCAAGTTTTATCAGTTAATTAGATTCTAGTCCTGTTAAATTAGACTTAAAGACCCTCATTATTTTACAAACTTCTCTTGTTCTTAATCTCTTCTAACACATCATTATCATTTGGACAAGAATTAGTTGTATCATTTTGGGTTCTTAACTTTTCTACAATTTCTCAAAATTTTACAAACAGTTTTTTTTTTCCAAAGTTATTCCAAGAGATCTCTAACCCTTGAATGAGGCTTAATAGTAACATTTTGAGTGGCAGAATGGGTTAATTTTACTGTCATAAGTCATTTTAGCATAGGGTTCCTTACTATGTTGCAGATAATCTTTTCTCAAAATGTTCCAATAAATTTCTAACTATGGATGAGATTTTTTCTGTGATATTGTAAGTTGTTGTTTATTATAGAGAACTTCATTACATAAAACTTATCCTTTTCTCAAGTTGTTCCAACATGCCTCTAATGAAATGAATTGGATTGAGTTTAATGTTATGAGTTATTTTTCTTTTCAAGATTTACAATCTGTGAATTAGCATTTTTTGTTCTTAAGTGCCACACATAGTTTAGAGTAGGTTTTTGTTCTGTTTTAGTGTGATCAATAACTTCTCTTTGCCAACAATTTAGTTCTTTTCCTCTTAGCATAAAAACACAAAACCAAAAAAACACTAGAAAAACACTAAACACAACGAAGAAGGAAGAATATACCTAGGCAATTATAGTGCACTTCACTTCAACAGTTTACTAGCCCTGGTTGACAATTTATGACATCAATTTAGGAACACTAAGTTGAGTAGACACTAGGTATGATTGGGCAATTGGTTTTTGTTTGAAAGTTTGGTGGGAAATAATATTACTTGGAGATAAATTAAAGAGGGATCTACTAGTCCATTCGGCTATGGAGTCAAGATGTAGCAAGCAAAACTAGAAGGCAAGGCCAGAAGGATGCTAATGTACTCAGGGAAAGGTAGATAACCCTCAGAGATTTGAATAGTTTATTTGGATGAGATGGCTTGCTTTCAGGATAAAGGGCAGTAAAGGATCCTTGATCTGGAAATAAGAGGAAGGAGGCAGGGGTCAAACGGGACTAGGAGCAATTAAGCATTCCTAAGTCCGAAAATTAGCAGAAAACAATGAAATGATAAAGTAGTTAAGACAGGGAGCTTTTACACTAATCCGGAAATAATATTCCTAATTAATCATTCAGATTTGGAACACATATATGAAATTGAATGAAACTTCAGAAAAGGACACAATGACAATAAGAAATCACTTTACTCATTGGCTTATCGCATGAATCCTGAGTTATGAAGTCCAGTTGGTTCTTGTCCAGACTACTGCTATGAAATTAACACATCAACCTCCAAAGCACCAGCAAAATTGTCTATAATAATCTCAGCAACTTTATTCCACACTAAACACTTCATAAACTGAATTATTTATACAATATGTTTATTACAAAATATCCTAGAGAAGTCTAGGAATAACTCTTGGAAAATAAAATATCTTAACACACTAAGAGGGCCAGCTGCTTAATAACTTAGCAAGTTGTCCTCTTATCTAGAAAAAATAGAACTGACATCATCTAATCAAAACAGTTTGTTGACTAAGTGTGCATGCTTGCTAGCATATTTGGAAGATATTTTTTTATGGATTGCTTGACTGATACTCTTTCACTTTTCATCCTCTAATGTTGTTTTTCCTCTTGATACTCTCTCACGCTGCTTCCTTATTACTTTTACTACTGTAAGATACAAAAAATTACCATAGTACAAATTTCTGATTGATTTTTTCTCGGATACTCTTTGACTCTACTGATCAATCTGATACACTTTCACTATAACATTTACCTTTTAACAGCTATAAAAGAAACTTTTCACTGTGGTAAAAACAATCAATTTTCTGTTTATATCACTTAATTGTCATATTTGAATTTCCCTTTTAATTTTACTGTTGTAAAAGAGATTATCAGCAATAAAAAGTTTTAAATCAAATTAGCTGCTTTTCTTCTCAATCTTCACTAATTTACCTATATTTTATGTTGTTCTTCTCCAATGTTGTTATAACAAATATGTGAATTCCTGCCATTGCTGATCACTTGGTATTTTTATACTTTTCAACTTTTGGCAACTTTCATCAGCATTAGTATACTTTGAGAAATTTGGTTTGATAATGAAAATATGTTTGATTTCATTATGTAGAAAAAATAAGTTCTCAAAGTACTCCAATACAACTTTACCAGTTGGAGAACCTTGTGGCAGAGGCTTATTTATTTGTTCTTTGGCATGGGCTCTGATCTTCTTGTCAAAATCTGTTTGAACCATTAGTTTTTCATTAAAGACACGGATGTCTGGGAGGCCTGCTTTTCTCAATATTGTGTATTGTGCCAAAAACTTTGTTATTGACAACCCCATGGTCTTGCACTTTTCCTCCAAATTTTTCATTATATTCCTTTTATTTAAGACCTTTTTGATTTGTAGAATTGTTTCTGTCCTGTCTTGGATTTTCAATTCTTCAAGCTCTTCTCTGTTTTTGTTGTTTACAAATGTAATAAGATTCAAAGCTTGAGATGGTTTGTTGGCCAGTTCTTCTTTTGTTTTCTGAATTTCCCCCTGTGCTGCCTTAATTAGATCTCTCTACTCATAAATGATTTGAATTGAAGGCCACTGTAGATGTATGCCTTGTATTATGTTATTCCAAAGATAGTTCTTAATGAAGGACACCTGTTCACTGAGATTGACATGTTCTTGCAAAATCTTTACCTGCTCTTGAAGTCTGTTTTCTCTTTTTTCATGTCCCTTAGATGTAATCAATGCATTTCTATTTGATGTTTCAAGAGTTTGAATGGTGCTTTTCAAATTGTTATCTCATTATTCTTTAGGGACATCTCCTCCATGGCCTTTACTATGTCAGCTGCTTCACATGTTTGATGTACCTGTGTGGTGGATGATCCTGTGGCAGAAGTGTCTATAGATTGCACTGACACTGAAATTGCCAGAGGCACTTTTGGGTCTAAATGCTCTGCCAATGTGCAAGGGACAGTTGTGCCAACTATAGGAATAACAGTGGGAGTATATTGCACATCAGCCTCTTTCACTGCTTCTTTTTCTTTTATAAGGATGTCGATATGCTCTTCCATCTCTTTGACTTGGGTAGTCAGTTTTAGTATTAGCTTGGCCATTTCATATTTTTCATTTTGTTCTTGGAGGATTTCCTTTGCTTAAGGATGTTCATGTTGTGGGAGTTTTAATTGCTTCCTCAAGGCAACAATGTCTTCATTCTTTTGTTTTATTAATGCTTGAGAAACCTGAATGTTTGAAGGATCCACTCCAATTTGTAGCACCAGGTATTCTAATGATTTGATCCTCAGATCCTTCGCATGTAATGAGGCTTTATCTAACTTCATTTGATCCTGCAAGTTGAACACGGTGTTTTGCAATCTAGTTGCACTCACAATTTTGTTTACCACCTTAGAATAGAGCATTTCTAAAGTACTTCTATGAAACTATATTTGATCAAGTTCATGTATGGTGTCTGCATCTACTTCAAGCTCTGTTTTCCTGTAATCTGCAACTGACTTTGGGTCTGTAACCTTTGGCTCGAGAAAAGACATAATCATTTTGTTTTTTGAATAGTCAAAAGTTGTCAAATGTCTGTCTTTGTTACCTATATTTTCTTCTAGAAATTGTGAGTAAACTTCTCTTTTGATCTATTCATTTCTTTCCTTAATCTGTTTGTATTTCTCCTTGATATCAGTATCTTTTCCCTATGTTGTTTTGGAGGAGGAGGGAAATTCTATATTTACCTGTTTTTCAACCATTTCTCTGCCCTATTCCTGTGTTAAAACCTTCTCTTTCTGAATTTCTGCTAGAGTCTCATTTACAATTATAGTGGCTTCATCATTATCTACCTGCTAGTCATCTGTATCATTTATTTCAATAGCCTTTTCTCTCTCAGCGGCAGTCATTTTTGCCCTTTTTTTGTAAATAATCTTGAATTTGTTTTCTACAATGGTCTCTGTTAAATAGCCTTCTTCATTCTTGGTCCTTTTGTTTGAATTTTCTTCATGTTTGTGGACCCCTATAGTCTATGAATTATATGTGTTTATCATTGTTGCTGCATTAGAAGTAGGGTCAATCAATGTATTTTCCACCCACTCTATTTGATTTGCAAATTTCTCAATTTGGGGTTTAGGCTCATGGATGAAAGGAGTCAATTTACATTTAAGCCTTATACTATTCAAAATACCTTTAGGATCATAATTCCAATAAAAACTTTCTTGGAACTTATACTCTAACAATTTCTTTACTATCTCCTTTAATGCATCCCTGTTATTTACTATGAATGGGCCAATTTGGTTCTTCAGCTTGAATTGGGTCTTTTTCTTAGAAGCTATGAAGTTTCCTGCATCTGCATTTAACACCTGCCTTAGATATTCCAATGCAAAAATTTTGATAGTTAGAAATTTGGGCAAATTATATGGGAGAAAATTTGCTCCAAATATCCTTAATTTTGTATGTCCTTCATATAAGTACCAATCCCCTACTTGGCTTTGTTCAGACAACTGCAATATCCTTTTCATTTAATCACTGACCCTGGGTTGTTCTGTTTTATAAAGTAAATTCATGGCTGGCCTGACAAACAAATATGTAAAATCATTTTAATTGAATTCATTTCCATTTTTCCTGAGTAATGATGTCCATAATATTACTAACAAAGGCTGGCCCTCTACATTCATCTTTTGTAAAGCCACTGGAAACTGTTTTGCTTGGAAAAATAGAAAAATATGGAATAGATATGATGAATATCTAAACACTCCCTCAATAGGCAATTTAGTCAACTGATAATGTATACTGTCAGAAATGAATCTAGAAAAATCAAATACCATCACAGGAGGTTGCCCAGGGGACAGTGTAGAAACGAATCCTAATATAGAGACATCAGTGAATTCATCATTAAAATATCCTAAGATAAAGGATAGAATTGAAATTACTTGTCTGGAAGATTCGGGAAAATCAGAGGTGGAATAGGGTGGATTCACTTTTGGGAAATCAACATGAGTAGGCATGAAGTTTTGAAGAATCATAAACCTCCTAGGGAAATCCAAATCTAGGTACAACTGAGTCAAATCTTCAATGGATAGGGGCACTACTCTTGGATCAAAATTCAACTAAAGCATTTAATTAATGGATTCTGCTGTGATGGAAAACAGAATTTCTCTATCTTTGTTCACAATAGACCTCTGGTCGGGAACATAATGTAATTGACACAATCTGACCAGGTCTTGAGCCGGATGAGTAATAGGTACAACATACTTGGGCAAATTAGACTCCCAAATAGGTATATCATTTTTATTTTTATCCTGAAATTTGTCATAACGCCAGTTATGAATATCAAGCCAATTAAATTCTACTGCTGTATCAGCAATATTGTAATCCAAATATGTTAAAGGACTGCTTTCTTCAGTAGAAACAGGTGGTTGAAGAGGTCTGACAACTTCAGTTGAATTAGTTGTTAAAGAAGGAGTAGGCTTATTAATATTTGATTATTCAGGCTTAGGAAGCTTGGCGGAGACAGATTTTGGGGCTTTGGGACTTCCAGACTTGGGTGTAACTTGGTTCTTTGTCATTTCTGGGGATAAATAAGCAAGATCAAACTGTTTTCTATAGTTAATTTTAACACAGAGGGTATTTCAGCAAATATGGGACAAATTTGGGAATCTAGGAATCTGGGAATCGGAGCAAGGGTTTTAGGATTAAAAAAACAGGTTTTCTGAGTGTAGAGGACTGAGGAAAGGGATTTCTGGCTTTCTGTGCACTTTTTAACTTTTTTGAACCATGGAAAATGTCTTTTAATGACCCGAATTGCTTTAAAACAAATTTTATGCAAATGGCCAATTCTGAGAAAAAATTTCAAGGGTTTGCCCTGCTTTTTCGAGGTTTGGGCACACTAGGATTTGGTAATTTTCTTCCTTGTAACTCAACTGGTCAGATTTAGAGTTGAATTTGTGAATTTTTAGGTTGGAATACTGAAAAAATCCTCTGCAGGTATTTTGGCGGTCGAGAAGAGTTTCTAGTTGTATCAGCTTCAAACTGGATGCTATGACTCGGTGGAAAGCATCAAGAGTCCTTTAAATGCAGTCACTGTGGTGAAATACCTCTTCAAGGGGAGAAATTGGCTAGCAAAGGTTTAAATTTCATTCATAGAGTCTGGGCATATTTTCTTAACAGGCGAGGAGCAAATAATACATAAAATGGTGAAAAACTAAGGTTTAAACCTTCAATATTTATCATTATGTGTATAATTTATTGCAGGTCTCAATCAATGGCATGAGGCGGAATTATCTTTGAATGCGAAAACAACTTGGTGGTTTTCTCGTTGATTTGAGATGTAAGTATTTTTGAGCATTTGGAATGTGATCGAATAGAAATTAGACACGTAGCAATGGGCGGTTTAGGAAAACTACTTTTATCGCGTGATTTTCATCAAAATTTAGGTGATCACTTTCAGCGTGCGATATGGAATGTGCACCGTTAGATCTGGTTGAATGATGCGAATGGTTCAGATTGTTTTCAAAGTTTTAGGGAAAGGAAAGGTGGTACCAGGGCTTTAACATGAGTCGTTGATGTAATAGAAAAGGATCAACGGCCTACTTTTAACGCAATGAGGAATAGTGGGGCATGAGGCCGATTTATCGCGTTGGATTTGAATCGTTAGATTAGAAAGGTTTTGATGATCAGATGGTTGTGGATGAATGTGGGGGCGTTGGATTTATATATATATAAGGAGTTTATATATAGGGTAGAATGTATGGGGGGGCATTAATGTATTATGCAAAGGTGTGATGTATTTAAACTTTGGTTAAAAAAAAACAATACATAAAGCATCGGTAAAGGTTTTTTTATTTTTCATTTGATACATCACATTCCGAAAACTTTTCCTTTGTATTTTATTATATAGTTATTTTAAACCAATTATGCTAAATAAATATAGGGGGATCGGGATATTTCATTATTGATAGTTTTTATGTCAAAGGGATATTTTCGGGTTTTAATTTAAACATGTGCATAATAACTTTGACATAAGAAGCTTATAATAAGGGGTTTTTTGGGATAATTAATAAAAAAGAAGTTATATTAATAGGACTAGGACTTTTTATAAGGATTTAATAAATAAGTTAGGTGTTAATATGACTAAAGGGGAATGAATACTCAAAACACATAAATATAACTAAGGCAAGTGAAAATTTAAAGCAAAGCTTCATTATCATAACTTAATCACTTTTGCTTAGTATATAATGTCTTTTGAGGGTTTTTATGCTTCATGAGATGTAGGAAGTTAATCAAATGGGGTTTAAGCATCATTAAGTAAAAATGGGGTCTTTACGTATGAAATTGCATGGTGATGAATGCATGAGTGGTAGATGATGAAAATTGGGATTAACATAGAAATTTAACACCTTCAACTAGCCAGCCATTGAGCCTTGGGTCCGATCCCAACAGAAGTGAGAGAAATTCTCTGAGCCTGTTTGACTGATAGTTTAGAATGTCCAATATCTATAGGGAAAGGGAAATTCATTATTGTATCCTGGTGAAAGATATTTACAATGCTTTTCCCACGTTCTTCTACCTACCCATTCTTTAATCTAACATTTTTTCTTCCATTTATGCAGGTGCATTTGAGCTAGCAACCTTTAAAACATTTTTTATTTTGAAAGCAGTAAAACTATCTAATTCTAACTTATTTCATCCAAGGACCCAAATTAAACTGTTGGGTTCCTTGTATTCTCTACCTAACTATTGAATTGTCAGGATTAAACTGTCTAACAATCCTTTATTCTCTATCTAAAACAAGTAAATTGAAACATGATAAGTCAAGATTGAATAGTTCGACTCATCATATATTATGGAATTTATTGACACTCTACCATAATCAACTACAAAAGTAAAAAGTAGTGGCATTTAGACTTGCACACTTTCATGTTTTATTCATCTTTTTTCTTTGGGGTATCTTATTTTTTCTAAGTCCTTTGATCTTTCTTTTAGGACTTTTACCCTCTTTTTTCTTTTCTATTTTTTTATTTTTACAAATATGGGAATACAACTTGCAGAAGGAAAAGTATGTACATATTTACAAGACTATCATTAGTCAATTAAAAATTATGAATCCTATATTTATAGGTCCCTAACATAACATATATGGTCAAAACCATGTAATAAAGTTAATAAAGGTAAAATAATATCTTGGTCACGGGACATGTATTCCAAGTTGAATGTTGGGAAAAAACATAGTGATGGGGATCACGTGTGATTAATTAATGGCTATGGAAATTGGAAAAGGCTTTGGAAAGACAAAGTGGCATTTATTGGCATTTTATTTGATCTCTAATATGTCGCGGATATTCCACTGGATAGTTCGTCACAACCGATCTGATAATATTATATTAAAAATATGAGATTCTACACTATTATGGTTTTATTAAACTCTAATATATGTATATTTAATTGTAATTATTGCATGCATGCAAATAAGAATTATACAGAAAATTAGAGAATGGAAAAATAATATCGCACACACATAATACACAAGATATGCTCTCTGGTAAACCCTTTCAGGAGAAAACACAGCTGGAAGGTGAGGCCACTTCGCTCTCTTTCTCTATCTGGAAATATCGCTACAAGTACAAAGAAGTAATGCCTGTGACCTATGGGCTTATATAGTGCACAGATCCTCTCTGTGTGCTCTACGTCCTATATCTCCTGGCTAACTTTGCTCAACTATGGAACAAAATTCTATCAAAAGAATGGAAATTCCTCTTCCTCCTAGTGGCTCAGTTATAACATATCCCGATAGCCTACTAGTGGTTAATTTTGACTAAATCAACCCTTAACTAGAGTTACAAAATAGAATATTCTAGATTATTTTACATCAAAAACATGTGGCTAGCCCATTTTCCATGAATAATGGGGGCAGACGTGGCATCCTCCCAAACTATAGGTGTGAAAATAGGATGGTCAACTTCTTAGTGGCATAAAGTTTGCATACAGACTCTGATTGACGTTATTCTTGCGTTGTTGGAAATCTCTCTCTATGTATAATAGAATTAAATTGTGTGGCACTAAACAAATAAATTTTTATCCCCCAAAAATGTTGTTTGAAGCCTTGAAATGCTCCCGGAAGGTTTCAAACCTCGTTTTTCCATACTGGGTCCCGCTAGTCAAAACAGTCCCATGAGCTAATTCCTCCACTTTTTCCACTCCAAATCCATCAATATGGATGAAAAATAATATAATGATCCAATATGAATCACACTTCCCCATTTTGGGAGGATTTTGGTCTCAAAAATATTTTACTGAATGAGGTAAGGAAATTGTTCCTCCACCTTCTGGTGTACCATTTATCTTTGCCTGGAAGTTGTCCCTTCACCCCAATATACCAAAGGTCATGCTGCCCTTGCCTTGAAGTTCTAGACCTCTTCTACAAAAATTTATCTTCTGTCAACTCTACCTGAGCTTTTGATGCCAAATCTTACAGGGCACGAAGAAATAAATATTACACATAATGGTGATAGTTATGCAGGAAAAGCATAGTCAGAGGAAAGGGTTTGTCTTATTTGCAACGCATATTTCAAGTGATAAAGGTAAGGAAGATGCAGACATTCATGTATTGAGTAGGTACCTAGTTTACAAAAGTTTCAAGATTTGCTTCCAACAGAGATTTTAGATTTTCCACCTCATAAGGAAGTGGCCTTTTCTATTGATTTGGTACTAGGGGTAGTACCAGCATCAAAGGAACCATATAGGATGAGCACTCCAGAGTTAGTAGATTTGAAATGGCAGTTGAGGGAAATGCTTGACATGGGATACATCATGCCAAGTGTATCACCTTGGGGCGCACCGGTATTGTTTGTGAAGAATAAGGATGGTACTCTTAGGTTTTGCATCGATTATAGGCATTTGAATAAGGTGACCTTCAAGAACAGGTATACATTGTCGAGGATTGATGACGTATTTGACCAATTGAAGGGAGCAGCAGTGTTCTTGAAGATTGATCTGAGATCCGGATATCATCAAGTACACATCGAGGAAAGGGACATATACAAGACAACTTTCAGAACCAGGTATGGGCATTATGAGTTTTTTGTAGTTCCATTTGGTTTGACTAATGCTCCAGCTACTTTCATGTGCTTGATGAATGGTGTGTTGTGTCTTTATCTGGACAATTTTTTTATTGTGTTCATTGATCATATATTGGTATATTCTAAAAATGAAGAAGAGCATGTCGAACACTTAAAAGAAGTATTTATATTACAGAGAGAACATCAATTGTATGCTAAGCTCAATAAGTACAGTTTATTTCAGACATAAGTACATTACTTGGGACATGTGTTTGCCAATGAAGGCATAGCAGTGGATTCGGAAAAGATAAGGGCTATCATGGAATGGGCAAATCCTAGGAATGTGGATGAGGTAAGATAATTCATGGGAATAGCAGGTTATTATAAGGAGGCTCATCAAGAACTTATCATGGATTTCTTATCTTATTACATCATTTCAAAGGAAAGGTAAGAAATTTGAATGGAAAGATGAATGTGTAGCCAGTTTTGAGTGGTTGAAGCAACTATCCTTGGGAACCAGCAGTTCCTCCTCTACATGCAAGTTCATCTCCCTCACAAGGGACAACCACATGGCTTTCTCCTCATCAAATTTAATATCTCATCACACAACAGTCATTCTAGTGTTTTGCAAATACACATGATAATTATGGGGTGTTTCAGTGTACCCAAAAAAAATCCCAACCTCATTTGTTGGTTCCAGCTTCTTCCTGGCATCCTTGGGCACATGCACATAAACAGATGAGCCAAAAATCTTAAAGTTTGAAACATCAGGTTTCTTACTAGTGAAAGCCTCTTCAGGTGTACTCATGCCAAGTACTCTATGAGGACAACGATTTTTCACATGTACCGTTGTATTGCATGCTTCCGCCCACAGATGCATCGATAGGCCTTGTTCATGCAACATCGCTCGTGCTGCACCCAAAATAGTTCTGCTCTTCCTCTCTGCAACCCCATTTTGATGTGGGTTATGAGGTGCTATGATTTCCCTTTGAATTCCTTCTTTGTTGTAGAATATCTTGAATTCGTGAAAGATGTATTCTCCACCATTATCGCTCCTAAGAGCCTTCACTTGCTTCCCCAAATCTTTCTCCACCAGTGCCTTAAACTCATAGAACTTAGATAATGTTTTATATTTCTTCTGCATGAAGAAGATCCATCACTTACAAGAAAATTCATCAACAAATATTACTTAGTACTTATGTATTTTTGTTGAAGAAACCAAGAAAGGACCACACACGTCTGTGTGAACTCTCTCAAGGATCCCCGAAGCTCGATTTTCCTTCTCATGAAAGGTGGCCTTTACATATTTTCCCATAGTACATCCCTTGCATGTGTCTAACTGTGCAAGTGTACCCCTAGGAAGACCAGTAGAAATTTTTTGCATGACTTTCAATGCTCCATGGTTAATATGGCCCAATCGCTTGTGCCATAATTCGCCCTCATCCTGACTCACCACTTGATCTGCCTTGCCCATCATTGCTACACAACCATCTACCTCTAGTTTTTATATATTCTTAACTTGAATCCATATCCTCTTGGCTTGTCCCATTGTTTTATGTCACAAGAAAGCTTTTCCATCACTAAAAACAACAGCATAGCCTCTATCCTCCAACATTGCGACTGAGACCAAATTTTTCTTCAGACCTGGTACATGCATTACATCTTTTAATTGAAATGGTTTACCTCACTCCCTCTGAAAGGTAATGGTACCAATCCTGGTAGCACTGTACCGCCTGTCATTGTGCATTTCAATATGCATTTGGAGGTCTTTCTCCTCCAAGTCACTAAAAAGTTCCTTACCTCCCATCATGTGAAAGGAAGTGCCATTATCCAAATATGACATAGATCCCAATGCACTGCACACCATGCATGCGATCAATGAGAATTCAAGCTCAAATTGTGAGGCAAGGGCCTCACCAGCTGCAGATCCTCCAACCTTCTTGTTCTTCTTCTTTTGTGGACAGTTAGTAGAAAAATTCTCATGCTCGTGACAGTGAAAACACTTCACCTTGGACATGTCCTGCTTATTTCCATTCTTGGACTCGGATTTTGAATTGAATTTTTTCCCCTTCCCCTTCCTCACCTTGGTAGACAAAGCACAATCCTCTTCATCCTCATTCTTATATGAAGATCCATATTTGGTGTTCCGTCTGAACTCCTCCTGCACCAAATCCGACCATAGTCGTTCCCAATTTGGAAATTTTTCCCTTCCATTGACAGAGTCTTGATAACTGTGTCAACTCTTGGGAAGTCCTAGGAGAGCCAAGCTCACCAAATCATCATCAGCAACTGCTATTCCAACGCTCCCTAGTTCATTTGGACATTGGACAAACTTTGTTAGATATTTTGGAATGGTGTCGCCCTTTTCCATCTTGATCTTCCTGAGTTTATTTTTGAGCGCCAATTTCCTATGGTCACTACAGATTTGGAATAGATCCATCAAATCCTTCCACATTGCATATGGTGTGGCTTTCCCATGGAGGCTTGAGACAATGTGGTCTCATACTCCCTCCAACAGGATCCTCCTCACCTTTGCCACTTTCTTTTGCCATGCATTAGGATTTGCAGCATCTGCAACATCAGGTTTAGGAACATCTTTGTCAATGAATTCCTTCAACCCATTGTCTTCGAGTATTGCCTCCATCCTGTCCTTCCAAGAAATGTAGTTCCAGCTACCCTTGAGTGCATACTCTAACCTGAATCCATTGAAAGCCATTTTGATCTTGAATCAACTGTAGCACCAAGAAAGTCTTTCTGCAAATTCTAATTCTATCCAATCACAAACTCAGCTCCTGCTTCACTTTTGCGATTTCCTGTGTTTCGATACCATGTATAAATTATACAAAATGCATGTGTATCTCAGATTCACCTGATCTAACAATGTACTAAAGTTAAATACTGAATCGCTTTTACAAATATTTTGCAGAATTAAAAAACACAATCGCTAATCACATGAACATGAAGAAAGATCAATCACACACAACACAGATAATTTCTTGGGGAAATATTACAGCTAAAAACCCCACTATCTTCTATTGTATATTCAACATGGAGCATGAAAAAATTTAAATACAAAAATCTTCTCACAAGAGCCCTCCAATACTTAGCTAATTGTCTCACACTGTCATATGCAAAACTGACCAACACATAGCCAATTCTTAGCCTCCAGACAGCCAACCTTCCTTTCATAATCCTTGATGGTAAAGATCCCTAAAAGATAGGAATTCTTTCCTCCCTTGACTGCACAAGTATCATGGGCACTCCAATGGGAATTTGGTTGCAAGTGTGCAAGCCAATAATCCTAAAACTGATAGTCAACCTCCTTTTCACCTAGAACTCAACCGGGTCTCCACTGGTTCTAACATGCATGTAGCTAATAATAGTAAATCCTCAGTTGCATGTGAGATCATTGATTATGAATTAATTAATATTTAATTCACTAGTGTATCTTTAGTTACAACTTTCACAACTGAGTTTAACTCACTTAACCAAGTTAAACTATTTACAACTTGCATTAACTAATGCACCACTGCACTTCGAACTATGTTACAACTAGAATCATTCTGCATGCCTCACCAACAACCTCTAACTCAAAATCCACTAGCTAACTGAATTTATCACTTTCAGTTAACTCATTCAAGTCCACATTGAGAATATATTACAGTTTAATAACCATCTTAATTAAGGGATAACCAAAATAGACATGCACCCAAAAATAGCACTGTGGGCCCCACCCTATTCTATGTGCTTAATGCACTAGGTGTGGGTGTTGAATCTCAACAGGGAGGACAAGAGGCCTACTCTTTCACTGATGAATTTACAAGGTACCATTAGATCAGGATTGCACCAGAAGATTGAAGTAAGATCACTTTTGCAACAGAATGGGGATCCCTCCAATACACAGTCATGCCCTTTGGTTTGAAGAATGCACCTGTTATATTCTCGCCCGTAGTAGTAGTTGTATTCAAGGAGTTCATGCACAAGTTTCTGGAGATTTAATTTGATTATTGGACTATGTTTGGACTGTTGAAGAAGAATGTTTCCAGCCTACGTATGATGCTCGACACTTGCAGAAAGCATAATATCTCCCTTAACTTGAAGAAATGTATATTTTGTGTTCCTTTTGGGATCTTGTTGGGGAATATTATTTGTTAGCAAGGGTTGATGGTAGATCCAACCAAGATTGCAGTTATTGTCGATTTGGATTTTCCTACCATTGTAAAAAAGTTGCGCTCTATTCTGGGACACACGGGATATTATGGAAAATTCATTCAGGGCTATGCGCTGATCACTGCACCCATGGAAAAATTGTTGAAGAAATATGTGTCCTTTTGTTGGGATGAGGACTACCAAAGGAGATTTAATATTCTCAAGGAAAATATGGTTACTGCACCTATTTTAATATTCCCTGACTAGTCCATGGTCTTCCATTTGCATGTTGATGCATCTGGCATTGCACTTCGAGTTGTCTTAGCGCATCCAGGAGGAGGAGATATTTATCACCCCATTTCCTTTGCAAGTATAAGGCTATCCAGTGCAGAACACAACTATTCGACCACAGAGAGGGAATTTTTGGCTATGGTCTACACTCTACAGAAATATAGGAATTATCTTCTAGGATGGAACTTCAAGATGTTCATTGACCACTCTACTTTGAAGAACCTAGTCAACAAGCCTGTGTTGGGGGGGAATATTTTTAGATGGTTGTTTCTATTCCAAGAATATGATTTTGGAATCATCGTTAAGCCAGGTAGATTGAATTTTGGACCTGATCACTTATCACGCATTGAGAATGGGGAAGAACCAATCATTCTGGAGGATGGATTACCTGATGCGCAACTCTTTTCCATTAAAGTGGTTGATGAACACTTTGCATATATCATTCACTTTCTAACTACTGGTAGTGTGCCTATTGAATATTCGGTGCAAAAAAATAAGGAGTTGGTTTCGTGCACAACTATCTTTGCATTGATCGTTGGTCAATTGTACAAGTTGGGTGCGGATGAAGTTTTAAGAAGGTATGTCTTAGAACACAAAATACAAGACATCTTGGTTGAAGCTCATCGGGGAGTGGCAGGAGGCCACTATGCAGGGAAAGCCACTACGCAAAAGGTTATGTGCACTGGATTATGGTGGCCCACACTGCACAATGATGCACATACATATTTTCGATCTTTTGATGCATGCCAAATAACAGGGATGCCATCGCATAGAGATGAGATTCTGATAAATGGGCCATAGACTTTTTTGGACATATTAATCCTCCTGGGAAAAATATTGGTGGGTGCTACGTCATCACTGCAACAAACTATGTAACCAGATGGGCAGAAGCTAAGCCAGTAAAATATTGTATTGCATAAACTGTTGCGCAATTTATTTTTGAAAATATCTTGACTAGATTTGGGTGCCCAAAGATATTGATGAGTAATCGGGGTACACACTTTGTTAATGAAACTATTGAAGCTCTGACAGAATAATTTAAGATGCATCACCATAATAGTACTCCTATCACTCTCAGGAAAATGGTGCAGTAGAAGCCTTTAACAAGATCCTAGAGAATGCGCTTACAAAGATCTGCAATGCAAATCGGAATGATTAGGAAGTGCGCATACCTGCTATCTTATGGGATTATCGGACCACATGCAAGAAATTGACTGGTAAAACACCATTCAGGATATTTTATGGCCAGGAATCTATCATGCCGATGGAATACATCATTCCAAGCTTGCGCATCGCAACACTAACTAATATGGATGAATCACACATCATGGAGGAATGTCTATCTCAATTGGTTGCATTAGAGGAGGATCGGTTTATTGCCAACTTTCATCAGCAAGTCCAAAAGGCATGCGAGAAGGCATGGCATGATAGGAACATCCGGAAGAAGGCATTCAAGGAAGAAGATATGGTTTTATTTTATGACATTCAGTTTGCGTGCCACCCAGGGAAGTTTAGAAAGCATTGCTTGGGGTCGTATATTGTGAAGGAGATCACTAATGGGGGTGCAGTGTGCTTGGCCACGTTGTGCGGTGAGAGGATCCCAAGGTATGTCAACGGAAGTCAATTGAAGTCATATATGGATAACCCTATGCCTATAAAATGACTATATGGCCAGAGAAAAGGAATCCACATGTTTTCACGTTGCACATAGGGCATGCACAAGCAGGTGCGACATGAGCACAGTGGTTGTGCACGACAGGAAAAACTAACTGTTGGAAAAGTAAATCTGGGTGAAATTTTTATTTTACCGTTGGATGGAGTGGATTTTATGCAATTAATGATAATATATTACGGGATTTTTTACCATTTTTATGGGGATAAGGTGCCATTAATGAAGTTTCGACCATTTTTACCATGGATCACCTATAAAAATGAGGAAGTGGGTCGCATTCTGTTATTTTGTTATTTGAGTGGATTGTGCCCCGAGATTATTAGTGTGCATTGTATGTCTGCTCATGATACTCTCATATGTTATGTAAGCAAACCTGAGTTTATATTCAAGCCAAGGATGACAGCCACCAACCCCGCTTCCGAGAGTGTGCAGTATGAATAGCAATAGTTGCCGATTACAACGCTTATCGACCTAGGCTCTGAAGAATTTCATGAAGTTGTCCCTGAGGCTCAAGAATTTATATCAACACCTACCAAGGGGAAGTCTAAGGTGACTAAGGGATCATCATCAAGGTCACGAACTTCCCCAGACAAATTGCATCCCTGCGCCAGGTGTCCAAGTACAGATCTCCTATGGGTGATCCAACGAAGAGACCCATGACCACAACCAAGGAAGCTACGCTCTTTGTCGAGCCCATCTCATGGCTCCCAAAGTATGTGAATTCATGTAGACCCTCTATGAAAGCATCGAAGTACCTAGAGATGGTGTGCGCCTACCTGCAAATTCCATTAATCCCTGAGGCGATCCCGTTGGAGCAGGAGATGTTTAGGAAGATCCAATCTGTTAAATGTGATGATTATGATCTGGCCAATGAGAATAACTTCCAAAAATTGGTGCCAAAATACTACCTCGAGTGCATTATGTACACTGGAGTGGTGAAATTAGAGCCCATGACTTGGGCGCGCGGGTTGCACAATGTCGGAATTCTCAACTTGTTGAGGATTCCTCACTTTGGAAGATATCCCATCATAGATGTATGTGTGCACTAGCTGCTGGTGTTGGTTCAGGATGGGTGTCTATGGATTAAGGATCAAATTCACATAGATGTCGCGTTGATCCACCAGATCATCGGCTTGTCAAAGAAAAGATCTAAGCCTATGGCGAATTACGAAAAGAGCCAGGAGCATAAGGTCATTGCGAAGGTGAATAATGATTATAAGGTGGGACGTGATACCAGGGGCTTCCTAGTGCATCAGATTACATAACCAACAGTATGCCTTGGGACCTTATTACTTAATTTCAAAAATATGTGCAAGTGTAGGCCTAAGGTGGTCCCCACGCGTGTCATCGCACTAGCAGGATAGTGTGAGAAGGGTGTGAGCTTCAAATGGTGCCAATTCCTATGCACGAAATTCCTGGAAAATGTACGTGAGGCACAGGAGGAGGGTAAGAATTTTTTCTATTCATGGCTACTCCTGCTCATTGCTCTGGTTGTGTGGGAAATGCTAGAGAATGTAGTCCTCCCAGATGTAGAGCCTGGTGTGTTTGAAGGGACGTGTTACACCAACTTGTGGGATTCCACAGACCCTAAGCGTGTAATGGAAAATAATATCTTTTGGGTCTTGTTCAAAGGAGATTTGGTCGCAGCAATCCACTTACACCCTCGATTGTCCCCAGCTACATATGATAAGTATAAGGTAATTACAGATCTCTACCACTGATTGATGATTAGTTAAAAGAGATGCACTGATGTTTTTGCTTTGGTTATTTTGGTTTCCTAGGGCTGCTAACATCTTGTACAGGTGTTATGTAGCTATGATTCCACTCCCCCACAAAGGGAATGGCAATGTTTGCTCTCAGAAATTCTTGGCATATGTTCAGAGACTATCTATTTATAATATAAAGTTCATTTTTTTCTGTGGAAAAAAAAAAGTATAAGGTCATTACATACTTCCAAGTTTCCATGTATGATGTCAAGTTCCTTGTGCGCAAGAATAGGGTCTGGTAAAACCTTCTCTACATGGTGACCAAGGCTGAAATTGACCAGGTCATTGTGACTTGGCCCGCATCATGGAAAACCGAGCTCGGCCCCGCCAATCCTGTCATATCCTCGACGTCAGGAAAAGAGACGATAGATGCCTCCAAAGAGAAAGAAGTCGAGAAGGGCGCAAGAAAATAAGCAGAGAAAGAATAATAGAAGGAAACTAAGGTGGAGACTGAAGTTGATCTCGGTGATGGAGATGGTAAGAATGGAACTAGGGAGGAGTCCCCCAGAGGCACCAAGCGAGGCATCAAAACCCCCAAGGGTGTACACAATAAAAGAAATGGATCTAAGATAGGCGGCGCATAAGATGTCACCCTCACGGAGGATGATCTGAATAAGATTTCTATGTAGTCACTTCTGCCTCCGAAGATCGATGGGCTATGCTGGAGGAGTAGCATAAAGCTACGGTGGATGTAATGCAGGCCAGTATACAAGTGCTTCAGCTTAAAACAGAGAACATTCAAGGGAGTGTTGCTTAGGCAAGGCCGAATTAAGAAAGCGCAATTACTAGCATCGTCATCAGCATAGTAGATAGCCAGATATGCCCCTTTTCTAGAGCTACACTCACCTTGGAGCAGCCTGACTTGCGCGCACAGGTACAGACATGCTCCAAGGTCGAAATTGACTTGTCCATGCTTCCCAGTGACAAGTTGCATGCAATCCAGACAATTATTACAGACGAACTGCAGTGTCTAGAGGCACAGATGCACCAAGAGCTCACAAAGGCAGAGCAGACAATTGCAACGTGTACAGAAGAAAATATGCAGGCTCAGACAGACCAGCAAGCTGCAGTGGCCTAGCACACAGAATTAGAGAGAATAATTGATCAACTATGTTTTGACCTTCCTAAGGTTTCCATCCCTGCCTCTGCTGCACCTCAGAACAAGGTCGAAGGATTAATGGCTGCCTTGAAGGCCTCCCACTCAGAATTCCAAGTAGTTAAGGCATATTTTGAACAAAAGATTACGGAGTTACAAGCCTAGCTCCAGCCAGAGACTTTTCCTGAAGTACGAGCCCAGCACGTTGTCCTGGTCAAGGAGGCTTCATCCAGCATTGCTGCAATAGTTAACAAGGGCGTAGAACTCCTGCATACAACCATGGGATTGTATACTCTAGTGAAGACAGACTCCCTAATCTGGAAGATATCGCAGGATATGTGCGCCAAGGAATAAACCTTTGATGAGCTACAGGAAGCGCTGCCAACACTTGTGCCTGCTCAGAGAATGGCTCGCTTGCAGAAAAGTTGGGTGCTGCAGGGTGAAACCGAATATCTGAGCCGAAAGAACCATATTGTCACAACCCATATGAAGTCATGGGATGATGAGGCCATGAAGATAACTCATGAAATAGATGTTGACATGAAGACAATAAGCCAGACGCAGTGGAGCATCAGCCTCACAGTAAAAGGACCTACATCGCAGAAGTTGGTTGAGGAGGCTCAGACCGCTGCTGATAAAAGCCTAGTCATCCTTGTGCCCTTCACCGCATCCATTGAATATTTGAAGACCAAGATGAAGACCCCACCTCCTCTATCACTCGGGACGAGTCACAAGATTGTGTTGGGGGATTTTTGGAGCAGGGTCCCTTAGGACCGCAATTTTGGGCTAAATATTAATATTTTTGTTAGTTTTGAGTCATGCGCGCTACACAAAGAAGATTCAAGGGGATTTGGGGTGGGTCAAATCCCCTTCATGATTTGTAATGGGTTAAAGGATAAACTAGGGGTCTAAAACCATGATTTGAGGACCATAGTATGAGCGCAAGAAAAGGTATAAATAGAAGTATATATTGAGTCAAAAATAAGTTAATAGATAGATGAATGATAATAAATTGATGATAGAACTCTGAAGTTGCAACTGTAGTAGCGTTTGTGTCTGAAAGGCTCCTACTGGCTGTGTGCGCGGAGACCTTAGTCTGGCTGTGTGCGGACCCCGCTGGCTGTGTGCCTGGGTAGATCTAGCGAATAGTAAGGGTTTCTATGAATTGTAAGGGTTTCTTTGAAGACTGATTAATAAATATTTGTTTTGGCAATTTGGTGTACCAAATGCATCTGTGATTCGCTTTTGTGCACGAATTATGCTTTCTATGTATGATTTATGTTATCAATGATCAAGATTGGTTTATGTGCATGTTTATACTGTTGATGCATAAGTTATTTACATGGATATATTACATTAAAGGCTTAATACTACATTTCCTATATCTGTTAGAACAGTTAAATGGGATTTAGGATCTACTGTATGTGCGTGTGCGTAGGGTTAACCTGTGCTACTTGACCTAGGGTTTATCGTTAGGGTTTCTGGTACACAAGAAAATATGCTTACTAAGATATATCTGGACGCCCACTTCATTTAATCCTCTCTAAAGGTGTGGAAACCTGGTTCCAGCACCCCCCCATACTGCTTCAGGTGAGACTTTGGCCTACGCAAATAGGTCATTGTCGAAAAGGCCAGTAGTAAGATGGTTTTGTTGGTTAGGTGCTAACTCTGAACCTGGGTCAGGACGCCTCAAGCCAACACTTGACACTGCCCATTAATTTATTATCATTATTATTATTATTATTATTCTTTATTTGTAATTAAAAATAATATATAGTTTTATAATTTTTATAATTTTAAATTTTAAAATGTTTAAAATTTGTATCTTATAATTCTCAAAATATATAATAATAATAATAATAATAATTTTTTTTTTTTAATTCCTCTGATAAGGGTGTTAATGTGGAGGGAGATGGTCCCTTGGGGGCAGTTCCCACTGCCTCCTCGGACGCGATGGGTAATTTGAAGAGATTAGGATTTGGCCTGATTTCACATGCAACAACATGTAACATTGCAATTGGCATTTCTTATTAATTGAAGTCATATGGAGGGTTTAGGATATGTTGTTTGGGGTTCTTCTGGAGACAAGAGTTGGTCTCCTATTGCATGTATTTTATCTAGCATGTGATAGCAAAGAGCCTAACGTTGAGACTCAAGTCAGGAATTGTGCTAGAGAGAGGTGAAGGCACTGGAGAGGGTGGTGGAAGAAACGACGGATATTCTTGGGTGTTTTGGTTTGTCTGTTCCTGTTGGAAGCTTTGGAGATCTGTGGGATGGAATTTTTCTCAATTACTCCTTCCTTCGTAGAGTATCAATTCATTTCATTTTGTTTCCTATTTATTCAGTTAGTTTGTTTATTTATAGTGTCTAGTCTAGGTTTGAGGTTTCAAAGTCCTATTCTTTGGATCTGGAACACTAGCCTCATGTTGTGGTTAAGGGTTGGGGTGGTATGTCTCTTTATATGTGTCTCCTATCTCTGGGACATGATATTTGGTCAAAATATGCCCAATTTTTTATAACATGGGTTAATGATTTATGCCACCGACAAGTTAGGATTACAGTGAGGTTGGAAACGCCTCGATAGTTGGTGTTTACGGGTTGTGTTCACCGAATTGGTAATTGGGGATATTAGTTTCATTTTGGTATATTTTTGTGTTTAATGGTGTCAGGTTTTGACTCCTTTGTAGAGGGTGTTGAGACTTTTTCCTCTCTTAACAGAGTCTTTGTTGAGTCTAAGTTTCATGTTCTAAGCTATGGGGATGATATTTTAGGGCGATGTCTTGGTCCTGTCACTGGTGGGTCTAGTTTATTTTCTTGTTTTTTTGTAGGTATGGGAATCCATTACAGTTTTTCCAGGTGTGCCCCTAGGGTTATATACATGCCGCCAAGACGGAGAATGCGATGTAAATGGGGGGAGGAGGTGGCAGTGTTCCTCAAGGTTAGAGGTGAGCGACACTCTTTGCACATGACTTGGTCACCACCTATTTCAATATGGTTCTGCCAGAGACTAGGAAAGAAATTTTAAAGTTGGAAATTCAAGCAGGGATTGAAAGGAAATCTCATTCAAACTCTTAGGTCATGGTGGATATCTTAGCATGGGTTCCTAACCCTGGGCATACCAGGCGCACGAAAAATAAATATTTGAATTTAGTCACTCTCTATCGACAAATGAAGACCCTCTTGGGTCTTACCTTGAAATACAAGCAATTTGAGTGGTATAATGTCTTCGCCTTCTTGGAATACATGAAAAGGATGCTCAGAAACCATCATTTATTCCTGGACATGATTGACTCCTACCTGGCGCATGTGGAAGACCATATTGCTTGTGAATCAGATAATGGTGATTTGATAGACCCTTTGGGATTCAGTTTGAGGGTCCCTGCAAAAATCTCCTCTTTGGAAAATGACCAGTGATCAAATATGATGACTTAGCAGTTTGGTGGATTGTGATTTATTGTTCGGCCGGGGAAATAGGGCGCATGTTTATTTTGAAGGTCTTGAATATTGTTTTTTGTTCTTGTTAATCTTAGTGTATGTTTCTGTGTCTGTTTTATTATGGTTCCAACTATGGCATGTTCATGGGTATGTTTTGATCATTATGTTTTGGTGGAAATTTTATGCATGAAAAATTAATGCTTATGTCGTCGGCTTGGGCACTCTATGTTTGTATTCGCAAGGTGTCATCTATTGCAATTATATGGGTCTTTCCTAATAGTTTTGTTTTCTAGCAATGTAATGGGCCAGGGGGTAATGTTCTTGTCACCATCTTGGGCACACAATTATGTATGATTTATTTTGTATTTGGGCTTAAAATGTTTACTTTCCAACATGAGTCTCACTCATCGAAGTGTTTCAAAGAGAAACAAACTCCTGAGGAGTAGCCTGGAAAAATTATGCATCTTTGTTATGCAGAATTATGATCTATGGATAAATCAAATTCCCTAAGTATGGTGTGATAGGTCCCTGTAATTTCTCAAATTGGTAAGAAAAAATCGACAAGGGTAACATAAAACCAACTTTGGAGCCCTAGGACCTAGCCTTCCTGGACTCAGAGAGGGCTCTCTCTATATTTGTGTAAAATATGTAACTTGAATGATTTTAGGGTTTCAATTTTAGGCTAGTTATAATGTTAGGGTTTGTTTTTTTTTGTTTTGTTTGTTTGGGTAGGTTGTCAAGAAGAACAGATGGAGTAAGAGAGATTCAAACCATTGGGCTATGGGGTCTGTGAAAGGCTTAAAAAGTAAAATAATGAATCACGGGTGTTTCATAAGGAAAGTTGACAAAGCCAAATGGATCTTAATAGCTTATGTGAGTGAAATGAACATTAAGTTGTGAGATTAGTAGGTTTAAAGGGCAGTTAAGAATCCTTTAACATATACTATAACAAGAATATTCTTTAATAACACTATGCTTAAGAAAGAATCAAAGGATAGGGCACACCATAAACTTCTTTGACCTAGCTTCACCAAGTAAACTTTAAAACAACAATCCAGCAAACCCTAGAGAGCAGGGAACTCCTAAATTCTCTAGCTATTTACCTTGAGAGAAAGTCAAAACATTTAAGATAACAAACAAGTGATGATCAAAGAGAAGGGAACTCCTAAGTTTCTTCAATCAGACTATAAAGACCTTCAAATTAACTACTCAAGATGGACTAAAGGACAGGGCAAACCATAAACTTCTTCAATCAAACCCTAATTAGGAAACTTCAAAGAAAAAGCCTTCAAAACAATGTTTTAAGCTACACAAAAGGATGGGGCATACCATAAACTTCTTTGGCTTGACTCCATTTGATCATTTTCAAGGCAAACAAGCTAAGTGGAATCAAAGAGGAATTAAGAATTCTTCAATCAGACCTAGAAGAGGAAAAGATATAAACAACAGAAGGTAGACAGAATTAAGTTGCCTCTCAACAGCATATCTTAATCTAAATTTTCTACTCTGTCATAAGGGAAAAGATGAAAAATATGGAAAACATAAGAATAAAAGTAACTAAATTGGAATAACATCACCATTTTAAAAATTCCATGAATCCTGCAAATGTGCTTACTCCATTATCATTCAGTCCAAGATAATTACGAAGCTCCAAAGCCAAAAAACTCTTCACCACTCAAAGTTTATGTGATTTTCATCTCAAAAATAAACCAACAACATAATGAAGCATAGATGCAGTATTTAACTGTAGAATTATGAATTCAACCCTATCTATGGTTTTATAATTCATTAATTACATAATAAATGCATTTGACCTTAGATACCATGCAAGGCCCAAGGCACAAATATCCCAAACTCATTAAATGCAAAAATAACTTCTCACATAACTTCTACACTAACTTTGGAGTTATTTTTCTTCAAGGCCTTAAAAATATATTTTTCAATAAATTTTGATGTGTTTTTTTGACTTTCAGGCAAGGGCGCAGCGCCAAGGTACAAGGGCGCAGCACCAAAACTCGAAAAATCACTTGTTTTGAAACTGAGTTTTGAAGGCCTTCCTGGTGTCCAAATGAGATCCATGATAGCTCATTGGAAAGACTGTCCTGTATAGTTTCCATATCTATATTTATTTTTCAGATTGGTGGCCATTTTTTAGTCAAAAAAAATTTCTCCCAATACTGCTCACGACGCAACGCCAATGCTGAAAAGAGGGCAGAAAGGTGTTTTTTAGGTGGTTTTTCGCCCTTTTGAGGGACCAGTTTTGCTCCAAATGACCTAAAATTTTCTAAGGGTGATTTCCTTGGCCTGAGGAACATGAATATGCAAAAAATTTCTCAATTAAGTGCCCCAAAAAAGAGCGCAATGCCAGTGGCTCTGCGCGTTTGGCCCTTTTTTCTGCTAGCCAGCTATCAAAAATCAAAATTGTGCACAAGGTGCCAAAATCTTTGTTGATCATGTTTGGGAGGCTTGGAGGGATACATCAGAAATGATGTCTAGTTTTTCCTTCTCCTTTTCCTCATTTAGGGCTTGAATCTTTGCAAGGGCTCGTTTGAGCTTGGCCCTTGCAATTATGTTCCTCATGGAATAATGTCTTTCCATCTTTATCTGCATGTCGTTGTCTCTCTTGGCCTTCTCTAATTGACCCTATAGGTGCAATTTTTTCCTCTCTAGCAAATATTATCTATCATAACTGATTTCCATGGCAAGCAGCTCACTTGGAGTGAGCTGCTCTGCCAATTCTGTCTCTTGCTCTCTTTCCCGGGCTAGAGCCTTCTTCAAACCAATTGTTCTTGGCCTCTTCCTAGAAAGATGTTCTTCCTCATATTCACTGTCATAAAAAGTGTCCAAGGTCTCATCTAGCATAGCCTTGGCTTTTCTAGACTCTTTCTGAGCTCTGATAACTCTGACCTCACTGATGGCTTTCTCTATCTCTAATTGTTGGTTTTCTACCTCAAGGAAGTTGATCACATTCTTTGCCCTGCCAAGATTGGCTTGTAGCTCCCTTATCTAGGCATCCTTGCTCTTGATCAACATGTTTGTAATCCTCTCCTCATCCTCACTCTCAAGGTCAATAATTTGAAACTCTTGTTCAGTTTCATACTCATCCTCTTTTTTAACAATGACCTGCTCTGCAACCTTTTCCTTTCCCTTATCAAGTTGTTTTGTTGATGATGAAGGCAGGGCCCCTTCCATAATATATGGAGAAAACACCTACCTGTGGTCTCTTTTATAGGTCAAAGGAAAAGGCTCGATTTCAATCATCTCAATGTCATCTATTTCACTGCTCCCATCATTTTTGGATGCTCTGGTGTCATGGGATGAGGGTGAAGGATTTTGGAAGGGTGATGAAGGAGGATCATCATGAGGAGAAGGAATGTGAGTGGATGGTGATGTGTAAGGGTCATCATGGGGTGAAGGAATGTGAGTGATTGGAGATGTAGGAACAGCAGGAAGTGATGGAGAATTAGGAGTGGGAGGATGAGATGAGGAAGGTATATCTTGCTGATGATGGCCTTGTGGTGCAGTAAAAACCTCGTTAGCAATGAAGGTCTCCCATGGAATACCTTTTTGTTGTAGTTGGTGTATGACCACCATTTTAATAAGTGAATGATGGAATAACCTCTGCATTTGTTGAGGGTAGTCTCTCTTTCGCACTATGTAGGCTATTTTGTCAATGCTCGAGAAGAGGTAATATGGTATATGCAGCATCCTCACTCTAGTAAAATGCATAAGAAGCCTAATGTGGTATGAGGAGAGGTGGGAGAATCTTCCCTCACATGTGAAATACTTCATGACTACCCTCATCGTGGGTGCATATCTATCAAACATATGTGAAAAAGGGAAGATGGACTTGTGGTGATCTTTATAATTAGGCTTTAGGTATGGCTCAAAGTAACTCATGTCTCGGTTTGCCTGCTTGAACCACCTCTCACCCACACTTGGTATCCCAGTAGCTGCAGCAATAGCATCAGTGGACATATCAAATGTAATTCCAGCAAGTTTAACTTGTTTGTCATGCAAATTGATAATAAATAGTCTTGTTAGCTCAGGGTGGTTTTGTACTTGTTGCACCTTCTCACAAAATTCAAAGCAGCCCATGTGTTTGAAGCAGGAAATAGTAAGAGGAGATGCCAAGAGCTCCTTTGTATTGATGGGTTCAAATATATTTATCTTCCCCCCCTTGTGATCATGCCTCCTTGGCATTTTTGCCTCACCACCACTACCACTATCCTCTCCCTCAGACATGTTGAAAACTCTATTTTTGAAAAACCTAGGGTTGATGTGAAAGGAGATGAAGAGAGGGTAATGAAATGTTAGTTTTGCAAACGAGGGAAATGAGTGAATGAAGGGAATGGGTGTAGGGACAATCTTATATGAATGAAAACCCTTTAGTATTGTAATAACCCTTTGTTTTGACTGATACCCTTTATAGGAAGATGAAATAATGGTAGAATCAGTGACTTCAGGCTTTAAAACTTAGGGTTTTATTTAGGGTTTCCTTTTCATTCAATTAAGTGATGAAAAAAATAGCTTGAAGATGGGTTATAGCATTTACTTACCCTTATCAATTCTTGGAGGACCTTTAGCAAGAGTTTGGAAGCAACATGGAGTTATTTGAGAGGTTAGAAGAGGGAGAAACCCTCTCTATCCAAGCGCGCAGCGCCAAGGCTGAGGGTGTAGCGCCAATTCTGAGCATGCAACACCAAGGGAATTCAACATAGGACCTCTCAGGCAAGAGCGCAGCACTTTTCCAACGATGCAGTGCCCACTTCTAGGTGCGCAATGTCTTCACAAAATCAACAGAGGAAAAATGCTAGGGGCGCAGCGCTAGTCTAAGCATGCAACGCCAAAAGACTTTGCCCAATTTCGGCTTGAAAACTCACAAATTGTTCTCTCATGAGTGCTCTTGATCTTTTGAAATGCAACAATTATTCTCTTGAAGTGTTACATGGGATTTTATAGATAAGACGAATTTGATTTAATTATGAAAATCCACTTTCTAATGTTTGAAACACCTTTTCCCTTTTTCACTGATATTCCTTTACAATTTTGCCTTGCAGGTTGATAAAGTCATGAAGTTGACTTTTATTTTGATCATTTGAGGCATGACAAGTTAATTTTGACAACTTTAGGATGTTTACCCATAGCAGCATCTTCAAAATCCTCTTTTTCTTCCACCATGGAGTTCAACTTATCTTTTCACCTTCTCTGGCAATTTTCTTCAAAACCCCAAGTGTCTGCAATCTCTACAGCAATCATGAGTGTTGTCTTCTAAGTTCTCTATAGCCCTTTCAAGTTCATTCATTTATGTCCAGTTCACCTCACCTTTTTCCATATTCCATCAATCTTTTCTGATAGACTTTGTTCATGTTTGGCCTTGTGTGCTTCCTCCACGTCATTTCTACAAGTGATCCCTGTTTTGGCACTCAACTGGACCATCAAGCTCACAACCCTAGTGATCTACAAGAACAAGTGTTTCCTCTTTCTCTTTTTGTAATTTGTTTTCATTCAGGAGTATACAGTCTACCTTATCAGTACCTTTTGCTGACACAACTTTCAACGCTCCTGTAGAAGTGTTTAACTTTGTCATTTTCTTACTTGCGGACTCTGAACTGATAAGATAATATTCTTTGGATATTTTAGGTCCTTATTTAATAACCATGTCTTGACATTCTATTACATCTGAGCCAGATTCTAGAAAAGGAAAAGTAGTGCCTAAAAAATCCAAGGATGACCTTAAACAATGTAAAAACCCTAATGACCTAGTGGGGGTGTTCTTTGACCTGATATTGACTGAAATTTGACTTGGAGATCTTCAGGTGAAAACAGAGTATTACTATAGGTTATTATGCTCAAAGAGGTATGGGGATGAGTCAACACTAGGAAACCCTAGAGGGAGCATGAAGTCTATTTAACAAGGGAAAACAAGGCAATGAGTTTATAGGCAAGAAAGAAGGATGAAGATGAGAGGCATAAGCCCACAAGGAGTCTTTTTAGGAGCAATAGAGTGACCTTAGGAAGACCAACTGAGGAATAGTGAAAAAAAAATTATAATAATAATGAAGGTAGTGATATTTCTGAAACTCGCAATATTCAAGGAATGTTGTTTTCAAAAAACTAAAACCATCCTATATTCATCTAAAGTTAGTGAAAAATATTGATGACTAACATGGTTCTAGGCACTTAGAACAACATATTAAAGAGTTTTCTATCACTTTCTCTAAGAATAGATAGACACACAGAAATATAGAAGAACTTAATTTTTATCCAAGCTCTTCATATTCTCCTTCTGTTACTTTTTTTGTAGCTTCCAATCCAACTTAGATCATCATATTGATCTCTGCAAGTATAAACAGAGAATAGCAAAAAAATTGCAATATACAGATGCCTATATATATTAATCACTTGAATTGATTAAACATGAAACATGTATATCATTCAAGAGTCCATTGCATGAGAAATAGAAAGATAAACAGATATATATATATATATATATATATATATATATATATATATGGGAAAATGAACAACAATCTTTATTAAAGAGTAGAAGGGGGAGGTTACAACCAATGATTGATCTGATGTCACCAACTCTAGCTTCATCCCAACCTCATCACATTCAACATCTCACAACCAGCATATCACTTCTTTCACTCTCTCAATTGAGAATCCAACAGCATTTCTTTACCAAAATTATTCTCTCCCTATCACTAGGATCTGTGCTCAATTTATAGGGATACTAATGGTAGTTTCTCAATTAATGACTTTCTAATAGGTAATATATGTTCCCAAGATCAGAGGTGTTAGATGGACACTTGGATTTGAATTTTGACACATATGGACTCTTCTAGAAGGCACTGGCCATGTGGAGATTTTGGAACAATGAGAATTTCGCTCCCATTTGACCAGCACACCCTTGAATGTCGGGAAGTGCATTGTAGTGCACCCTTGAATGGAGGGAGCTTCATATGTAACGCAGTTAGTCCCTTGAGAGGAAATTTTGGTGAGCTCATAAGTGATATAACATATACTTAAAACCTTGGAAATATTACAATAGAAGCCATGAATGATTTGATCTTCTCTTAGGGCATATAGCAATTGAAATGTAAGGGGATGATAGACCCTATTTCATTGGTCCTCGGGATAATGTCCAATTTGACCAGGTCATGGCGGACAATGCCCAAATTGACCTATAACAGCTGCCTCCTAAAGCATGAAGTCAAAATAATAATAATATTTTGAATGAGATGCTTTACGACATGATGAGTTGGAACTGAAGTGGAGTGGCGACCTACATCAATCTTACAATACATTACATCATGATATTTTCATCTTGATCACAATTGTTGAGGGAGGCATTCCCATGCTGAGTACATAAACTATATAATAACATGTACATAGTGCAGAAAGTCATCTATATTGGAATGTTGCCCAATACAAAAATGCCTACAAATATAGGCCCATGTTTGGATGATGATATGTATGTAAGGTAACCGTACAAATGATGTGTACAACAATCATGAAATCGCAACCCAGATGGCTGAAACTAGATTTGCGGTCTTCTTATCTCGTTTACTCGATCATTCGGGTACAAGTATAGCCATGAGAATATATGATTTGTGGTTGAACATGGTAAGACATTGTTTGATTACCAGCCAATGATGTGAGTTGTTAACAAATGTGAAAGAACCACCATTGATGTTAATGGCTCTCAAGGTACTGCAGTACATTTCATAAGGCGTGAATAGATGATTTGATGTCGAACGCAAAACAAAATCTTTTGGTCAAAGGTCCAGAAGTGAGGATCTTTTCAATGCTGTAACAAGCCTCATGGTACTGGAAGATGATGTTTCTAAGTAAACTTCTTAGATAATGATCTGATGTTGACAGGAAGCCACTTTATCGCAAAACAAGAGTTACTGATTTCAGAGACAAAATGTGACTTGATATAGCAATGTTCATGGATGATTGTCATGAGAATGAAGGTTTATGAGTATTACAGAAGGATGAGTATTCAATAGATGACTTCTCTTGAACATATCGGCGACACTAAGATGAGCTGGCAGCATTGACCCAAAACTGAAGTGAAGGTATGATGAACCATAGGTATGAATGAACCATCAAGAATATTACCAAACCCAAACAGTCACAATGATGGAGTGAAGTGTCATGTTCAAGAGCGACCTACTACCATAAAAGTTTTGTTCACTTTCCCAAATTTTCCCCAGTCATTTGTTGACCACTACCTCTTTATTTTTTAACAAGCTTGAGTAGGATAACATGCTTGATCTAAAATTCAACCCTTCAGGCGAATATGCATTGTTATTTAATAATTTAATGAGTCTAGCGATAAATTAAACTCTATTCTTGACATGATCGACAAGACCGTCGCCATTTTATATTTTAATAAGCCTAACGACAATGACAGCTCAGTCCTTTTTCATATTTAGAGAGTTTGAAAAAGAGGACAAAAGAAAACTCCATGAGTACTTTTTCATAAAGTTGTTGCTTAGATCTGAAAGAAGTGTAAAATGATATCTGAGAAAACCTCCTAGCCATGTTTGACTAAGGTTTTCCTTTTCATAAATAATCTATCTAAGTCTGGAATAGCGTTAAACTTATACTGAGTAGATGTCAATTAATTTACTTTTACGAGCTCGAAAGGACAAGTGCTCGGAAATATTTTCACATTATCGGAGTCTGAAAAGAGCTAAAATAAGACTCCAGGGGTTCATTTTTCGCTGTTGTAGAAGCTTGAAAAAGAGATAAAAGTGTGCTTCAAGTCCTTTTTCATTTTTATCAAAGCTCAAAAAATAAGGATAAAAGTATGCTTTGTGGTCAAATCATTCTTGAAATAAGTGTGCATGACTAATCTACTATATCAGTTGTAAACCTATTCAGAACAACATCAAATGGATTAAAAATACCTGTTTCATGATAAAAATTGAATAAAACCATAATCACAGCAATAAATATGATTTGCAAATAATCAAATGACTAATTAAAAGAGTTTTTATGTTCATTTTTTACCATTTGAAAGTTACCTTTTGATTTTGGAGCTCTAAACCTGCTTTTGCCCCCCCCCCCCGAACTTCAATTGTTGATTGCGATCGATTCTGTGGACATTTTTCCTTGTCATTTGATCCAGGGTTGTGCCATAAACCTCCTCTTTCCTTCAGTAGTCTTTTTCTTTCATTTCATTGCAATTTTTAGGGATTTGGGCCTCTTAGGGTAAATTTATTTTCAAAAGAGGGAAACACACCCTTGTATGTCGAAACCTGCATTGGAATGCATATGAAATGAAGGCTAGGTGCATATGAAATGCACTGTCTCATGACCAAGGCTGCGTTGGGCGCAATTCACATTTTTTATTCTTGTAGTGTGCCCAAATTTTTCCTATTTTTTTGCATGAAAAGAGTCCTAATGAGTCTTATCGTTGTATTTCAGGGATTCAACGAACCAAAATGACAATCACTTGGAGGGAAAGAGAGCATGAAGAAAAAAACATGATTGCCTTAAATGATCAGGGTACTGTAAGAGCCCTCAGAGATTGTGGTTTGTTGAAGTACTTCCATCTATCGGGTATGAGGCAACAGATGGAACTATTAAAGTTCCTTGTTCGTGCATGGGATTCAGCGATTGAGGCATTTCATATTGGGAACAATGTGGTCCCAATTTTAGTGGAGGATATCTATTTTCTAACAGGATTTTCGAGGAGAGGCCTACCCATTTTTCTCTTAGGGTCTTCTCTCAGAGGAGAGACGGTGAGAGACTATATATTGTAGTATTGCAGTCCAAGGGCAGAGCCTAGCAAGGATGGGAAAATAAAAATCTGTGATGTTCGTGATTTTCCATTGAGAACCATCTTATTCATGATTGCAAAGCTTGCTAGTGCCGCTACACTCCATGTAGCGAAAAAATCTTATATGCAGTATGTGCTAGAGTCCATGGAACCAACAATTTTCAATTGGGTTGAATTCATACTCTCTTTAATGAAAGAACAACTGAGCAAGGCAAAGGGAGGAAGGAAGAAAAATTTGAACTATGGTTCAATCCTCATTTGTTTTTTCTTAGAGCGGATTCCACTGATGCAGCATCAGCATGTGACGTTGGGTATATCTAACCCTAGAGATCCAAGGATGCAAATATGGGTAGAACTGATGGCTAGACATGCTGGTCAATCGACCATTGTGTTCTCGACTAAATTCTTCTCCTGGTTCAGTCGAGATATTATCGTCATCGATGACTATGCATATGCACTCGTCGACTTCCGAGGAGATCCAGACTTAGCTTTACCAAACAGCGCTCAGTGGGAAGAAATTGGTAAGAATGTTTTGAAATTTTTTTTATTTTTCTAAGGTTTATACATGTTTTTGTATTTTAATGTTTTCCCAAGACTAAATTAATGTTTTGATGTAATGTAGAAGTGGCTTCCGGTGGTAAACGTGGTTTCAGTGCTATTCTACGCGAACGACGGGGAAAGGGATGTTCTTCTTCCACGATGACTGATTTATTTTATGACCAAAAAAAAAAAAACAAAATAAAATGGTAATTCTAGGAAAAAGGTTTACCAAGTAATTGTGAACTGCAGAATACCTCTTGGAGAACCAAGAAGTACGGGTAGGCAATCTCCCTGAATGTTGTGTTCGAATTATCACAAGTTACAAGGCATCCGACTTGGTTCACTATGGATGGATAGCAACCTAAAATTGTCCTCCAAAATATACCCGAAGGTACGTGGAGGCCTAATTCTATATTAGCATTGTCTAATGTGAAACCGCATAGTGAGAGTACCCCTTATACTTTTCGTACTAGAGCACTGCCCGGTATACCCGAAGGTACATGGACAAGCTCTGATATACTTACGTACGTGGAGTGAGGTATCACACTTGTAATGTATCGCAGAAAATTAACGATAGCTGCTATGTTTAACAATGTTAGAACACATCTCTAGCCTAGACCTTCTAAATGTTATCATTATGGTTCCAATGCTTCTTTAGGTAAATTGATGTAAATTTTAAGTTGATATTGTTTATCAATTTTCCTTTTGAGGTTCACCGCGTGATGCGATGGAAATTCCTAAAATGCAAAATAAAATGATAAGAAAACTTTTCAATTTCATCTTTTTCAATGAAAAACCCTAGCTACTTAAGGGAAAGAGCAATCAGTTTTGAGAGCAAAAAACAAAGAGCACAAACTAAAATGTAGCTTTCCTTACTTGCTCCTAAGCAAAACACATAATTCACTATATGCATATGCTGGTTTTTCTTTTCAATCCCCTTAATGTGAATGCAAAAAGGAAACTATATGCATCAAATCAACAAAAAAAAATTCTTTTTTCTTTGAGAAACGAGGAATTTAACAACAATTTCTCTTTTAGGAAAAATGAAGAATGGAACTACAAATTTTCCTACAGGAAACGAAGAATTTAACAACAATTTCCTTTATGAAATCAAATGGATCTAATGCAGAAATAAAATACTTTGAATTTGCTTTGTAAATTAATAAGAAAGAAACTTAAAGATACATTGAACAAACTTACTTCTCAAAGGAGTAAGAATTAGGCAAATTCATTGGTCTCTACAAAGTATCAGACAATTGAAAACACAGCAAACAAATGGATGAGAATGATGGCAATGACAAATTCAAATGCAATTTGGTTGGATAAGGGGGCAACGCAATATCTAAGGGGATACAGAGTGTTGCATTGCACCCCTGAGTGAGAGACAGTGCACTGCAGTGCACTATGCCTTGACCAACAATGCGTTGGGCGTAGCAGAGATTGAAAATGCAAGCTACAAAACACACTTCTAATGCAATTCTTTGATTCAAAAGTCTAATAACTGAAAGTAGATGCTACTGGGTGGATTAGCAGCGGCAAAAACACCAGGAATAATAGGAAACTCCCCATTGGAGTCACCAATTTTTTATGAAAAATTATTATCTAAAGATAAATCAAATTCCCTAAGTTGGATTGGAAGCTACAACAAAAGCGACAGAAGAAGAATATGAAGGGCTTGGATCACAAGTAGGTTCTTCTATCTTTATGTGTCTATTTATTCTTAGAGAAAGTGATAGAAAAGTATTTAAT
Organism: Pinus albicaulis; assembly: GCA_034641835.2. Lineage (NCBI taxonomy): Eukaryota > Viridiplantae > Streptophyta > Pinopsida > Pinales > Pinaceae > Pinus > Pinus albicaulis. Next base: position 1,224,450,812 of record CM076572.1, on the reverse strand, counting down.
ATGTTGTTATAAGTGCCTAGCACCACACTTATGGAATTTTATTTATCCGTAGATCATAATTCTACATAACAATCTCTCCTTTTCTAAGTAATATATATAATTTTTTTTTTTTATTGATTTTTTTTTGGTATTTTTTTTCCTAGCATTCTCCAACACAATATACCAATGATGTTGGAGAAAAATAGGATTCACAATGGCTATGGTTTTTTCAGGCGTCCATGTTGTTGCATACGTCATCAAGCTTTGATTCATCTATGTAGATTATGATGGCAGGGTCTTTGGAGAGTTTGGGAAAAAATTGGTGGTTTATAGTAGTAGGGTCTTCGCATACCACTTTTCCTCTAAAATCATTCTTGAGCTTCCACTCTTACTTGTGGTGTATGACAACGGCGTATGCTACAACATCCTTCTGCAGTTAGATTTCACATATCTGGTGGCATTGCATTGGATCTTCACCCAATCATTGGCAAATTTTTTAATCTGTGATTCGGGTCCTAGGTTATATGCCTAAAATCATTCTTTTTCACTTTTTCTGGATTCTCAAGTATTGAACCATTCTTTTCTATGGCTAATTAATGGATCGTATATACAAAGTTTGAAACAAATATGCCCCAAATCTATGACATGGGCCCCTATTTATTCATATCAAAGCCATGATATTTAGGATTCATATTTGATTATGAGGAAGAGTTTCAAATTTCTTTGAAGACCCTAAACAGAAATTTAATCCTTCTAGGGGCTTGGCTAATGGATCTAGTAACATATCTGAAAAAGAAGGTAAATATGTGAGCGTAAATCATTGCAAGATTTCATCAAATTGAAAGATGATGTATAAATTATATAAAATATGCATGTATATATCCGGACTCTCCTGATCTCACAATATTTATCTTCTTGCAAAATACAGAATCCTTCCACTATAATTCTTGCGGAAATTTAATCAAAAATTACAAAAAACATGAAGCAATAAAAACACACATAACACAGTTGTTTAACGGGAAAGCCTAAAGCTGAAAACCCCAACTATATATTATGTAACATGGAGATCATATGAAAATCTTGTACAAACATACAAAGCTTATCACAAGCTCTCAGTACAATACAATCGTCATACACTAATCAAGCCCGATCTTGCAAATCCATGCACCGATCTTTGCCACCTGCTAGCCTGCCTCCACCGCGCAATCCAAGTTGATTACAAAGACCAATTCAATGTAATCCCACTCTCATTGACTGCGTTATTATCATTGGAAACTCCAATTTATCTGTAGATGCAATTCATGCATCACTAATAGTCACAACAGATAGTCTATCTTGCCCTTTCACCTATCTCTCCACTGGTCTCCACTGAAACTTCCATGCACTGTAGTTAACTGATGTATTCTTCAATTTATTAATGAGTTATTATTTAGTGAATTAATTATTAATTAATTCACACCACTCTCACTAGTGTATCAATCAGTTATACTAGATACAACTAGCTCAATTGTGTCTAACTGAGTTAAACTGAACACAACTCTACCAACTACTTCTACAACTCCACCAAACTCTGTCACATGAGTTTTAACTAAAGTCCTCCATGCATTAGCTCCAGTAAACCCTCAGGAATAGTGTAATTCCTTCTGTCAGCTGATGTGCCACATTTGTGCACTAAACTGAAGTGCTCCAAGAGAATAAGTTGTTGTTTAGAGTCTGATTATTATTAAGAGCTAATAATATTCGACATATCTATTTTTAGAATGGCAATCTAAAAATAGATTCCACCCAATATGTCTAAAAATATAAATCCATCTATTTTTCTAACTTGACCAACCATCCACAAATAGCATCCTGAAACTCATAGAATATGATCGACATGTCTAAAAATAGACTTTGCAACAAAAATCACCTGTGTGGGCCCCAACTAGTTTAGGTGATCACTTTCCAACTAGGATCAGGAATGATGTTTCAGGATGCCTCCTTCACTATTTCTTGTTGTAATCTTCAACACTCCCTCTCAACAAGAAAGTATTGTCTTTCCATGCGACATGCAACTCCATGCATTCACCCTGCAACCTTTGCAAGCGCCATGCAACTCCATGCATTTGCTCTGCAACTCTTCCGAAACTGAATAGGCTCCAAACACCTCAATAAATCTTATGCATCTATCATCAAAGTCTTTGACTTCTTCTTAGCTACTGAACATGTCTTCAGGAACCACTACGTTGTTGAACTCTGCACCCATGCACTCTATACTTGCTGTCAACTTTGAACCGCGCTCCAGTATCTGACACTGTCACTTTGATCTGCCTGCATCAATCATGCTACTGCTGCTCTATGGGCACCTTGTAGCCAGGTTCAATTCATGAAATCCACACCATCTCAATGAATCCTGCCCAGAAATCTCCTCTTTGGATTACTTATGCATGTCACCCCACCTCTTACCTGGTGGTATAGTTGCATGCACTCCCTCTGCCCATCTGGCATGAAATTTCTCTGCATGAGTGGTTGCTCCCACTCCATGATCCTCATATTGTGGCTACTCCACATCTCGAGGTTCACTCTTACCTACATGCAAAACTTGCTCCCTCTCAAGCTTCAATTGCATGGCTTTCTCACACTTCCCAACAGTAGGAAGCTCCGTAGAAATCCCATCTACTTCAAATCTATAAAGATTCTTCTGCATCTCCAGTTGTGGCTGCTCCACAACCTTCTGAGACTGCTTCTCACGCTACATGTTGAGAGGCTCCCTCTCAACCACCAAGTCACTAACCTCTGTGTTTCTCCTCAAATCTTTTCATGCATATTGTACCTCAGTGCATGTAGATTCTTGGCTCGCGCACATTGCAATTGTCCCACCGTCGCAAAATTTTCTAACAAAAGAGTTGATTTTAAATCGATGATATCTCCCTCATCCGAGCTCCGATTCGACCGATTTATTTTTTCAATTTGGCCATTTTTTCGTAAGGAATCCAGATATGCTATTTGTTTCTAAAAATATTTCACCAAAAATTTCAGATATTCTCTGCAAACTCGCGCACCCAAAAATTCCTGCTCTCATTCCATGTAGAAAATCCTTAACACAGCTCTGATACCATGTAGAAATTATATACAATATGCATGTATATATCCGGACTCTCCTGATTTCACAATATTTATCTTCTTGCAAAATATAGAATCCTTCCACTATAATTCTTGCGGAAATTTAATCAACAATTACAAAACATGAATCAATAAAAACACACATAACACAGTTGTTTAACGGGAAAGCATAAAGCAGAAAACCCCAACTATATATTATGTAACATGGATATCATATGACAATATCATACAAACATAAAAATATTATCACAAGCTCTCAGTACAGTACAATCGGCATACACTAATCAGGCCCGATCTTGTAAATCCATGCACTGATCTTTGCCACCTGCTAGCCTGCCTCCACTACGCAATCCAAGCTGATTAAAAAGAACAATTCAATGTAATCCCACTCTCATTGACTGCATTATTATCATTGGAAACTCCAATTTATATGTAGATGCAATTCATGCATCACTAATAGTCACAACAGATAGTCTATCTTTCCCTTTCACCTATCTCTCCACTGGTCTCCAATGAAACTACCATGCACTCTAGTTAACTGATGTATTCTTCAATTGATTAATGAGTTATTATTTAGTGAATTAATTATTAATTAATTCACACCACTCTCACTAGTGTATCAATAATTTAGACTAGATACAACTAGCTCAACTGTGTCTAACTGAGTTAAACTGAACACAACTCCACCAAACTCTGTCACATGAGTTCTAATTGAAGTCCTCCATGCACTCGCGAATAAGCAGGAAACTCCAATTTGTATGTCATAGTACCAATATTTTGACACACCTTGTAAGGACCATGGTACTTTGGAAATAATTTATTATCCTTCTTAGCTTGCTTGAGGGAAATTTGTTTGTATGTTTGTAGCCGAAAAAATACCCAGTCTCCTACATCAAAACTTCTCTCGCTGCGATGTTGATTTGCTTATTGTTTCATTCGATTTTGTGCCAAATTTAGGTTATCCTTTAATAGTTGGAGAACTTGTTGTTGATGCTTGATGTGATCTTCCACTGTTTTAACCTTAGAATTTTCTCTTAAAGATGATGTGATGGACGGTGGATGATATCCGTGAAGTGTAATAAATGGGGTCATTTTTTCTTCACTATGGAAGGAAGTGTTATAACACCATTCAGCCAGAGGTAACCACTAGACCCATTATGTTTATTTATTAGATACAAAACGACGAAGATATCCTTCCAAACATTTTTTTACTATTTCAATTTGACCATCGTATTGAGGATGGTAGGATGAGCTATGAGCTAATTGAGTATCCAAACAAGAAAATAATTCCCTCCAAAAATTTCCAATAAAAATGGGATCTTTGTCACTTACAATAATCTTTAGGCTCCCATGTAGCTTTTGAATTGTTTCCATAAATTCAATATCAATTGTACTTGCCTTAAATGGATGATATAATGCACAAAAGTGTGCATACTTGGTAAGTCTATCAACTACCACCATGATGACACTCTTTCCTTTGGACTTAGGTAAACCTGTGATAAAATCCATTGAAATCTCCTACCAACGTTGACTTGGAATAGATAAAGGTTGTAGAAGACCCGGGGCCTTAATTGTCTCATCTTTATTTTGTAGGCAAACCAAACATTCCGCCAAAAACTTTTGAATATCAGATTTAAGGCCATCCCAAAAAAAATCTTTTTTCACCCTATGGTAAGTTTTTAAAAATCTTGAGTGCCCTCCTAAAGGAGTAGTGTGCAATTCTGAAAGAATCTTTTGTTTTAGTTGGGAATTCTTACAAATATATAAGCGTTCTTTGTACCATAAGGAATCATTTTTCCAAATAAATGTATCAGATTTACTAGGATCTTGTTGCAACTTTTGAATGAGTGTCCACACTTCTTCATCATTCTTCCATTCATCCCTTGCTTCGGTTATCCAATCTGGTTGGATAATAGAAATAGCACAAAGCAATGCTTTCACCTCTTCATCCTTTCTTAAGAGTGCATCTGCAACAACATTTAGCTTCCCTTTTTTGTAGATGATTTCAAAGTCATAACCCAACATATTTGTGACCCATTTGTTCTGCTCTTTTTAAGATAGTCTTTGTTCCAAAAAGTGTTTAAGACTATCATGATCATTTTTTACCTTGAAGTGTTCCCATTAGGTAAGGTTTCCATTTCTTAGTGCATGTAGTATTGCCAACATTTCCTTCCCATAAATAGCTTTCTGTAAATACTTTCCTTTGATTAGACAACTTTCAAAAGCAATGGGTCTTCCTTCTTGCATTAAAACAACACCAATTCCATTTCTTGAGGCATCACTTTCCACAATAAAGGTTTTTGTGAAGTCTGGTGTAGCAAAGACCAGTGCTAGGCACGTTGCCTCTTTAAGATGTTCAAAGGCCTTAGTTGCTTCAGGATTCCATGAAAATGCATCTTTCTTCAATAATGTTGTTAGAGGTGTTGTTATTCTCTGATAATTCTTAATAAACTTGCGATAATACCCTCTAACCCGAGAAATCCTCGCAACTACTTTATGGTTGTGGGGGATTTCCATTCCTTAATGGCTTAATTTTGTTAGGTTCTACCTTAACACCCTCGTGAGATACAATATGACCCATATATCTTGTACTCAAAAGAAACATTTGGAGGTTTATGCATATAATTGCTTCTCCTCCAATAGTTTGAGCACCTGTCAACATGTTGAACATGATCCCTCCTAGACCTGTTGTAGATTAGTATATCATCAAAAAATACTAACACAAATTTTTTAAGGAAGGGTTTGAAAATGGAATTCATCAAACCTTGAAATGTAGAAGGTGCATTGGTAAGGCCAAAAGGCATGACGAAAAATTCATAATGACCCTCATGAGTTCGAAATATTGTTTTCAGAATATCTTCATTCTTCTTTATAATTTGATGATATCCTAAACGAAGGTCCAACTTGGTAAAATAAATTTCTCCATTTAATTCATCCAATAATTCATCAATCACGGGAATGGGAAATTTATCTTTAATAGTGATCTTATTGAGCTCCCTATAATCTCGACACATGCACCATGATCCATCCTACATGTGCACCAATACTGTTGGAGCAGAGAAAGAACTTTGACTCGATTGAATTATACTAGTCTCTAACATTTCTGCAATCATACGTTCAATTTTGCGCTTTTGGACATAAGGATATATGTAAGGCCTGATGTTTGGAGTAACACTTCCTCGAATCAAATGAATAGCATGATCATGATCATGAATAGGTGGGAGTCCTTTGGGAGTTTCAAACGCCTTGGAATGATTGTCCAAGACTTTTTGGAGATCTGGAGAAATAGATAATTTTGATGTTGGAACTTCCAGTGAGAATAATTGTGTGATTACGCCTTGTTGTTCTTTCTTCATAAGTTTTTTCATGATATTAGAGCTTATTATCTTTCCTAGCTTCCCTATTGTTAGCACTGGAATCAACACTTGGATTGTGACAAGTTCCTGACCAGAAAAATCTTAAGCTCAAGGGATTTTCTTATGACTTGATTGAGTTTTTTGGAAAGTGGTTGGGTATCACACACACTGAAAGAGACTTTGAACAGCCAGGATTCTCTCACACATATAAGGGCACTGATATATAGTGTGGTAGAAAGATTATGTTTGTAACTTTATGGTTAGAAAATGGAAGACAACAGTAGATGTGTAAAACAGAGGTCTATTGTTCAGAAGAAATGATAACACAAATTCGAGACCTGTAATGTACAGTGAAAGAAAGATTCCTAAGAAAGACTTATAAAAGTCTCACTCCACATTTAAAGGATCTAATTACATAGAAATATTCCAACTAACATGACAAAAAAAATCAGGAATGCTCGAAACATCAAGACTGACAAAATAGATTGCTCATGTATGCATGTAAAAAAGACTTACAAGAATATGAAACTGGAATCAATTCAACCTCAAGAGATGACAAGGAACTATCTTCAGTTAATACTTAGTCTGGAATGCTTCATAACAAGACTTACAAAAACAAATTAATATTGTATGAAGGTTCACAATACTGATAATAACATAAGGTAGAACTGTGTAAATTATAATCTGGAATGAAATAATGAATAATGGACACATAAGAAGATGAAAAATACACACATCATACAAGTTGTGAATCCTCAAGAGTGCTTCTGATATATTATGTATTCAAAATATAACACAGTATCCAATGAAAGGTACAACCAATGAGCCCTTTTCTCCTTGCATTACACAGTATATATACAAAAAGGAGTTCTGCAAAAAGCCTCCAATAAAAGTTCAAATCTATTTTTTGAGACTTTATTACAATTCTCTACATATAGTAGAGATTATCCAAAACATTAAAAAGAAAACTGAAATAGAAACAAACACAAAACATGGCATCATGGAGCTTGAGGTGGTTGAGTGCTCCTCGTAGCTTGTCAAAAACTGCCTTCATAAAAAGTGGAATCCACCAACTGAAAAGAACACATGTATACATATCTGCAAAAATATAGGAGTAGCTAGCTGAAAGTAATAACCAACTGGAAGATATCTTGATTAGATGACACTTAGCAAAATCTCATCACCACAGAGGTTACATTCACTTCATCATCTTTAGTGTCATTCTAGTGAGAAAATAACCCAAAAGCAACTTTTCTTCTCCATATGCAAAATCTGAAAATAATAGCTACCTTTTTCTGAAAAGGGTAGCTATATCTGAAAATACTGAGTATAAACCAAAAATGAAATGTTTATTCAGATTTTCAAGGTTTTGTATATTCATTCATCAAAGGTCTAATATAGAAGCAAAGATCTTGATAGCTTCATCTTTATTTACCCTTTGTTTGACCTCCTCTTCTGTGCTTGATTTTTCTGCTGAATCTTTTTCTTCCTCGTTTCATTCTTTGGGCCTTGTATGAGGATTGGAAATGATTTTACTTGTTAATCTGAGCTTTTTCTTAGGCCTAGTGTGAGGGTTTTGAATGTGTGGGTTTGGAATATATAAAGGCCTCTTTCTACGATGTATGAATCTTCTTTATTGTCCTTCTTCAAACCCTGACTCAATGAACTTTGTCTCGCTATTATCCTCCTCAAAATACAAATATGAATGAACTATAGTTTTCTTCTTCTTCTTGGCTAAAGAACCAATAGATTGGAAAAGCTAAGATATAGTAGGTTCTTCCATTGTGATAGTCTTTGAAACTTTGTGTTTTCCCTTCTTGAGTGAGGAAAATCCTTGTGAAAGAGTATGCTCCTTGAATGAAATGATACTGTTTTGTTGAGTCTCCTGCCTAACCTCTAGAATAGGGCTTGATGTCAAGGCTTCAGTGCTGACTTCCACTAAAGGTCCCTCTGTCACAAGAGTGAATAGAGGTAGAGTTATGCATGCCATAAAACTTGGTGAGAGGGAATGACATGAAAACAAAAATGATTTAAACCTGTTTCCAACTCATTTCACCAAACTCCATCACATTTCTTAATAATTGCTACTCGTACTACACTTTAGCACATATATCCTTTAATGAGTAGCAATATATTTGCATAACCTTACCAGAAAAATAACAACCCTTTTAACTCATCCTCCAATGAAAAATAACCATCCTTTAGGTGAGAAACACCACTTGCTTTAACATGTCTTCAATATTCAAATAATAGTGCTTATTTCATTTGAATAATGTTTCCTTTCTCTCCTTGTACTAATCTTACAAGTAATTGCTACCTTTTTAAAAAATACAGTTATTCCTATACTACTCATAAAACCATAACTCTTGAAGAGGATAGTTGCCTCTCAAGGAAAGAGAAGCTAATCCTATGTTATTCTTAACAGAATTCATGATTCCAACATTCTGTCTTTAACTTCGGATAGGAAATCATAGTGAAATAATAAGTCTTTTTTCTTTTTTAAGTTAAACTCATGACCTTAACCACTGAAAACAGTTAAAAGACCTATTTAAAAAAGACTTTAACCTAATTACTTTGTAACATAAACAGACTATTGGACTCTTAATTCTTTTTGGATATTCTTAAAAATTTATAAATATTCATACAATTTAACCCTCCAGGGCTCTCCACCATAGGTTAGGAGATAAGAGAGGATCAAAGACATGACTTACAATGACAATCAAGCTTTGAAATTTTTTTGAAAAATTGCAGTGCTAACACTTGCGATACCTCGTAATTCGACTTCCTTTCCTTCTGAAAAAAATTCAAGAAACGTTATTGAAAATTAAAATCTACCATCCCCAAAGATTGTAACCATTGTACTCCTAGTACAACATCATCACTTCCCATTGTAATGGAAAGCATTCGACTATTCAATACATATTCCCCCATGGTTAGCTTGATATTATGGAATTTTCTAGAGCAATTTATAGTTCCTCCATTTTCAACCATCAATTGGCATTCTGGTGTTGTGTATAGGAAGCAATTCAATTCATTGGCTACCTTACAATGAATAAAATTATGGGTACTACCCGAATCAATCAACACTATTACCTTTTTCTTCTTGATATGTCCTTCTATCTTGAGAGTTTGAGGAGTGGTAATTCCTGCCAATGCATTACACGATATGGTCGGACTCATTTCTTGTTTCTCTAGGGTTGGTTCCTAGTGTATATCCTCTTCTTTTGAAGTTTCTTGTTCATTTTCTTCCACCTATTCACAATCTATGTAAAATAATTTCTTCTCATCACACTTATGACCTTTAGTGTATTTTCTATCACAACTTTAGCAAATCCCTTTTTCTCTCTTTTTTTCCAATTATTGTGGTGTGAACCTTGTAGGTTGTGGAATTCTAGGAGTAGAAACACTTCCATCTTTATAGATGTGATTGGTAGGCTTCCTTGTCGCCATAATTTTACATTCAATATTTCTTGCCAACCTAAATGCCTTCTCCAATGAATCAGGTTCCCAAAGGCAAACCTCATGTTGGATGTTATCCTTTAAAGTTTATATGAAGACATCAATACTATGTTCCTCTGGAATATCAGTTACCCTTATATTGAATTTTTGGAAGTCCTCAATGTGCTCCACCACTGAACCCTCTTGTTTGAGATTTATCAATTGGCTAAAGAAGGTGTTGCTCTTTGTATCCTCATAATGTGCTATCATTCCTCCATAAAAATTGACCAAGTGATGATTTTTTTATGGGAGAAAAGCCATCAATACCATAAAAATGTATTTTGTTCTAAATATAAATTTGCAATGCATACCTTTTGTGTGTTTTTCACATTATTCAGATCAAAATATTGCTCCATATGTAGTATCCATGTTATGGGATCCTTGCCATCAAACTTCCTCATATCGATCTTTGGAATATGGTGGGTCTTGCATCCAACATTCGAGTTTATGAAATCATGATTAAAATTTATTTTTTTCTCATCATGAGTTTCCTTTACTATCTTTTCACCATTATTAATCATTTATTGTATCAACTTTGACAAACCTTCCTTCAAACCTTCCATGTCTTCCTTCAAACCTTCCATTTTTTCTTCCACGTCTTTCATGAAATTATTCAAACCATCCATCTTAGCTTCCATGCCTTTCTTCAAACCATCCATATTAGATTCCATGCATTTCTTCAAACCATCCATTTTCACTTCCACGCCTTTCTTCAAAACTTCCATTTCATTTTTTGTTGCTCTTTGTGAGAACGAAATTTGGTGCACTTGCTCTTGTAATTTTGATATATCATGTTGCACGTCTTCAACTTCATGAGTCATAGTAGAGTATTTTAAGGGATTAATGGGTGTTGAATTATTTTTAGGGGGCATTTTAGAACACAATACTGATATCTATGCTTCAATATGCCCTTGGAATCACTTCAAACTGATTTTTCAAACAAGACTTTTTCTTGATTTTGAGGAGCTCGATATTGAAACTGAATTGTCTCTGTTATTTCGAATCTTCAATATCTGAAATTCAGTCCTGTAGTAGCCATCTGAATCTTCTTTCGAATGCCACAGGTCTGACCTGATTTGGATGCTTCAAGAAAAAGTTATGCCCAATCTCCCACAATGACCTAATTATGGATTGATTCAGTAGAGCGAACTTGTACGACGTGCCACGTGTCATTGTTTCCTCCTTCGGCTCTAAAATTGATACACAAGAAACTAAAGTACGTGTAATTTCAGCCACCTTTTACAAAATTCCAATCTGATGCTCAAATAGTGAGTTATGACGATTTTCCCAAGGTCATCCATTTTAGATGAAATTCGGGAGCCTACAAAAACCTTAACTTCCACAGTTCATATCTCCGAAGCAGGTACTCACTTCAAAAAAATATTGCAAATCAAGATCCAAAATTTTTACGCGATGTTCCCTAGGATTTTGGCTTCGCGTGTTAAAAATTTCAGCTTCTGAACCTTCTGATGCAGGAGCATCCTGTGTGGGTTTTATTAAAATTTTGTGTAATTAGGGGGATGATGATTTTTTAATTATTTTATAAATTATTGTGCTCATTTTAATAAATTAAGAGAGAAAATTGTAAGTGAGGGTTACTGTAAATATTCTTTTAATAAATTAAGGATATTAGTGGAGTTGAATTAGGTAGATAATCTAGGGATTATGAATTCCTTAAACAGGACTTAGTTGAGTCCAAAAAAAGGATAAATCTAATTTAGATTTTAGTGTAGATTTGTGTGGAGGAAATTATGGATTGGAATAAAATAATTATTATGTATAAATATGAGGAGTGTGTGAGGATGGAAAACAGTGAGGAATACAGAGTGAGAGAGAGAGATGGTTTAAGAGCTTTTCTAAAAGGGCCGAGAGTCGAGAGGACATCCATCTTAATATTCGGCCAAGGAATTTCTTGTGTTATTATATATTAGTATTTTTGTTTGTATGGCTCTTTGTTCTTTATGTATATGTTAAACTGAATCAAATGTAGTTTTTAATGAAGATTTTTCTTGAGAAGATTCATGTTGAAGGAAGCATACACACTATTATATGCTAGGATCTATTTTATAGCAGAATCCTGGCATCATTTGGTATCAGACCCTAAGGAGATGAGTTTGAGGATGAGTCTCTCCTACTTTGAGGTTGCTTTGTTTTGATTGCTTGTTGTGAGCGAGGAGAGCAGGTCGGATTTCCTAGGAGAGAGTTGAGTCTGCAAACTATATATGTATATGTTGTGTATGATTTATGAATGTAGGAATGAGTTCACAACCAGCGTGAAGGAGGCTTTAATATTGCGTTAGCAGTTGAAATGGTTGGTTCGACTTTGTTTTAAATCACATGAATAGTTTGCAGCCTTCACGCATTGTGTAAGTGTTATATTAACTGCAGCCATTCAAGGATAGTCACAACACCTTGCAGCAGTGGAGTGTGGCAATGATTACAAGCATAGTTGAAGGTTGAAATATCGTGAAATTGTATTGACACAGTCATGGCGAAATTGTGAAGTGCAGCTAGCATAGTCTGCAAGCTGCGTTTTGGGTATGCGGCTTTAAATTCTTGGAGACTGCCGTGATTACCATATTGTGGAGGAGTGCGGCCAAGTCAAGCATTGGTGTGGACGCAATGGAGTGTTGTAGATACTGTTGAGATTGCAACAAGATGATGAGCTTAGTGGAAAGAAGTCACCTTCACTAAGTGGGCCCGCAGGCTATTTTTGGCGCAAAGTCTATTTTTAGACATATGGATCATGTTCTATGAGTTGCAGGATGCTATTTGTGGATGGTTGGTCAAGTCGGAAAAAATAGATGGACTTCTATTTTTAGACATATTGGGCGGAATCTATTTTTAAATTGTCAGTCTAAAAATAGATATGTCGAATATTATTAGCTCTTAATAATATTTGGACTATAAACATTATCTTATTCTCTTGGAGCACTTCAGTTAAGTGCACAGATGTGGCACAGGAGCTGACAGAAGGAATTACGCTATTCCTGAGGGTTAAGTGGAGCTGTTGCATGGATACTTCAGTTAGAACTCATGTGACAGAGTTTGGTGGAGTTGATTGAGGAAGTTAATGGAGTTGTGTTCAGTTTAACTAATCTAAACATAGTTGAGCTATTTGTATCTAGTTTAACTAATTGATACAATTAGTGAGAGTTGTGTGAATTAATTATTAATTAATTCACTAATTATAAACTCATTAATCAACTAAAGAATGCATCAGTTAACTTCAATGCATGGACAGTTTCAGTGGAGACCAGTGCAGAAATAGGTGAAAGAGCAGGTTAACTATAAGTTGTGACTATACTGTTGCTATTTGCAACACACAGATAGGTGGAGAAGCCCATGAGGATTGCGCAGTACAAGCCAAGTGGTTTATCTATTTAATGAAGCCATCCCATAGCATTTATTATGCAATAGAGGCTGGCTATCAAGTGGCAAAGGATTGGAGCATGTGTTTTGCTAGATCTAGCTTGATAGTGTGTAGCAATTGAGGGTGTGCATGAGAGCTTGTGAGGAGCTTTTGTAATATGATTGTTACATGATATCCATGACATATAATATACAGATAGTTGGGGTTTTCAGCTTTAAGCTTTCACATTAAATACTGTGTTCATATGTGTGATTTTTTGTGGTTTTAATGTATGCATGCAATTGATTTTATTTCTGCATGTGATGATCAATGGTAGAAGATATTTTGTATTATGCATGAAGCTAAAATAGTGTGTGATCAGGAGAATCTTGGTGAATAATATATCAGTTATTCAAATTCTATAGATACTACCAGCACAATCGAAGATCAAAGATGGTGGATTTGTGTGTCGAACCCTTGACGGAATGGTGAAGGGTGACTTGCATAGTCTGCAAGATGCAGTTGAATGTGCGATTTAAAGTTCTGGGAGTCTGCGTAAGACGTTAAACACAGATCAGTGGAGTAATGGTGATGGCAGCGGTTGATATCTGTGTTAACAGACAATGCTATTCCAAAATAATACAGTTCGTTTAACATCATTTTACTTGGTCATGGTTGCTTGATGGTTGTGTGATGATATGTGCAGCCAGTGGTCTCAAACAAATGCAGTGTTTAATTTCTTAAGCGGATACCAAGTTTGACAGTCATCGTGAAGATGTGTTAGATTTTCCCACGAGATTGCAAAGGTGTTAAACGAAAGTTTCTCATGGGGTCGAGGTGATGGGCAGCATTCGGTATATGTCTTATGGACAGTACATTCCGATATACACAATCACGTGAAGCAGTGTGTGTCTAGCTCCCACGAAACTACAGGAAATGTTAAATGAAATTTGTGTGGATTGTTGGTGAAAGGCATTCGGTTTTATGTGTTAGCAAGATATATATATATATATACAAACGTCGTTCCAATATGAATACAGTCGACTTGACATTAGATTTCCTGGGTGTAATTGCGTTGATCCATGTGTAACGGCTTGTACTAGCAGTATCATAAATAAAGCAGCATTTGTCCCTAAGCAGTGTTCCAAAACTAGTATTGCGTCATTCCATGTTGGTAATGCCTTTAACGCATCAAACTTAGTTATCTTCACATTGTTACATTTGCATTGTGACAGATAGTAAAGATTTATTTAATGGTTTTTTTATCAACATTTGAAATGGAATGGTATTACGTGGATTAATTGTTGCAAGAAGAATTGACTAGGGGGTTGATACGTAGAGGAGTTACAGAGAAATGGATCTCTGTTTGTAGAGACTGCATGTTGAAATTGGTGAGGTCATGGTGGATATATTAGCATGGGTTCCTAACCCTAGGCATACCAGGGGCACGAAAAATAAATATTTGAATTTAGTCGCTCTCTATCGACAAAGGAAGACCCTCTTGGGTCTTATATTGAAAGACAAGCAATTTGAGTGGTATAATGTCTTTGCCTTCTTGGAATACATGAAAAGGATGCTCAGAAACCATCATTTATGCCTAGACATGATTGACTCCTACCTGGCACATGGGGAAGACCATATTGCTTCTGAATCAGATAGTGGTGATTTGAGAGACCCTTTGGGATTTAGTTTGAGGGTCCCTGCAAAAATCTCCTCTTTGGAAAATGACTAGTGAATATTACAATATTACAATACATTACATCATGATATTTTCATATTGATCACAATTTTTGAGGGAGGCATTCCCATGCTGAGTACATAAACTATATAATAACATGTACATAGTGCAGAAAGTCATCGATATTGGAATGTTGCCCAATACAAAAATTCCTACAGATATAGGCCCATGTTCGGATGATGATATGTATGTAAGGTCACCATACAAATGATGTGTACAACAATCATGAAATCGCAACCCAGATGGCTGAAACTAGATCTGCGGTCTTCTTATGTCGTTCACTCAATCATTCGGGTACAAGTATAGCCATACGAATATATGATTTGTGGTTGAACATGGTAAGACATCGTTTGATTACCAGCCAATGATGTGAGTTGTTAACAAACGCGAGAGAACCACCATTGATGTTAATGGCTCTCAAGGCACTGCAGTACATTTCATAAGGCGTGAATAGATGATTTGATGTCGAACGCCAAACAAAATATTTCGGTCAAAGGTCCAGAAGCGAGGATCTTGTCAATGCTATAACAAGCCTCATGGTACTGGAAGATGATGTTTCTAAGTAAACTTCCTAGATAATGATCCGATGTCGACAGGAAGCCACTTTATCGCAAAACAAGAGTTACTGATTTCGGAGACAAAATGTGACTTGATATAGCAATGTTCATGGATTATTGTCATGAGAATGAAGGTTTATGAGTATTTCAGAAGGATGAGTATTCACTAGATTACTTCTCTTGAACATATCGGCGACACTAAGATGAGTTGGCAGCATTGACCCAAAACTGAAGTGAAGGTATGATGAACCATAGGTATGATTGAACCATCAAGAAGATTACCAAACCCAAACAATCACAATGATGGAGTGAAGTGTCATGTTCAAGAGCGACCTGCTACCGTAAAAGTTTTGTTCACTTTCCCAAATTTTCCCCGGTCATTTGTTGACCACTACCTCTTTATTTTTTAACAAGCTTGAGTAGGATAACATGCTTGATCTAAAATTCAACCCTTCAGGCGAATATGCATTGTTATTTAATAATTTAATGAGTCTAGACATAAATTAAACTCTATTCTTGCCATGATCGACAAGACCGTCTGTTACACTGAAAATTGTCATCTTGACATTATTCCATGTGTATGAGCTCATTATTACTCTTACTTCTCCCTTTTGCAAATCTAACATATCAGTTCCTCATTTCAAGCCTTCAAAATCAGAAAAAGTTCCTAAAAGTCTCCTAAACTTTGGTATCGCACTTTCTGGCTATCTTGCCTACGGTCCTGCACCCAATTTTCAGCTTTCCTGAACGCACTTCATCTTTGTTATAGGTGCGGACCCCTGTAAGATTAAAAAGGCGTAAGTAAAATCCCAAAAATCTCAATCAAAGTAAATTCTGGAAGCTTCTAGAATGGATTTTGCGGTGGCAGAACCGCTCTTGTAAGGTGCATGAATCCCTTACCTTATGGAGCTAACCCCTTGATGTGAGGAGCTTATCCCTTTGAAGGAGGATTCTATCCCTTCATGCTTGGAAGAAAAAACCTCCTCTTGTCCACTATAAAAAGAGGAATTGGGTAGCCTCAAAGGGAGTTCAAGCTTTTAGAATATTTGAAGTTAAGTGCTGTTGAGATTTAGACTCAGTTAATTAAGACTTTTTGAGGAGAGATTACATACTTGTCTTGGTTGGAGGAGTGCAGAACTTGTCAAAGTAAAAGAGACTCCTGCTTCGGACCCCGGAAAGTCCTATGCAACATCAAGGCTCAGATTGTAAGGATTTTCTACTTTTGAAATTAATACAAATATACTCATTTTTCTCAATAAGCTTTCAATCAATGGTTTATTTCATGGACTCCTTGATCACTATGATAAGCATGGTTTATAATGATTTCTATACAGGTGCTATGTAATATTTTACTTTTTTGTGACTGCAGGTTTACAAGGAAAACTCCTTCAAGCGCGCGAAGGACAACAACGACTTCAAACAAGCACTGGACAAACGGTAAGTCTTGTACACCTCTATAGAGCTTTTTGTAAACCTTACATGCTTAGAGAAAGATTAGTATGTTTGGATGTTTGTTGCTAGATACTTTTAGTACTAGGGAGATCGGTCTTGTCCACAAGACGGATTAATCCATACAAAAAATTGGCGACCATACTGGGGAAGAACTTGTTGTTTTTGGTTCTCTTTTATTTTGATTTGAGGAAACGTTTTCTTGGTTTTTGATTGATTAAAATCTACCTGGGTAGCTTAGATTTTCTTTATTTTTGAAAATTTTTAAATCCTTTAAGTTTTTCTCTAGTTTTTCCTGGGACCGCACTTTGCCTTGTTTTCACAGTGCGGGCAGTTTCGCACTTTTTCTGTGTAAACAGTGCGAGACCGCACCTGTGATATCCTGGAGCCTGCGGACCCTGTTAAAGTTTTGAAAAACTTAAGATTTTTTTCTTTAGTTTATCTTGATTTTGATTTTCAGTTTTTGTTTTCTGCCCAGATTGATGGTTGTTTCTGTTAAAAGCTTTCTGTTAATAAATCTCAACAGTATTGGTGTTTTGATGATTTTCTAGAAGTTTTGCGTTTTGGATTGCATTTCACTTGGTCTTTGTAACGATTTGAAGCATTTGACATTTTGAAGTACCTCAAATTACCTTGGTCTTTTTGTCTTTTTGCTGAATCTGACCTGATTGTGGAATCATCCTTTATTTAGAAATAGAATTACCTGTTTCTTTGCAAATCTTCGAAAAGAAACTTTGTTATTGGTTTTTGAATTTCATTTTTTAATAAAAACATAATTGAGTGTTTTTTTATCTGTTTGTTATTCTGAACGAATAGATCCTTAGTTTGTTGAGCAACTAAGGTAAAACATTCTTCAAAAAAAAAATCTTAAAGCTTTTATTCATTTAGATTATTAAAGTTTGTAGTTTTAAGTGCTATTAAACTTTTTAGATCTTGAAATTAGTTTGTAGTCTTGAGTGCTTTTCAAATTTTTAGATTTATTTTGAAGGAAAATTGTGTTTTAGCTTGAAGTTTTTGGAAAGTGAAAGGATTTTCATTGTGAGCTTTGATAAATTGTTGGAAAAGACAAAAATAGTTTCTTTCAATTGTTCTTTATGTTTAAAGAAGGAATTGTTCATTAAAAGAATTGCATTCTCTAACTTTTCCTTAATTAGAATTTCATTGAAAGAAAACAATCTGATTATCATTTTTAGGTGCATTTTTAGTGTCTTTTGGAAATCGAGTCATTTCACACCATCAGCGTTTCATTTCCGCACCCATCAACTTAAGAAACAGCTCTTAAAAGTAACACTTAATTAAAATTCATCTAGCAATCTTTTTATTTTCTGGGGCTCTTATCACCAACATAGCCTAGGCTAGTATCTTGGAGTAGGGAGTAATCAACTCTCCAAGGTAGTAAAAACAAACAAGTAGACAAATCTTGCGGTAGGAGATAAAATCCAATTGTAATTTGTATAATCTGGGAAGCTTCTCTTAAAGAAGTCAATCACGAGATCATATCCGAACCATTGAGACAATCAATTATGTTTCATTGGGGAAGATAGAAGATTTTGCGCGTATTTCAAATGGTAAACCTCGGATTAACCATTGTCGAGGAGCCTGGGGTCACTTGTCAGTAAACCTCGAATTAACCATGTCGAGGAGCCTTCAAGGGGATTGAGTTTGCTACTCTGCCCTTGCATGTGAAATCGGATCGTAGGTTGTTCCCCCAGTTATATTTGTTACTGTTGGTAACCTTATTTTCCATTATCTTAAGATTATTTCCTAAGGTGACGGTGAAGGAAAGATCTCACTGTACCTGGAGCAGACGTCGACTAGACTCACTTGGACTTTCTGGGGGGTTCTCTTCACACGAGATGGTTTTGTGAGGAAACTTGTGCCAGTCTGTTTCATTAAGCAGGTTGTCGGGGTAATTGTTCCAACCGCCCTTTCAGTCTTAAATTTCTACTAAGTTGGATTTCATCACCAACTAGTGTTTTTAGTACGGAAAGTTACTGTTTGTGTGTGGTTTGAATTCTTAGATTTTTTAAGAGTGTGATTCAATTGTTTGCTTCTTTAGATACTTTAGGTGTTTTCATTGAAATTTTCTTTGTTTGCGTGTGATTAATTAATATTTAATCGTGGCGTAATTGCCGAGACAATCCTGGAGACTACAAAGGAAACCCTCTGAATATTCACCGAGTCAGCTTGAAGGGCTTCGTGCTCTGGTATCATCCAGTAGTGGTAGGATTAGATCAACAGAAATTGGAATTTCATCTATCGTTGTTCATTCTGATCATAGAATACCTACAACAGAATACATTCAAGGACTGATTTCAGTTTCTAAAGTTACTGGTAGTGTTCCTGGTTCCAGTGAACTGGCTGACGAACCTGAAATCTCTGAACCTGAAACTGAACCTTCTGTTTTAGAAACATCTTCAGGATTTATTTCACCAACTTCTAGCGATCTTGATTCACCTAGGGTAAGAAATATTGTCACTAACGATCTTCCAGCTGGTCTTATTTCCATTGAAGAACTTACTAATCCAGACGAAGATATATCTCTTCCCAACTCCCCTGAATATTTAAATCTTAGGGAGCGTGAATCTATTTTCTACATCCCTATTCGAACTAGTGCTTGGTATTTATCTTTAACAAATTTTTTAGAGAATCTGGGTCTTGCTTTTTCTCCACCTCGAGTTCCATTTCATGGCTGGAGAGTCATCCGTGTTTTCTCAAACACCGGAATCATTTTTACATGGTGGTCCTTCTGTTCCTTCGGGATATCAGGCTTTGTCTGGTACTTTCTCGGGAGTAGCTCCTCAACCAATTGAACGAGTATTGTCATCTGGTAATAGTGGTGTTGAAACTGAAACGTTGAATACAGCACAAATATATATGATGTCTAGTAATGTTCTGAATCCTCAACCTCAAGGCAGTCAGTTACCGCCTGGGGGTCCAACACAGGGAAGTCAGTTACCACCTGGCGGGCAACCTTTAGGTAGTCAGTTGTCGCCTAGGGGGCAACCTTCAGGTAGTCAGTTACCACCTGGAGGGCAACCTCAAGGTAAATTTTTCCCGACACAAACTGTGGAATCATATTATTTTGGATGACAACCCCAAGGAAAATACACACCTCAAGGGTATCAACCTTCAGGACAGTACATGCCCCAAGGTCAACCCCAAACTCAATATGCTCCTCAGGGTCCTTATCAACCCCAGCTTTAGTACGCGCCTCAGGGTTATCAACCTCAAGGTCAGTACCCAATTCAAGGTTTCCAACAGCCTTCTGGTCAGTCATCTATTCAAGGATCCAGAAATGTACCACTCACTTATCAACCCTACGTTCAACCAGGTTATGGTCCTTACGTTCAGCCTTCTGCAGGGCAATACCCCGAAATGAATATGGTGTGGGATCCGTCCCAATATCAATAGCCTATGCAGCCTAATGTGCAGTTGCCTTATCAACCTGGACAGCCTTTAATTTTTGGTCCAACTTAGCAACCTGTCCAGCCTACTATTCAAACTCCTGCACCTCGTCATGTTCAGCAAGACGGTCCTAGTTCACCTAAGACTCCGCCTCAAACTGCTGCTACGTCTGTTCAACCTGTAACAATTGTTTCTGGAGTATCTGTAACCCCGAGTTTGTCTATCCCTGCCTCCGTGCAAATCCCTCAAGTCTCTGTACCCCAGCCAGGATCTTCGGTTCAGATGCCTATGGGACAAGCCAGTACAAGTACAGTTGTCACAAGTCAACTGCAATTCACGTATCAACCGTACCAGGGACAGCCACAATTCAGTCCCTATACACAAAATCCAAACTATCAGTATCAACCATACCCTGGCTATACTTATCAATAGCCTCAACAACCCCAGTTCAGTACGATTAATCCTGGTTTTCCAGGAGGTTATACAATTCCTAATGCTAATCTGATTCCCAGCTACCCTGGGTATCCACCTCCTGAAACTGCTTTGGCTACTCAAGGCTTTTGTGACCCTAACCGTCAGTTACCCTTTATCGCAACTTTGGATTTACCTGATTTGACGCGCCTTACAAATGATCCAATTTTCCATTATCAGTACTGGCCGCCGATGCCGCATAAGTTGCCCAGTGATATACCAAAATTTGAAGGTAAGCCAGGAGAGGAACCATCAAATCACGTCATGACTTATCACCTTTGGTGTGCATCTAATTCAATCATTGATGATTCGATTCGCTTATGTCTTTTCCAAAGAACGCTTATTGGTCTTGCAGCCAAATGGTACATTGAGTTACCACAAGGCTCGTTTCATAATTTCAGTCAGTTAGCAACTGCCTTCTTGACTCATTTTCAGTTTCCAGTCAGATACAACAATGGCACGGAATTATTAACTTCGCTGAAACAATCCATGTCTACGTATATTTCTGATCACATTCATGAATGGCGACGTAGGAGACGTTTGGTGAAAGTTTACATTACGGATCAAATTTTGGTGGAATGGTTTGTTAAATCATTGTTACCCAAGATTACTGAAGATGTTGCTAAGGCTGGTGTTGTTACTGAAGAGCAAGTAATTGCTCAAGCTCAGTACCTTGACCTCGTTTACACGCAGTCAGGTACTTTACATGAAAAAATCCCGGACCTTCCAAAACAAGGTCAAATAGTTGCTGCTCCTTCAGGGTCTCATGCCGCTGATGGTATGATTGGTACAGTCAATACTAAAAGTAAGAAGAAATATTCAAAGAATTCTTCTCCAATTATAACTTTACCTGATTCCCCGAAAGGAGAATCTTCCCCCGAAGTTTCTATCGATATTCATGTTGTGGAGACATCCACAGCTAAATCTAAATCTGGTAATAAAAAGAAAGGGAAGAGTAAAAAAAAAAAGAATTCGAAAGAAAAAACTGATAAAAGTGAATCCAATGACGAAAAACGTAAACCACGTTATCCTTGTTACATTTGTGACGAAGATCATTTTACTAAGGAATGCCCACATCGGGCTGAGGTTGCGAAATTCGTCAAAGGTTCACAACCTGTTGTCTTGAAGGATCCTTTTCCGACTCAAGATAGTAAGATGATTGGTTCTACTTCGACTGCTTCAGAAGAGCTAATTTTGATGATGTCTCATGTAAGGATTGCGACGCGATCGAAAGATTATGGTACTAAGAATCCTGTTGATGATAAAGAAGCAGAATATTCTAATGCAAATACATCAACTACACCTCCTCCTGTTTCTGGTCCGCTACAGATCGAGAAACCAAATCCAGACTTAATAATCAAACCGCCTGCTAAAGGTGTTCTTCGTAAATCAGCTTTCAATCCACATGCGAGAGCTGCTCAGAATTACAACATTGTTGAAGACTTAGCTATTTCTCCTTCAGCGATGTCGGCTTTGGAAGTGCTGCAATCATGCCCAGCACAACATAAATTGCTTTTGTCTGCCATAGGAGCCGTTGATATTCAGGATTCTAATCTTATAATCTTCGATCTAGAAAATAGTACACCTCGTCTACCTCATCGGATGGCTTTCCAGATACCAATGTTCGTAAAAAACAGACCGATCTATCGGACTGTGATTGATGAGGGAGCTTCAACGTGTATTATGTCGATTCAGTGTTGGAAATCGCTTGGTTCCCCTACGCTGAACCAATCTCCGACGATTCTTAAGGCTTTTGATGGTCGAGGTTTCCACCCTTTTGGTATTTTGCAGGATTTACCCATAGGGGTTGAAGGTAAAGTTGTAAATCTAGATGTGGAAGTGGTTGATGCCCCTCTAGATTACAACCTTCTTTTGGGTCGTAGTTGGTCTTACGCTATGAGTTCTGTTGTCTCTTCGGTCTTCCGACTCATAAAATTTCCATATCAAGGAAGGATTGTTACAATAGATTAGTTAACTTATTTTTCTTCCGACCCAGCCTCTACAGAAACAATCCAGCATGTTGGTAAAGCGACTATCCCGTACAAGGATGTTGGAGTAGGTTTGATTAAAGATTCTGGTTTGCTAGGAACTTTTTCCATTCCTCCTCCTAACGTATCGCCTTCTGTTGCAACTATTCATATGATTTCGTCAGACTCTATATTGTTTGATGATCCTTGGATCGTACCTTCTGAATCCGAGTTAGATTCAATTGATGGCATGATGCCTTTGAGTCCATTTGAACTTGCATATCAGGCCGTACAGTCATTTTCCGACCCCTCTTCAACCGAGATTGATCCACTGAATTGGATCCACGAGGAATCACTCTCAATATCTAGCTCAGCCACAACAGCATTTCCTGAACCTATTCATTCTGATGAGCAGATTCGTGAATTATTATCTGTTGATGATTTACCATGGGAAGATCTACATCATCGATATTCATTTTTACCTGAACTAGATCATTTGGACGATGATTTCGCTTCAATATTTACCACTGATTATGTCAAGGAACCACAGAATCCATTGAAAAATCTTGATTCTGAGTTAATTTGGAAAATATTTCTCGAACGATTCCAATTGACATTTCAGTAAAACCTGGAATAATTGAAAACATTCACATAGGTGCTTCTTGTACTGAAGAAGAAATTCAAACATATAAAGCCCTATTTCAAGAGTGTCGTGATGTGTTTGCCTGGTCCTACGAAGAAATGCCAGGAATTGACCCGTCAATTATCGTACATGAAATCAAGACTTACCCGGATGCCAAGCCTGTCCGTCAACGTTTACGTCAAATGCATCCTAGAAAAGCTGCTGCTATCAAAGCAGAGGTTGAAAAATTACTTCGTGCAGGTTTTATTTATCCAATTCCCTTAACGGATTGGGTATCTAATATAGTTCCTGTGACTAAAAAACAAGGAACCATACGAGTATGTATCGATTATAGGGATATTAATCGAGCTTGTCCTAAAGACAATTATCCAACTCCCTATATCGATCAACTAATCGATGATTGTGTCGGTAGTGAAATGTTTTCCTTTATGGACGGCTTTTCAGGGTATAATCAAATAAACATACTCCCTGTTGATCAGCCAAAAACAGCTTTTATTTGTCCGTGGGGGACATTTGCTTACTGCAAACTACCCTTTGGATTGAAGAACGCTGGAGAAACTTTTCAAAGGGCAATGTCTTATGTGTTTCATGACATTAAGCACATTGTGCAACTGTATCTCGATGATTTACCTGCTCATTCATCGCGCAGGGTTGACCATCTCACACATTTACGTGCTATCTTTATGAGATGTCGGCATTATTGAAGTCGGATAAATCCACACAAATGTGTTTTCTGTGTTGAGTCAGGTCGTTTACTGGGATTTGTTGTCTCGAAAGCAGGTATTCGCGTCGATCCATCGAAGGTCGAGGCTATTGTTAAATTACCTCCTTTTTCGACTTTACGCCAACTCCAAAGTTTGCAGGGGAAAGCAAACTTTTTACGTCGATTTATTCCTAACTATGCCGAGCTTACAAAAGGTTTTACCCGATTACTGAAACAAAACATTCCATTCTTTTGGGATGACATCGCTGATCAATCTTTTGATGCACTTAAACACGCGTTAACCCATGCACCGTTATTGCATCCTCCCAACTATAACTAGGATTACATTTTGTACCTCGCTGCTTCTCATTCCACCATAGGGATGGTGTTAGTTCAGGAAGATGAATCTCATACTGAACATGTGATTTACTATCTTAGTCGAAATCTGCATCCGACTGAGATTAAGTATACGCATGTGGAGAAATTGGCCTTGGAAGCTGTTCAAGTTGTCCAACGATTTAGACATTACATATTGTTACGCAAAACTACGGTAATTTCTGATTGCAACCCTATGATGTACATTTTGACCAAACAGTTGCTAGGGGGCAAGTATTCCAAATGGATAGTCATCCTACAGGAATTCGATTTGGAATTTGAAAAATCCAAGGCAAAGAAATCATTGGTTTTTGCGGAACTAATGTGTGATTTCCCCTCTACTGATACGGAAACTGTGGCAGAGCAACCCATTGCGGATGAATCTTTGTTTCTTATCAGTACTTTTGATCTATGGTATGGAGATATTATCGTTTATCTCCAAACCCAAACTTTTCGGCCTGAAATTTTGCAATCTCAGCGACGGAAAATACGTTTCCAATCCCAACAGTATAATATTATTGGTGATACGCTTTATCGTCGGGGAGCGGATTATGTTTTCCGACGCTGTCTTATTCATGAAGAAGCTGAAAAGGTTCTAAATGAATGCCATTCTGGAGCATGTGGCGGTCATATGTCTGGGTATGCCACAGCCCAAAAGATTTTGCGCGCTGGTTATTTCTGGTCGTCGTTATTCAAAGATTGTATTTATGCAGTCTGGAAATGCCACAATTGTCAACTGTTCGATCATAAGATGTGCGCGCCACCCGCTCCTCTTCATCCCATAATTGTTGTTGGTCCTTTCTCAAAATGGGGTATCAATTTTATTACATGTAACCCTCACTCGGCTGGGGGGCATGCCTATATTATCTTAGCAGTAGATTATTTTACTAAGTGGGCTGAGGCGATGCCTACATTTTTGGCTGACAGCAAGACTGTTGCAACTTTCGTGTTTAATCACATAATTGCGAGGTTCGATGTTCCTCAAGCGATTATTACTGATCATGGAAGCCATTTTCGGAATGTCATGATGACTGAATTAACAGAACATCTTGGCCTGCATGACGATAGTTCCACTCCGCATTATCTGCAAGCCAATGGTCTGGTCGAAGCTATAAATAAAGTTTTAGTTACCATGATCAAACGAATTATTGGTATTCACAAAACGAACTGGCATTCCATGTTATTTTCAGCACTTTGGGCATATCGAACTTCAGTCAAAACATCAACTGGTTTCACTACCTTTCAACTCGTTTACCGTTTGGAAGCTGCGTTGCCGATTGAATGCGAAATTCCATCTTTGAAATTAGCCATAGAATTACTCCCAGATACGCTTGAAGAGGAGAAACGATTTTTATACTTGGCTCAATTAGATGAAAATCGGAGAAACTCTGCAATAGCAAACGAGGCTCATGTCAAAAGAGTTAAAGCTCAGTATGATAGAAGTGTTACCCCTTGAAATTTTTCAGAAGGAGACCTAGTTTTAGTTTATGATCAAGCCAACGATAAGCTAGGAGCTGGAAAATTCATGCCCATGTGGCATGGTCCTTTCATTGTTAAGCGAAAGCTAGCAAAAGGGGCCTATGAGCTGATAGATTTTGATGGTATCCCTTTTGATAAACCCAGAAATGGGCTATATCTGAAGCGATATTATGCTTAAAGTTGGTATGGAGATCTTTTACTTTTAGGTTAGATTTATTTACTGCTGGTGTGTCTTAGATTAGAAAGGTGTGCCTAGTTTAGAAGTGTGTTTTATCACTATTCCTGCTTATCTGAGTCTTACTCCTGATATTGCAGATGTCGACGTCTCTTCAAACCTACATTGGTTTTGATGATGGTGCTTGTCGTAGTACACGGAAAATTTCTTCCGCAACTTGGGTTATCTATTCACCCTCTGAAGAGTTAGTTTCCATGCATGGGGTAAGCCTTGGTCAAAAAATAAATAACATTGCCGAATATAGTGCAGTGATTGAGTTACTGTCTGAGTCCATATCATTTGGGATTCAGAGTTTGATTGTGAGGTTGGATTCTGAACTTGTTGTATTACAGCTTAACAGATTGTATGCCATTAGAAATCCAGTGTTGTTACAGTTGTTTTTGAGAGTTCGTCTCTTGGAACGTGAATTTGACTACATTGAATATCAACATATTCCAAGACATTTAAATACATTAGCAGACGCAGTTGCTTCTAGTATGATAAATCGACATTTGCAGTAATCAAAACAGTAAAACAAATAACATTCATAACATGTATACAGATAGCCGGTAAAAAGTGACATATCATAGATAGAAATGTTTTCAAAAAATATACATCGTCTTCGATCATAGGTTGAAAAAACCTTATGATCGACAAAATGATAACACAAAAAGTCAAAAATATGATTCTACAACACGATCATCCCATCACTGATGGTGATCATGATAAGAAACCACTGCCCGAGCCACCCTGCACAGAAACCTCCTAAAAGGTCCTAGAACACCAATCACGTATCTCTGCAATCTGAGTGGAATAGCATCTATGTTTGTCTCCAGAATATCTAGAGTCAAACGCTCTATATGATGCTCTAAATCAGTCAGGATTTACGCTGATTGGCCTACAGGGGCTGGTGCAGCTGCAACTGGTTGTCTTCTTTCATAGGGTTGGAGATGGGCTGGTCGCCGTGGGCCCACATCTGTATTCAAAAAACTTTTTGATTATTATTTAACAAGACGATCAAAAATAAAATAAAAAATTAGAAATTAGAATTCGTTGAAAATGATTTTACCTGAGTCATCCCACTGTTCCCCTGCTGGGAGAGTCATCTCCCGGTCGCCACAGAAATCTATCCCGGCATACGGCAAGTCCTCAATGACAAAAAGTTGGCGATCCATCCAACGGAAATATGATGAAGGAAATCAAACAATCTCATCACCCTCAATACCGTGACGGGCCATCAATGCAGACCAACAAACCATCCTAGGTTCTCTAGGTCGACCGACATCAACAGGGATACTCTGTGGAGCTAGCATAGGAATCCTCTCTAGAGCAAAGGAGACGATGATGGATCCATATCCAAAGTTATTCAGTTTTCCATTTTTTGCTCTAGTTAGCTGGCCTTTTACATTAGCCAACACAGCGTCACACCAGTTGAAAATAGTGCCAAGAAAACAATCCACAGCAATGCGCATCTGAGAACCGGTAGCTACATGCAATGCTGCACTCCCACACATCCTGGTGACAGTAAATGCAATAACTTTCAGCTCAAGACGGATGATAGTTTTTATATCGATCCGTTTGTCTCTGGGGTCTGCTTCATTATTACAGAATTATTGTCGAAGACTAGCGATAGTCTGGCCACCTGGCCTAGTCCCAAAAAAGGAGAGTTGTTCGCCCTTTTTGGACAAACCAATCAGGAAATAAATTTCCTCCAGCTCGATTTCAAGCCGGTGGCCGCCGATAATGAAACACTGGTCCTGCACGTTCCACCTGTTTACCAGCCATGTTAGGAGCTCTACCTGTGCTCTCATGCCTTGGATGGCCTAGAATTTATATATACCGCATGCTCTTAATGCTTGCATTGTGGGAAAATGGAGCATTGCGGCGTCATCCACGTCCTCGCGTTCACATTCTCTCCAAATCAACATCTTGTTAATCCTACAATGCATAAAAAGATAGATTAGTACGATCTAATTTGAAAAAATTTGGGCGGCAAAAGAGAAATTTGAGTTTAAATTTAAAACGTGCGAGGACTGCACTTAAACTTTGTAAACAATGTGTAGGAATGCACGCGTTCTTCAAAGAAAGTGCAGACCCATGACTTTTTTCCTTCTAGGAAAAAGTCGGGGTCCGCAGGTACCATGTGTGTCACCTGCGGACCCCCGCGGGCGATTTTTGAACCATATTTTTCCCTTAAAAATGAAATTTAAAGCCTAAAAACGAATTGTAAATGGATGAAATGCAAGATTAAGAGGTCGTGGATTACCTGGGACTGACGGTTCTCGATTTCGACAGATGGATTTTTCAGAATCTTCACAGGAACTTTTTTACCCAAAAGCTTCTACTTTTCACTCCAAACTTGAACAGTAAAAATGAAGTTGAAAAAGTCCTTTTTATAAGTTTTTTCGAATAGATGAATTTTTAATTTATTTATTTTTCACTTTAAAAAGGGTATTTTTGAATTATTTTTACTTATTTTAAACAGGTATGTGTAATGTTTCATGTTTTTGTGCAGAAATTGGATTTTTCAGGAGAATTGATCATTTTTCAACAAAGAGCATACTTTTATCACTTTTTCGGACTCTTTCAAAAATTCACGAAAAAAGCGAAATATTGGAGTCCTCTTTTAAGCCCTTTTCAGACTCTCTAAATATGAAAATATCGCCGAGTACTTCATCGTTCGAACTCGTTAAAGTAAATGAATGATCGTCCCTTCAGTATAAGTTTACCCCTTTTACGAACTGAAATGGACTATTTATAAAAAAGGTATACGTTGACTAATTACGGTCAATAGAGTTCTCTCCCGCGTTATTTTATCCTTTTTCGGGCCTGAGAGACTAAATTTACGAAAAAGTACACCAATGGAGTTTTCTTAAGTTTTTTCTTCTGACTCCCTAAAAATGAAAAACACCGAGTTTCTCCTATACTGGACTCGTTAAAATTTAACAGTAAAGGACCTGTTTAATTTTCAAAAGGAACGAACCACTCCTTCTTAGGGTTCGAATCTTAAACTAAGTTGGACTCATCCGAAGGATGAGCTTATAAACAAGCAAATGTTATCCTCCTCAAGCTTGTCAAAAAAAAAGAGGTACTTGCCAGAAATGGTGGGAGAAAAGAGAGGAAAATGGACGTGTTTGTTGTATTTTGATTCTTCGAAAATTCAGTCGACCACTCTTGAACACGACACTTTCATCCACCTGGGTTGGGAAATCCTTTGCCTAATAGTTAATCGAACCTCATTTGAAAGTCTTCATCCAGTTTTTGGGTATTAGCTTTGGGTCAATTGTTACCAAACCATCTACAGTGTCATTATGTGTTCAAGAGGACAGTTTAAATAAACCATTCATTTGCAAAATATCTGTCATCCATTTTGACCATCCCTGATTCAGTCCTTGCCAATATAATTTCAAAACTTGATCTATGATTTCGTGTTGTGGGCTTGCCTACAACATATCGCTTTCTATCAACGACAACTCATTATCTGGGAAGTTGATCTAGAAATCGTCAGTACCTTGAAATCTGCATACCTTAATGGCAGGTTTCTCGCCTTCGACGACAAGTTGCATCATTGACCTTCGATCGAATGATTCCGTGACATGTTCGACTTCAACTCACTCATTCACATTTCATGGATTGTACTGGGTACTTTGAGAGCCATTGACATTACTGGTGGTTACTCTCACACTTGTTAACAGTTTACATCATTGACTGGTAATCAAGTGGTTTCTACCATGTTCAACTTTGACACATTCATTCGCATGGACAGAATCATACTAGTTCGAGATGCGGAAATCAAGACCCTGGATCTAGTTTATACCATCTAGGCTACAAGGAATTTTGTTATCATTTATACAGTAAACTATTTATAAACAGATGGCTGCGTCCATACTGTGTCTATGCATGTCTACACTATGATGTACTCAAAATCATTCCTATATCAGAGCAGTTGAATCAGTTTTTAGTTAGTTTAATCTGAGTATTGGAATGCCTACCTCAGTGATGACACATATACATATATATTTTTCATTGAATTTTTTTACAGGTGCTGACTGGGGTGTCCACAGGATGATCCTTGAAATGATAAAGTACTGCACTCTTCATATATGACAGACTCCAGCATCATCTATTCCAGACTTTTCACTTTAGGGGGAAATCTGTTACACTGAAAATTGTCATCTTGACATTCTGCCATGTGTATGAGCTCATTATTACTCATACTTCTCCCTTTTGCAAATCTAACATATCAGTTCCTCATGTCAAGCCTTCAAAATCAGAAAAAGTTCCTAAAAGTCTCCTAAACTTTGGTATCGCACTTTCTGGCTATCTTGCCTGCGGTCCCGCACCCAATGTTCAGCTTTCCTGAACGCACTTCATATTTTTTATAGGTGCGGACCCCTGTAAGATTAAAAAGGCGCAAGTAAAATCCCAAAAAGCTCAATTAAAGTAAATTCTGGAAGCTTCTATAATGGATTTTGCGGTGGCAGAACCGCTCTTGTAAGGTGCATGAATCCCTTACCTTATGGAGCTAACCCCTTGATGTGAGGAGCTTATCCCTTTGAAGGAGGATTCTATCCCTTCATGCTTGGAACAGAAAACCTCCTCTTTTCCACTATAAAAAGAGGAATTGGGTAGCCTCAAAGGGAGTTCAAGATTTTAGAATATTTGAAGTTAAGTGTTGTTGAGATTTAGACCCGGTTAATTAAGAATTTTTGAGGAGAGATTACATACCTCTACTTGTCTTGGTTGGAGGAGTGCAGAACTTGTCAAAGTAAAAAAGACTCCTGCTTCGGACCCCGGAAAGTCCTGTGCAACATCAAGGCTCAGGTTGTAAGGATTTTCTACTTTTGAAATTAATACAAATATACTCATTTTTCTCAATAAGATTTCAATCAAAGGTTTATTTCATGGACTCCTTGATCACTATGATATGCATGGTTTATAATGATTTATATACAGGTGCTATGTAATATTTTACTTTTTTGTGACTGCAGGTTTACGAGGAAAACTCCTTCAAGCGCGCGAAGGACAACAACGACTTCAAACAAGCACTAGACAAACGGTAAGTCTTTTACACCTCTATAGAGCTTTTTGTAAACCTTACACGCTTAGAGAAAGATTAGTATGTTTGGCTGTTTGTTGCTAGATACTTTTAGTACTAGGGAGATCGGTCTTGTCCGCAAGATGGATTAATCCATACAACACCGTCGCCATTTTATATTTTAATAAGCCTAACGACAATGACAGCCCGGTCCTTTTTCATATTTAGAGAGTTTGAAAAAGAGGACAAAAGAAAACTCCATGAGTAATTTTTCATAAATTTGTTGCTCAGATCTGAAAGAAGTGTAAATTGATATCTGAGAGAACCTCTTAGCCATGTTCGACTAAGGTTTTCCTTTTTCACAAATAATCTATCGAATAATACTGAGTAGATGTCAATTAATTTACTTTTACGAGCTCGAAAGGACAAGTGCTCGGAAATATTTTCACATTATCGGAGTCTGAAAAGAGCTAAAAGAAGACTCCAGGGGTTCCTTTTTTGTTGTTGTAGAAGCTTGAAAAAGAGATAAAAGTGTGCTTCAAGTCCTTTTTCGTTTTTATCAAAGCTTGAAAAATAAGGATAAAAGTATGCTTTGTGGTCAAATCATTCTTGAAATAAGTGTGCACGACTAATCTGCTATATCAGTTTTAAACCTATTTAAAACAACATCAAATGGATTAAAAATACCTGTTTCATGATAAAAATTGAATAAAACCATAGTCACATCAATAAATATGATTTGCAAATAATCAAATGACTAATTAAAAGAGTTTTTATGTTCATTTTTTACCATTTGAAAGTTACCTTTTGATTTTGGAGCTCTAAACCTGTTTTTGCCCCCGAACTTCAATTGTTGATTGCGATCGATTCTGTGGACATTTTTCCTTTTCATTTGATCCAGGTTGGTGCCATAAACCTCCTCTTTCCTTCATTAGTCTTTTTGTTTCATTTCATTGCAATTTTTTAGGTATTTGGGCCCCTTAGGGTAAATTTATTTTCAAAAGAGGGAAACACACCCTTGTATGTCGAAACCTGCATTGGAATGCATATGAAATGAAGGCTAGGTGCATATGCAATGCATTGTCTCATGACCAAGGCCGCGTTGGGTGCAATTCACATTTTTTATTCTTGCAGTGTGCCCAAATTTTTCCTAGTTTTTTGCATGAAAAGAGTCCTAATGAGTCTTATGGTTGTATTTCAGGGATTCAACGAACCAAAATGACAATCACTTGGAGGGAAAGAGAGCATGAAGAACAAAAAATGATTGCCTTAAATGATCAGGGTATTGTAAGAGCCCTCAGAGATTGTGGTTTGTTGAAGTACTTCCATCTATCAGGTATGAGGCA
Organism: Pinus albicaulis; assembly: GCA_034641835.2. Taxonomy (NCBI): domain Eukaryota; kingdom Viridiplantae; phylum Streptophyta; class Pinopsida; order Pinales; family Pinaceae; genus Pinus; species Pinus albicaulis. The sequence continues at coordinate 1,224,418,137 of CM076572.1, read as the reverse complement.
ACAAATGGAACTATTGGAGTTCCTTGTTCATGCATGGGATTCGGCGATTGAGGCATTTCATATTGGGAACAATGTGGTCCCAATTTTAGTGGAGGATATCTATTTTCTAATAGGATTTTCGAGGATAGGCCTACCCATTTTTCTCTTAGGGTTTTCTCTCAGAGGAGAGACGGTGAGAGACTATATATTGTAGTATTGCAATCCAAGGGCAGAGCCTAGCAAGGATGGGAAAATAAAAATCTGTGATGTTCGTGATTTTCCATTGATAACCATCTTATTCATGATTGCAAAGCTTTTTCGTACCACTACACTCCATGTAGCGAACAAATCTTATATGCAATATGTGCTAGAGTGCATGGAACCAACACTTTTCAATTGGGCTGAATTCGTACTCTCTTTAATGAAAAAACAACTGAGCAAGGCAAAGGGAGGAAAGAAGAAAAATTTCAACTATGGTTCAATCCTCATTTGTTTTTCCTTAGAGCGGATTCCACTGATGCAACCTCAGCATGTGATGTTGGGTATATCTAACCCTAGAGATCCAAGGATGCAAAGATGGGTAGAACTGATGGCTAGACATGCTGGTCAATCGACCATTGTGTTCTTTACTAAATTCTTCTTCTGGTTCAGGCGAGATATTATCGTCATCGATGACTATGCATATGCACTCATCGACTTCCGAGGTGATCCAGACTTAGCTTTACCAGACAGCGCTCAGTGGGATGAAATTGGTAAGAATGTTTTGACAATTTTTTTATTTTTCTAAGGTTTATACATGTTTTTGTATTTTAATGTTTTCCCAAGACTAAATTAAAGTTTTGATGTAATGCAGATGTGGGTCGAGTTTGACTAATGGGAGAGCCAAAGCATGGAGGGGATGAGCCAGCAGAGAGGGTTTTCGGGAGAGCAGTCCTTCGAGATTTAGATATGGCTAAGACTCTTACTAAGCTTCAGCAACACATTCAAGGTTTGACCTTTGGGATTCTGGATTTTCAGATCAAATAATTAACCATGCGACTGCAGTGCCACACTATTGAAATTCCTAACCGCTGGATGCGGTTACTGTGTAGGATAGCTAGATCAGTAGCATGTTATCATGAGCACCACTAGTTTTACTTTTGATGTGTTGCATACAGTTTGAGGTCAGTGTCTACTCAACTTAGTGTTCCTAAATTGATGTCATAAATTGTCAACCAGGGCTAGTAAATTGTTGAAGTTAAATGCACTATATGTGCCTAGGTATCTTCTTCCTACTTCGTTGTGCTTAGTGTTTTTCTAGTGTTTTTGGGTTTGTGTTTTTATGCTAAGAGGAAAAGAACTAAATTGTTGGCAAAGAGAAGTTACTGATCACACTAAAATATAATGAAATCTACTCTAAACTATGAATGGCACCTAAGAATAGAAAATGCTAATCCATAGACTGTAAAGCTGATAAGAAAAGTAACTCATAACATTAAACTCAGTCCAATTCATTTCATTAGAGGTATGTTGGAACAACTAAGAAAAGGATTAGTTTGATGTAATGAGGTTCTCTTTAGTAAACAACAACTTAAAATATCACAGAGAAAATCTCATCCGTTGTTAGAAATTTGTTGGAGCATTTTGAGAAAATATTATCTGCAACATAGTAAGGAATCCTATGCTAAAATAACTTATGACACTATAATTAACTCATTCTGCAACTCAAAATGTTACTATTAGGCCTCATTCAAGGATTAGAGATCTCTTGGAACAACTTTGGAAAGAGGTTGTTTGTAAAATTATGAGAAATTGCAGAACAGTCAAGAACTCAAAATGATATAGCTAATTCTTGTCCATATGATAATGATGTGTTAGAAGAAGTTAAGAACAAGAACAGATTATAAAATAATGAGGGTCTTTTAAGTTTAATTAACAGGACTAGAATGCAACTAACTAATAAAACTGAAATACAATGAACAGAATTGAACTAAAGTGCAATTAACTCAAGATTACTACAGCTATATCTCATTCACGCATTAGTGATATATTGGAACAGCTCATGAGAACAAGATTGACTGTAATATTCAATATAAGTAAATGACATAAGCATGATGAAAGAGGATAAACTCAGAAAACTGCTTAAGTTAAGAACAAAATAGAGCTAAAGGTCACTTATCTATAAAATATGCACAAAGCCTTTCGGATAGTAGGGGCCCTCTACCATCAGATTTGCACACAAATCCCTACTCCTTAAAGTTTCTTCAGATCATGCATCAAAGTTGTACTTCTTTCATTAAAGGAAAAACGCTCAGAAATAGAGTATCACAGTCTTTGAGAACTAACAACAAAACATTAACTAACTATTTCTCAGTTCACCGAGTTATTCTTATAAGAAAATACATAACTGTCATCAAGTAGAAATAGGCATAGGTGTCTTTTGTAATCAAAATCAAACTAGAACTCCTGTTTAGGACTCGTATTTTGCTGAAGACACCTGCAGAGTCCTTATCCTTGTAGAAGTCTGCTTCTCAGTTTTAGCTTTATCCACGTGCATAACCTCTTTCATATTTTTGCTCAACCTTCGTAGAGGGCAAGGAATGATGTAGGAGAGTTCTGGAATTTAAACATATTCGTTTTTCCCTCAAATGACACTTGTAACCTGTGTGACCATAAAGATGGTTGTAGAATATGCAACTAGCTACAGAATGGCTGCATTTTGTAGCTAAGTCTGATCAAAGACCACTATGACAACAAAACCACAAAAGTATAATAAGTTAGTCATTGCATGCATTCTTAAAGTGATTTTAATCATTCCTATTGATATTTTAAACCTATAACTGATAAAGGACAAATGGAATGAAGTGAAATTTGGTGAAAGAAAAGGACATCTTTAGGGCTCAACAGTCAGATGACCAATGTGTATTGGGCACAAATTTTGTAAAAACCTATAACTATATATCTATTTGATTTCATTGTTTTCCTATGTTTATTGTGCAATCCTATTCAATTATGTGAATGTATCTTTAAATGTGTTGTAAATGTCTATTTATAACATAATTCGCTAAAGAATCAGTTAATGTGTTCAAGTTTCTGGAAATGTGTTGATATTGAATGAAATAAAAATGTCTTTCCAAAATCCGAACTCTTAGGAACATACGCTGCAATGTTGGATTTCTAACAATATAAACACTAGTAATTTGTAATACCACAAGGTCTTATTCTAACCTTTTGATGATGTGGTTAATACCAAATGAAATGGCATCAGAGAGAAATTTGATCAACACACTATACTCAGCGATATTTTTGTAGATCAATCGATACAAATCCCTTGAAAACTCACTAACTCGTCGTTCAGAGTGAAAATGGCCCACGATGTAGAGGATAGATTTTGCATACTATGACTAGCACCATCAGCATACCCAACAAATGGTTCCAAAGTTTCAGACATCTGCGATGAAATTTAAAGCAGATTACTAACTTCAAGAAAAATCTAGAAAATAAAACTAAGACAGTAAATGCAAATCAACAACATGTATACAATATAATACAAAAAATTACTACGCTTATGACTAAGCATAGTAACTTTTCAGATACAACCCATTTCGGGGTTGTGCCAACAGAATTCCATCGTAATATACCAACTCATATACACCCTTAGTAAGAACTCTTTTGACAAAATAGGGGCCATGCCATAATGGCTCAAATTTTCCTATACCTATTACATTAGCTTCATGATCATAAATAAGGACCAAGTCACCCTCTGAGAAAATGCGAGGTTGGACATGCTTATCGTATTGTGCCTTTATACATCTCTTATGCTCTTCATTGGCCAATTGGGCTTCCCGACACATTTCATCAAGATGTAAAAAGACGTGCTTCTTCAGCAGAGGTGTCATGTAATAAGTCTATTGCGAGTTTTAACGATGGTATTTCACATTGGATTGGAAAGATAGCTTCCAGACCATACACCAATTGAAAGGGGGTAAATCCGGTTGCATTTCTCAGCGAGGTTTGGTACGCCCACAAGGCTGAGTACAGGATTAAATGCCAATTTCGTTTATGAACTCCTATCATTCGTTGAAGCATTCATTAAAGAATCTTGTTAATATCCTCAACTTATCCATTTGATTGTGGATAATAAGGAGTATAAATATCATGTGACATTCCTAATTTGGTAGTCAACTCATTCATCATATGATTGCAAAAATTTGAACCATGATCTGTGACTATAGCCTGCAAGACCCCAAACCATGAAATGACATGATTAAAGAAAAACGATGCAGTTGTTTGTCATGTGTTTTTGAATGTAGGCATCGCTTCGAACCACTTGGTAAAGTAGTCTACTGCGACAATAATATAACTATGCCCCCTGAATGAACAAGGGTTACAGGTCATGAATTCAACGCCCCATTTTGAAAATTGTCCCACAGAGACAACATGATGCATTTGTTACACAGTAATTTGTCACCATCCCTACCATTCCCTGTCCCGCACATTGGAGGGCCCATTATGTGACATGTGAACAATGTCATGCCTTGAAACCATTATCATTGCATTCCTCTAAACATGAGCTTCAATTGCCCTAAATACATATCCTTGCAAAAAACCATAAAAACATCCCTTTTTGCACTGGCGCGAGTATCCAGTTCAGCACTCGCGCCAATGAGGAAAATCCTACAAAGAGGCCGCGCCAACTGGCGCTCTGTCCCAGAGTCACAGTCACACCATCCAATTTAAGGAGTGTTTTTTAAATAAGAATGGCGGAAGTTTCGTTTCAACAGACTCAGAAATTGTTACCTATCTTGAGTTGGGAGGTTTGGCTCCAGGAGTTCCATGGAAGGGAAGTGGTTTGCCACCTTTCATGGAAGCTTCCTTGATGATAGGACCAATCCCACGATTTTAGGGATCCCAACTCCCCTTCCTCCATCTATAAAAGCTAGCTCATTGCCATTGCAAGCTAGTCTTGAAGTGCCTAAGCTTTGAATCTCCAAATTCCAAAGAGCCCTCATGCTGCAAGAGCCCTCATTTTTCCCTTAAGGCCGACTCAAGCAAGGAGACTATCGTCGAGAGACTCTAAGAGAGGCTTGTCCCATCCCTGGCAGGCTTTGCGAGACATATACGATTGGAGACCCTTCCGAAGGAGACCTCAGTGTCAGAACATTGGTTGTACTCTCTTTCGATTGCTTATTAATGAATGACTACTGGTTATGGTTCCACTCTATTTTTCACTTATGATAATGATGAGTTATATCCTTTCTGACTGATATATAGTTGCGTATTCTGGATTTTATGCTTGTATTCGTGTTGTTTTTTGCATGTGCAGGTGTCCATCCACGGAGATCATGGGGATCGTGATCTGCCGAGGCTGAGGAACGGGAACGCTGTCTCTTCTACGAATCATAGCATTGGACTCCAGGTAGGCCTCCATCATTGGTCTATTTATTTGCAATTAGGAACTTGCGCTGTAGCATTTGATGATTGTTGTTAGACCCGTGATGGGCTAGTAGGGATCGCCTCTGTCCGCAGAGGGGATTTACCTCCTCAACAATTTGGCGACTCCGCTAGGGAGATGTCTAGTTTTGATTGTCTCGTTTTGATTGTTTCGTGGTTTTCCTTGCTTGGTTGGCCTTCTGGGCTGGGTTCTTTTGCTGTTTTTTGCTTCTTGGTTTGCTTGGATACCATTGATCTACTTCTGGAGTAGTTCTTTTTTATTTTTGGCTGAGGAACTCGGCTGGCGCGCTTTTTAGCTCGACAGTCGCGCCAATTGGCGCATGTTGCTTTTGTATTGCTCGCGCCAATTGCTTTCTGGTGCCAGTTACAACCTCACAGTCACGCCACTCCTGTGAGGCATTAGGGTTTGCTCAGTTTTGAGCTCTCTGGGTCTGGTCAGTGTTTTTCTTTTTGGTTTTTCGGCTACCTGAGTGTGTTGGAGTCCTGTTTGACTGGGAATTTGCCTTCGTCCTTTGGTTGTTTGCTTTTCTCCATCGATTTCACGTTTTAAGCCTGAGGGCATCTAGTGGCTTTGTATATCGAGCCTTCCTTAGGAGTTTTGGTGTTTTGTTAGGCCAGTCAATTCTCTGATTGCTCCTTCGCATTCTCTTAGTAGTTGTTCACCGTTTCGTTGCGATTTTTGGATGATTGCTCTTTTCTTCATTCAAATTTCATTTGGTCTTGCTTTGGGCCTAGATCACATGGTCCATTGTAGCCTTTGAGACTTTTTCTTGGTTTTGAGAGACTTTGGTTGATTTGAAATCTGATCGTTTGTGCCATTGAGTGAAATTTGTTTGTTTTTCTCTCTCAATATCGTTTCTCAAATTGCTTCTCTTTTGTTTTCTTTTCGATTTTACTAGTAATTAGTGATTTGAATGAAAAGTTTTCAATTTCATTAGTTGCATTAGAGATATCATTGATCGTCTTCTGATCATTTTGTTTGTGTAAAAACTCTCGACTCTTCTGTAGCTAGTTTTCATCGAACGAAATGATGTACTGTGGCATGTAGCTTTGCATTTAGGAATTTTTGAGACGACACATTCGTTAGGGCCTGAAAACTGAAACGTAATTGAAGATCAACTTTAAAATCTACTCAATTTACACTAAGGCAGCATTGAAATCTAACTAAACACATTTAGAGGTCTAGGCTAGAGACGTGTTCCAGCGTCTTTAAACCTAGTAGCTGTCGTTCGCCTTTTGGCTTTAGACAGCGCTAGTACGGACTTGTGCTCCCAGTACCGTCGCGTATATAAAGGGAGACCCCTCTAGGTTTTCGATCCTTTATCCATAGGAAGCCGAGTCTGCCACCCTATACCCGTGATACACCGAACACAGCATTCGGGGAGATTGCCTGCACGTACGGAAAGTCCTTGGTTGATTTCTCTTTCATTATTAAAACCAAGGTGTATATTGCAGTTCACGGTTATTTGGTACACCCTTCTTTCCTATTATTCCCGAGCAGTCATTTAGTCTTTTCTGACTCCCTAAATTTGAAAAGATCGCCAAGCGCTTGTCCTTTCACGCTTGTGTCAAATCTGAAAGAGATAGAGTCATTTTTTTTATCGTTTCTTGACTCTTAAAACATGAAACGGTAAAGTTTCTTATTTTCAATGTGGTAAAAATTAATCACCCGCGATTACACACCCTCTTAGATTTTTCTTGTTGACCGTTTGATCATGTGTCTTGACTCTTTTTCAGCCCGTGTGTGTGTTTGCTTCTTTTTCTCTTGTCGTTTGCCACAGTGGCGGAACCTTCGGTTTCGTCTACTTGTAGTCCTTACACGGACGATTCATCAGAGGTTTCCCAATCCTCTGCTGAACTGCAGCAGCCTATTGTTTCCGAGTTTTCTGAAACGGGACCACTTCTTTCTGAGCAACCCTTTGGGGGACCAGTTGAGTTCGATTGGCCCTTTTCAGACCCTGTGTCTGAATTGAGATTAGGAGCTGATTTCCTTTCTCTTACATCGGGTTCGCCTTTGTTCAGCATTGTGTTCCTCCCTGTTCCTCGCGAGTCTGTTAACGATCTAGCAGCCCGAGGAGCCCAACCATGAGTGATTACTGAGGAAATCCCAACGTACGGTGAACATGACTCTTCCCACCAATTGTTCAAGAACAACTCTAAGGCGGGCGACATGTCGGCAATGGGTCTCTTTACCATCGGGGTACAGGTCTTTGGGTCAGATCATTTCTGCTGCAGCCGCTATGGGAGTGTCAGCTCCTTCTCCGAGGCCAGCTGCTCCTTCACCCGGGGTGTCTCCTCAGACGCCCGTTACTTCTGTACCCGCACGGCCCACTGTTTGTGTGGCCGCCTCTTCTCCTGTTGTCACAGCACCCTCTGCCAGGGCTATGCCAACTCCTGAAGATATCTATCTAGCGACTGCTATACCGGAGAACATCTCTCCGAAGGAGTATCGGTTGTCTCTGCAACAGCCAAACCCCGAGGTTGGACCATCCTCCCAAGATCCCAACCGCTCTTATTTTTCGCACTATGCACAGGATGGTACACCCGTGTATGCTTTTCCAGGTCAGTATGATGAGCACAGAGACATTTTACATCTGCCCGCTCCTGAGGCTTACCTCCATGCTCAAGGTTTACCTTATAACCAGGCTTATAACCCGCAAGGGCAACCTTTCCAAGGCCAACCTTCGGGCCAACCTGGCTATCCTTATGACCCACAGGGGCAGCCCATTCAAGGCTATCCTACGGGCCAGCAAGGGCCATCGTATGGTCCGCAAGGACAGTATTACAGCCCTTCCGGTCAACTTGTTCAGCCTTAGCATGGGTACCAACCAGGACCGGTCTATGGTCCTGGGGGGGAAATCTAGCCTTCTCTACCAATGCAACCGCAGTATCCTGTTGTCTCTAACGTTGCATATCAGCCGGGACCATCCTATGGTTCTGCTTCAGGTCAAACCAGTTTCCAGCAACCACCTGGCCCTGTTCCTCCACCAGGCCAACCGGCCCATCCGGCACAACCTGGTGTTCCGCCTCCAGGCCAATCGGCCCATCCGGTACAACCTGGGGCTCCTTCACAGTCAGGTCAGCCTGTGCAACCGACGCAGCTTGTCTATCCAGGTCAACCTGTTCACTCAAGGCAGCCCGCTCATTCCATTAACCCTGCTCAGCAGCCGATTCATTCGATGCTGCAGCCAAATCAACAGTTGCGCCCTACTTATCAGGCTCCACAGGGTTCCACTTTTCAGCAACCTACTCATCCTCAGGGTGGTTATTATCCTCATGGTCAATCTCAACCGAATTATAACCACCCCAGAGTCTCTCAGCATTATCCTCCTCCACCCGGTTTTACCTACACTCAGCAGCCAAATCCAAAAGCTGCTTACACCGGGACGACACATAATCAGGGTCCGTACTCTGGTTATCAAGCCCCACACTCTGGTTACCAGCATCCAAATCAGTCTGGTTATACGACCTACGCCCCCTACGGTCAGAATCCTATGGGACAGAACCCATGGGGGCAAGGATATTCACAACCATTGTGGAGTATGGGTACCGGACCTCATCCCGAGCCTGGCATGACGGTTAATCCACCATTGTCGTTCCTGGCTACCTTGGAGCTGTCGGATGTTTCAAAATTAACCAATGATCTGATTTTACATAATCCATATTGGCCTTCGGTTCCCACCAAGATACCAGGTGATTGCCCCAAGTTTGAGGGAAAAGCTGGAGAGGACCCCCAGGTGCATGTGATGACGTATCATCTTTGGTGTTCGTCTAACTCTTGGGTCGACGATTCGATTCGTCTGCGCCTCTTCTAGCGTACTTTAACTTGAGTTGTTGCTAAGTGGTACATAGAGTTATCCCGTGGCATTTTCCAAGATTTCAATTCTTTAGCCATGGATTTTCTCACGCACTTTCAGTTACCGGTTCGTTATGAAGCCGGGACGCACCTCCTGACTTCTCTGAAGCAGGATAAAGCCACTCACATCTCTGATCACATTCATGAGTGGCGGCGCCGTCGTAGACTGATCAAGTTTCACATACCTGATCAGATACTAACTCACTGGTTCACCACCTCCTTCGTGAATAAAATCGCTCAAGATATTGCGATGGGAGCGTGTGTGACGGAGGAACAAGCCATTGCGCGTGCCCAATATCTGGATCTTGTGTATTCTCAGTCTGACACGCTTTATGATATCTTGCCTGATGCCCCGCGGTCCGGAACCTCTAAGGCTCTGCCTACCCCTGCGGTGGATGGTGTCATTGGTTCTGTCTCTCAGAATTTGAAGAAATATTCGAATGGGAAGCAGAAGTCTAATTATTCCAACAATACTCCTGCTAATCCCGCCCCGTCCGATTCTGGCAAAACCGCGGAGGTGAATGCCGTTCAGGCCAATCCTGCGGAGAAATCCTCCAAAGGGAAGAAGAAGGGCAAAGGCAAATCCAAATCCGATGCCCCGAGGCCAGAATCCAAATCTCGCACTGAGGATGGCTCTCAGCGTAAACCGAAGTACCCTTGCCTCATTTGTGAAGGGGACCATTATACTAAGGATTGTCCACGACGATCTGAGGTTAGTCAACTTCGAAAAGGTTCTAAAGGGACTCCGACTGTTCTAAAAGAGCCATTCCCATCTTAGTAGACCCAGATGGTCGAACATCCATCACCATCTGCACCATATGGGTCCCAAGTTTTCATGATGCAGAGTGTTGCGCCTATCTCCATCGCTACACGTTCGAAGGATTACAGCGAATCGCGGCAGGCACCCGGGAAAGCAGTTGCGGATGGACCTCCTCCCCTACCTATCTCCGGTTCATTGGAAATCGAGAAGCCTACTCCTGAACCCGTTATGAAGCCACCTTCTAAAGGTGTCTTACGAATATCTTCTTATAATCTGAATGCTCGTGCCGCTCAACACTACAGCATTGTTGAGGATTTGGCACAGGCACCGTCTGCTATTTCTGCACTAGAAGTTCTTCAAATTTGTCCTTCGCAACGGAAGGCTTTATTGTCTGCGATCGGTGGCATTGATCCCGCCGATTCGAGTCTTCTCACCTTAGATTTAGAGAATTTCTCCCCCCGACTTCCACATCAAATCGCTCTTGTTATTCAAATCGGGATTAACGGTCTGAACATTCATAGGGCCGTGGTGGATGAAGGTGCTTCTACCTGCGTTATGTCATCCGCTTGCTGGAAGGCCATTGGCTCTCTAGCCCTCGCGTCTTCTCCCAATGCCCTCGAGGCATTTGATGGTCGGGAATCCAAACCCCTGGGTGTTCTCGAGAGTCTAGCGATCACTTTACAGGGGAAGACTGTCAACGTGGAAGTAGAAGTAGTTGACGCAAAACTCAACTACAATATACTTCTTGGCCGCAGCTGGACTCATGCCATGCTCTGTGTGTCGTCCACCGTCTTTCAACTCCTTAAGTTCCCTCACAAGGGCAAAATTGTCACGGTGGATCAGTTGTCATTTTTCACCTCTACCTCTGAGAAAAACATGCCATACGTGGATCAAATTCCGAATCCCCCTGACAGTGTAGGACCTGGTCTCTTCAAAGACCCCGTCCTCATGGGTATCTTTCCCGCACCACCACCGCACACCGCTCAAGTTAACATGATTTCCAGGTCTGATGACCCCTGGCTTATTCCTACACCTGAGCAAGTGTTTGAGTTTGGAGAATCAATGCCCTTGACTCCAGTAGAGATCATCTACTATGAAATTGTTGTCACATCTGATCCTCCACCTCCTCAGCATGCTCCTTTGAGCATGGCTCTCGACGTCTACTCTCAATCCCCCTGGATTGGTCAGGCCGATTCACCTGATCCTCTCAAAGAGACTTTTCCTTCCGATGAAGCCATCATTGAAACTATGTCTCTTGAGGAGCTGCCTTGGGGTGATGGACATCATCACTCCTCTTTTATGCCTAGCTTGGGGGAAATGACTGACTGTCTGGAGCGTTATGCTTCTCAGGTTCCTACCCCTCCTCTTCAAACGCCTATTTTGACGCACGAGGTTTTTTTGGAGGGAAACCTGAGTAACATCACTCAAACCATCCCGATCAACATCTCCATTAAACCGGGGATCGTTGAGAATATTCACGTGGGAGTGACTTGTTCTCCTGATGAGATTCAAGTCTATACTGATCTTTTTAAAGAATTCATAGATGTGTTCGCCTGGTCCTACGAGGAAATGTCGGGGATTGATCCCAGTATCGTAGTGCATGAGATTCCAACCTATCCTGGTGCGAAGCCCGTGCGCCAACGCTTACGCCCCATGCATCCTCAGAAAGCCGCTGTAATTAAGGCAGAAATTGAAAAACTTCTGAACGCGGGCTTTATTTATCCCATCCGCCTCACAGAATGGGTTTCCAACATTGTCACTGCCGATAAAAAGTAGGGTACGATTAGAGTCTGTGTTGATTATCGCGACATCAATCGCGCCTGTCCAAAGGAAAATTATCCCACTCCGTTCATAGACTAGATCATTGACCAATGTGCTAGAAGTGAGATTTATTCCTTGATGGATGGTTTCTCGGGGTATAATCAGATCAATATTGCACCTGAGGATCAACACAAGATGACATTCATCTGTCCGTGGGGTACATTCGCCTACAAAAAGCTCCCGTTCGGCTTGAAGAATGCTGGAGCCACTTTTCAGCGTGTGATGTCCTACGCTTTTCATGACATTCGCCATATCATTCAGCCTTATCTGGACGACTTGCCAGCTCATTCAGCTAAGCGAGAGGACCATCCCGAACATCTCCGCCAGATCTTTCTTCGTTGCAGGCGCTACAATATTAGGCTTAATCCTCATAAATGCGTCTTTTGCGTTGATTCTGGTTGTCTTTTAGGATTCATAGTCTCGAAAGACGGGATTCGCCTTGACCCTTTAAAGGTTGAGGCCATCATTAATCTCCCATCACCCTCCTCCCTATATCAGTTACAGAGTCTGCAAGGGAAAGCGAACTTTCTTCGACGCTTTATCCCGAATTATGCCGAGGTGGCCAAAGGATTCACTCGTCTATTAAAGCAGAACATTCCCTTCCACTGGGACGAAATCGCTCAGCAATCCTTTGAGAAGTTGAAGACGTTGCTTGTCAATGCTCCATTGCTTCGTCCTCCGAACTACCACCGCGACTTCACTTTATATCTCGTCGCCGCATTTATCACCATAGCCATGGTCTTGGTGCAGGATGACGATGACAGTAATGAACATGTTGTTTATTATCTGTCACGGAACCTTCTCGATCCAGAAACGCGTTATGCTCATGTCGAGAAGTTGGCGTTAGCCGCAGTACACGTTGTGCAGCGCTTTCGCCATTACATCCTTTTGCGTACGATAACAGTGGTTTCGGATTGCAACCATATGACGTATATTCTCTCTCGAAAATTACTAGGGGGCAAGTACTCCAAGTGGATTGTTATCCTGCAGGATTTTGACTTAGAGTTCACTACCACTAAGTCAACTAAATCACTGGTTTTCGCGGATCTTATATGCTCTCTCCCTACAGACTTCGCTCCCTCACACTCTGAAGACCATATACCGGACGAAACGCTTTTCCTCATCAGCACTCGTGACCCTTGGTACGGTGACATAATTTTGTATCTTCAGACCTTGACATTTCGGTCTGAGTTGGGTAAAGCTTCCCGCCGTTGAATTCGGCATCAGTCCCAGCCCTACCGTATAGTAGGAGATACCTTATACCGCATTGGAGTAGATTCGGTGCTCCGGCGGTGCCTAACCTTGGAGGAGGCTGAAAAGGTCCTAAATGACTACCACAATGGCGCCTATGGTGACATATGTCTGAATATGCTACTGCCCAGAAAATTCTGCGAGCAGGTTATTTCTGGCCTTCCATATTCAAAGATTGTATTATTGCAGTCCGTAAATGTCATGCGTGCCAGATATTTCAGTGCAAGATGCACGCACCGCCTCTCCCCTTGCATCGTTTTATTACCGTCGGCCCTTTTGCAAAATGGGGCGTGGATTTTATGACGTGCAACCCTCACTCGGACGGGGGGCATGTGTATATAATTGTCGCCTTCGACTACTTCACCAAGTGGGCTGAGGCGATGCCTACACTAGCTGCTGACGGTAAAACGGCTGCTCAATTTATATTCAACCATGTTATTTCATGGTTCGGGGTTCCTCAGGCCATCGTCACTGATCATGGTACTCATTTCCGAGATTATATGATGGCTGAGCTAACTTCAAAGTTGGGCTTGCGTCACGACAGCTCAACACCATATTACCCTCAGGCGAATGGTCAGGTTGAAGCAATGAAGAAGGTTCTGGTCACTATGCTTCAACGAACAGTTGGTATTCACAAATCCAATTGGCATCTCCAACTGTTCTCAGCTCTATGGGCATACCGAACATCTGCAAAGAGTGCAACTAGATTCACACCATTTCAATTGGTGTATGGTCTGGAAGCAACTCTTCCGGTTGAATGCGAGATTCCTTCTTTGAAATTAGTTGTGGAACTTCTACCTAATACTTCTGCTGAGGAAGAATGTCTTCTGTATCTGGAACGGTTAGATGAAACCCGTCGTCTGGCTGCTTTGGTTATTGAAGCACAAAAGAAGAGGGTCAAAACTCATTTTGATCAATCTGTTTCCCCCCGTTCCTTTATCGAAGGAGACCTCGTCCTCCTGTACGATCAAGCACATGACAAGCTTGGAGCCGGTAAGTTCCAGCCTATGTGGCATGGGCCCTATATAGTAAAACGCGTTTTGAAAAACGGGGCTTATGAGCTTATAGATTATGAAGGAGTTCCGTTGGCGCAGCCCAGAAATGGGTTGTACCTCAAAAAGTACTATGCCTGAAGTGATTTCTTGGTGTGGTGTGTGTACATAGGTGTGTGTTTTTCATTTGTGTGCATGTATGGTGTGGTGTGCCTTGTAAACATCTTTCTGCTGATCGGGTCTTCCTGGTTGTGCAGATGTCTATTCATCCATTTGTTGGTTTCACGGATGGTGCCTCCCGCAGTACCAGGAATATGTCTTCAGCAACCTGGGTAATCTATGATCCTACTGGTGAGTTGGTCAACCTGCAAGGTGTGTGTCTAGGACGTACTACGAACAACATCGCGGAATATAGTGTTGTGTTAGAATTATTAACCGAGGCAGTAAACCTTGGTATCCGTGAATTGCTTGTGTATCTAGATTCGCAACTTGTAGTGTTACAGCTGAACGGACACTATTCGGTAAGAAACCCATCCATTTTACGTCTGTATCTGCGTATTCAATTACTGGAAAGGAATTTTGACTACATTACATATCAACATATACCCAGGAATTTGAATACATTAACAGATGTGGTAGCTAATTTGGTGTTAGATAGACATTTGCGCAATTTGTAAATCATCATCACATGTAAAGAAAGAACCATCCAGAAATAGATATGCATATATATATAGATATCGAAGTGTTTACATAGCGTGTGTCATATAAAGTCAAAATATACATAATCGTCTTAAATACATCCGGAGACGATATGTCTCTCAAAAAATATGTGTGGTAAAAGCCCTAAGAGTCTAATCTGCATGGTGCTCATGATAACATGTAACTGCACACACTAAGCGTCTCAGAAGTTGGTGGATTCGACTAGGTACTCCCACCGTATGTCGCTGGTACACCATCGGTACATCCGCCAGCCGAGCATAGTCTGGGATCCCTCGGGCAATACCCTCGAGATTCTGGATCAACTCCTCCCCTCCTGTGCCCTCTGCCTGAGGATCAGGGGCGAGAAGGGTCCTCCGCGCGATTGGAGACATACCGGCTGGTCTCTCAGGGCCCACATCTGCATACATATAAAATGTGTTAGGACGAATGTGTATTAACAAAAAAAATCATAAAACATAAAAATCAAAAGAGATGAGGTCATACCCAACTCCTCGTCCTAGTCATCTCCTTCTGGCAGTGGGAGATCTGGGTCTCCAGTGAAATCGGTTCCTGCATATGGCTAGTCTTCCACTACAATCAACTGGCGCCGCAACCACCCAAAAAACTTCGGCCTCCATGACATCTGTTGGCCCCCTCCAGCTCTGGGCATTAGTGCTGCCCAGCGAGCCATTCTTGGCTCTCGTGGAATCGGCTCAGCTACAATGGCCCCTTGGCCTTGGAAGATTGGTAATCATTCCAGAATAAATGATACCAGGATGGAACCGTAGCCGAATTGTTTCAGTTTGGCTTGCTTGCATTTTGTGAGCTGTCTCTTCATGTTTATTGTTACTGCTATAGCCCAGTCAAACAACAGGGGACTCATGCATTCTGCAGCTAGCAGGAGTTGGGCCTTTGTAGCCTCGTGCGGTGCCTGCGACCCTGCAGCCCACATGATGGTATGTAGGACAACTCTTAATGCCAGATCGGGGATGGTGTGGATATCCACCTTTTTACTCCCTGATCCCATTTGTGCTCTTGGGCACACTCGTGCCATCACCTCTTCCATCTTCTCGCCAGATGGTCTGCTCCCAGTCAAGATGGGTACTGGACGTCTGCGAGACAATCCGGTTATGAAATACACATCGGAGACCTCCAGTTCCAATACCTGGTCTCGCAACTTGAACACTTGTTCCTGTTCATCCCAAATACTGATCAGATACTGGAGGAGCTCGGGCTGAGCTCGTAAACAGGGTGTTAGGAAGAACTTCTTTAGCCCACAGTTTCTGAGGGCATTCATGCAAGCCTCACTTTCTATGGCCTGTTCATCCTCTTCTCCATGCTCTCGTTCTTTCCACTCAATCACCATTTTGCTTGATTTCCTGCATCCACATGGTCATTAACCCTTGATTAGATCTCTGGTAGGCTTCAAATTTCATTCAATTTGGTTAAAATCTTGAATTTTTAGGCGGAATTTTGGGTTCGGTCGCTGGCACGGCTGTTTTGTGAATATTCACGCCAAGTGGCGCGAGCCCTTTGCATAAAAGAGCCCATTGGCGCGGGTCCGTGCCCGATACCCGCGCCAATGAGCGCGGCCCTAAAAATTCAAAGAGTGGCCACAGAGGGCTGATACATAAGGGAAAACTATTAAAAAATGGATTGAAATGAAGTACAGGGAAGTGCCTCTTACCTGTAGCAGACGAGAATCTAAATGGTCAACCGCATCTGTTGCAATCGCCGTCAGAAGTTTGCACTCCAAATGGACCACTACTGCTTTTTACCAAGGTAAATAGTAAATGTAATTTTATTTTTACCATTTTGGCATATTTATAACTTTTTTGACATAAAATGAGTTTTAAAAGTTAGTTTTATCAAATATTTTAATATGTTATGTCGAAAATGGGTTTTACGCTTGCTTGGTATGTGCAGCAGCAGGTTTTTACGACTTTAACGATGGAAACGAGTTGTATTTTATACTTTTTCGGACTCGGTAAATACACGAAAAAGTCACTTCGGAGTCATATTTCAGCTCTTTTCTGACTCTCTAAACATGAAAAGATTGTCGAGGCCCTTGTCGTTTCGATCTCGTTAAAATGGACACGAATCGACATCTACCCAGTATACGTTTACCCCTTTTTCAGGCTGGGATAGATTGATTATGAAAAAGGAATACCCTAGTGTTGAAGCCTAGAAAATCTCTGCTTCAAACATCGGGGAAAACCACCCGGTCGGGACCTTAAGGCAGCTCCTTTTCCGTTTGGTATGGTGGCTCCGACTGGATTTAAAGGACCAGTTTCCTTGTAACTAAATAGATTGGATTGGATGGGTGGAAATGAGACTAAACTAACTAAAATAAAACTATCTAATCTAAGCTAAATACTAATAAAGAAATTCTAATACTAACCCCGGTGGCTATATGTGAATACAACTTAAGATTGTTCCAATTCAACAATAACCATGAAAATGTATTATTAATCAAATTGAAATGTGCAGAAACAAATAAAGATAACTCTGTTTAAGAAATTAAACAGAGTTATATAAACATATTGCATTCATCATTGTATACCATTTACATGTAACCATGAAAAATAACGTTTCAATTATACTCAGAAATGATATATAAAAGGAAGCGTTGTTAAAGCAAATATACATATAAATGATAGCAATTTTAAAACGAATATCATAAAACAAAAGAGATCAACAGTGAACAGATAGAAATACCTTGTTCATCTTGAAGAATTTCAAATGCATTATGATACTCTATCCAGTAATTATAATGCAAAACCAAATTCCAAGGTACAGAAATGCAACACTCCAAAGATAATTCCGCATAAAAATCACCAGATGTGATCCTTTTCAAAAAATATATAAGACAATGGAGTACAGAAATGCAATCTCCAAGTCCAAAAATATTAAAATCCAGGACCCCTCTCTAAATGCATGAGAGGGGTTTAAATACTACTTAGCTAAATCTAAAAATAGTTTATTACAAAAATTAAGGATTCGGTTCAATGACCATCCTTTTCCTAGGCTAAAATACAGTGAAATTAAAACTAAATCTATCTAACTATGAACTTGATCTTTGATCTTGCAGGCATCTAGCATAGTTTTGAGAAGATGCGGTTGACCGACTTCTGAATTCAACTGTCCTGAGAAGACAGAGTCGGCAAGCGTAGGAGCAATCTTCTCTGTAGCATTGATAATACAATTGAGTGCACTGTGCTGACTGTGTGGCTTTACCAAGTACATCTAGTATGAGTCCCAATTTAATCTTGTCAGCCCTTGGATGGATTTTTCTCTTTCTTCTGCCTTTTGCCTCCATTCTGCTTGCAATTGATTTTCCTGTGGGAGATAACCTGGAACAGTTTCAGAAATCAAGTTAGCTTTGTGTAAATTGTCATTTACACAATCAGTGAGAGTGTTTGCTGCTGTAGATGCCTCCTCTGCTGCCCTTTCTGCACTTCTGATTTGTGCATCCCAATTACTGAACAGTATTTCTTTGTGGTTTTCATTAATGATGGATGCACCAGCTTTTCTGCCTTCTTCTGTCTTTTGCCATGCTAAATAATCATTGATCTTTTCATTAATCAAATCATAATCATTTCGTAGATCTACGACGTGACTTGTGATTTTATCGCTTTCTTGGCACAAAGAATTCCATTGCGATATTTTTTGGCAGAAAACTTCCTCTTGTTGCAGTAGTTGATTGTTCAAAGAGATGGTTTTTGAAATGAATTCTAGAAGCTTAGGATTATCCTTATGCTGTTCTTGGATTTCTTGAAGTTGTTGTTGTAATTCTTCAAGTTTTAATTGTGCTTCCTTATTGGCATGTACCTGTTGCAATTGTTGTTGCAGAGCCTTTATCTGTTCTTCTTTTTCATCCAACAAAAGTTGTATCTCAACTGCTTTATCAATTGTTGCAGAAGCATAAGCTCCTATTATTTGAGATAATTTAGTGAGATTATGAGTAGGCTCTGTAGCAGGATCTTTCCACAAAACATCTACTTGTTCTGGTTCAGTAGCAATTGCACTTTCTATTTTTCTCTTTTTCCTTTGTCTCTTTACTACTGCTTTGTATTTTGGGTTGTAAAATACATCTAGAGGAGGAATGTCCGCTACATTAAGTACAATTTCAGAGGAGGGTGTGATTGGAATGTGCTCTGTTACTGCGGCTGTGATGCTTGTTCCTGCATTCAAAACTTTGGTTGTTTGGACAGGGGTCTGTACATTCTGTCCCTCTACATTAATTAATTGATTAAAGGTTTCCCATTCTTTATCTAACTTCATGCTGACTGGCTGTTGATGTACATTGGGTGAAGGAGGATTTGTTTGTTGAGAATCAAAATTTTCTGTTGAGCGAGCTCTTTAGATTGTGCAGAATCTTTGATGGGTTCTTCCATTTTATCCTCCATTTCTTTGGATGTATTGGAGTGTTCAAAATCTCTGTCAGATTTTGATTTGGATTTACCTGTGCTTGAACTGCTGTTAAGACTAACACTAGGAGTTTGCTCCTTTGTAGGCTCTATGTGTAGATTATCCAAAGGAATAGGAATTAGTCTCCTTTCTCTGTACAACTTGAACTCCTGAAAATCCCCTGGAGATAGCTGCTCTCCAGGGGATCATATGATTTCTCTGAAGTCATGAAATTTAGAATATCTTGATCATGATAGAAAACTCTCCAATTTGTAACAGTATCTGGGACAGATGGACGAAAAATCAATTCTACAGAAAACCTATCAGGACTGCAATCTTCAGCAGGTAGGATTTTAGATGCAACATTAGCTAACAAGTCAGCTGATGTATTCTGATTCCTAGGAATAGGAGAAATATTGAATGCTAAAAAATGAGTGGTAAGATCTTGCACTAGGGTTTGTTTAAGATGTCCCGAAAGGCAATGAATAGTATTCCTAACTTGTTTAATTACAATTTCGGAATCACCAAAGACTTTCAAGTATTTAACATGTAAACCTATAGCTTTATAAAGTCCTTGAACCAGGGCTTCATATTCTGCAGTATTGTTAGTACACTCAAATTCTAACCTGCATGACAGCATGGTTTTCTCCCCATTTGGATCAATTAGGATGCATCCGGCTCCAACTCCATCACTAGACTTCGATCCATCAAAATATAATGACCAAAATAAAGACTTATCTATTGGCTTATTTACAATTACATCTGAAATATTTACAATTCTAGAAGAATCAGACTGTGAAAAATTTTCTATCTGAGAAACAAAAGTATTTACAGAAAAAGGTGATTGAGGGGCTTTGAAATTTCCAAGAAATGATTCAGCAGAATAACCTCCAAGAATATTGTTGTTGAATGCCACAGGTTCATTAGGCTGTTCAAATTCAGTGACAGTGTGCGTCATATGTTTTTCTCGTTCAATTTTGATTTGATTTGGTTTCCCTTTATAGGGAAGCCACATGTGTGAATAATCAGTCGAGATATAACCATTAAGTTTCACAGACCAGTCCCTACTCAAGATTAATCCATAAAATTCAGGGATATCAGCAATCAAAATATCAATTCTTTGGACAATTCTAGGATCTGAGGCTAATCTGATAGTAACTGAATTGATTTCTCCTACTACTTGAACTTTAGAGCGATCCAACTGAACGATATGAACTGCTGATTTCTGTGGTTCAATATTCAATTTAGCACAGACAGAAGTAGGCATAATATTGGAAGAAGCTCCAGAATCAATCAAACAATTGTGCAGATTTTTATTGTACATCTCATAAGTCAAAAGAAAAGGAAGATTTTGAGAATTTGACTTTTCCCCAATGAGCACAGTATCAGTAGCATCTACCTTATCTGGTGGCTTACCAGTTCCTCTCGCTGCTTTTGCAACTACACCGCTTGGTACAGGAGCAATTGGTGTAGCATTAAGTTCTTTTAATAACAACTTTTGCTGGTGTTTTAGTTTGCTGAGTTCATGTAAGGAAATGTTAGCTTTGATCTTTTTCATATCCTCAACAATGTTGTATTCCATGGGTTCTGACACTACCAAAGTCTTTGCTGTTGATGTGAGAGGATTCGAAGAGGATGGCTGATTTTGGGTAGGCAGTGAAGAAGTTTTCTTCACAATGGGTTTGTCTTTGGTACTTGGAGTTGCAATTTTCTTTTAGGAACTGCTTGCACTGGTTCTGCTGTAGATTTACTCCTAGTACTTACAGGCATAGCTTCTTCACTATCAGAATTAGGGAGAATAAAATCCCACATTCCATTTAATTCAGCTATTTCTTCATTTTCGTCTTCTTGATCTGATACTACAGATGTATCTTCTTCTTCTTCCTCTTCTTCTAATTATGCATTTGAAATTGTATTAGGAGGTTTAGATTCAACTTGATTCCTTCTGAAATTTTGGAATGGTTTCTTGGTAGAAGTTTTAGCCACTTGTTTTTTAATTTCAACCATTTGATTTGACATGGTTTTAAGAACTTTCTGTAAACCTTCCATGTCATATGGATATTTGGCCTTTTTCTTTGAATCATCTCTGAAGCTGACCTTCTTTGATTTCCTTTCTTCAAGAGCATTTTTCTTTTCCAGAGAAGTGATACGTTTTTCCACTACGATAGCTTCTTTCATATTCTCAGCTAATGTAGGTTTTGCAGCTCTGTCCACGAAAATTGCTATGTTTGAGGGTAAGGCTGTTATGTACCATTCAATTCTGACCTGTTCACTGGGCTGTGAATCTACGTGAATTTTTTTCAAGAGTTTGTTGAATCTAGCGTTGAATTCTTTAATCGATTCCTTGGGTTCTATTTTCAAATTTGAGAGATCATTGAGTAAAGTTGCAATTGATCGATCATCTCCAAATTTGGTTAAAAAATGATCTGCAAAAATGTCCCAACTTGTTATAGATCCTGATGGTAATGAGAAGTACCATGATCCTGTTGTTCCTTGAAGAGTATAAGGGAATAGTCTAACTACAACATCTTCCTGTGTGACTCCATTCAAATTAATAGCCAGCATAAAATTATTGATATGTTCTTCAGCTTGAATGTTAAGATCTGGGCTAAACTTTGGAAGCCATTTTCCAGGATTGTCTGGTAAATCATGTAAAGGTGCAGCCATGTTGACTGCTCCTGGATTAGACCATGGTCTTTGTGCCATTATCGGAATAACTACTAGAGGGATAGTAGAAACTGGTGGTGTTTGAATTGAAGTTGTTGGAATGGATGATGTTGAGACTGATGAGGATTGAGGAGAAGATGTTTGTGGAGATGGTATGGAAACGACTGTACTTTGTTGAGAAGGGATTTCGGACATAGGTATTTGGATATTAGAGGTTGAACTTGCTGATTCCGATTGGTTTTTTCTTGTTTTGACTCTACTAGGTAAAGGGAATTCTTTGGGAGAAATACCAAGTTTTTCACTTTGAAGCCTAGTAAGAGGTTTGGAAGAAACAAATTTTGAAGTTACACTACCTTCAGATATTTCAGACTCTTCAAGAGATAATGAGAATCCTTTCAATTTATGAATTAGATCTTGAACTTCAGGAGACTCAGGATGTTGATCGTCTGAATGTTTTGACATTTTGATAATGGGTGTCTGAATATTTTCTGCAATTTCTTCTCTAGGATTTTGAATTTCAGAAGAAATTGAAGAAGTTAATGAGGGTGTTTTGCTCTCGGAATGGCTTGTGGATAAATATTTACTTGCCATTCATAGCTCAGGCCCTCCTTCTAGCGCCAAAAATGTTGAAGCCTAGAAAATCTCTGCTTCAAACATCGGGGAAAACCACCCGGTCGGGACCTTAAGGCAACTCCTTTTCCGTTTGGTATGGTGGCTCCGACTGGATTTAAAGGACCAGTTTCCTTGTAACTAAATGGATTGGATTGGATGGGTGGAAATGAGACTAAAATAACTGAAAATAAAACTATCTAATTTAAGCTAAATGCTGATTAAAGAAATTCTAACATTAACCCGGGTAGCTATATGTGAATACAACTTAAGATTGTTCCAATTCAACAATAACCATGAAAATGTATTATTAATCAAATTGAAATGTGCAGAAACAAATAAAGATAACTCTTTTTAAGAAATTAAACAGAGTTATATAAACATATTGCATTCATCATTGTATACCATTTACATGTAACTATGAAAAATAACGTTTCAATTATACTCAGAAATGATATATAAAAGGAAGCGTTGTTAAAGCAAATATGCATATAAATGATAGCAATTTTAAAGCGAATATCATAAAAAAAAAAGAGATCAACAGCGAACAGATAGAAATACCTTGTTCATCTTGAAGAATTTCAAATGCATTCTGATACTCTATCCAGTAATTATAATGCAAAACCAAATTCCAAGGTACAGAAATGCAACACTTCAAAGATAATTCCGCATGAAAATCACCAGATGTGATCCTTTTCAAAAAAAAATATAAGACAATGGAGTACAGAAATGCAATCTCTAAGTCCAAAAATATTAAGATCCAGGACCCCTCTCTAAATGCATGAGAGGGGTTTAAATACTACTTAACTAACTCTAAAAATAGTTTATTACAAAAAATAAGGATTCGGTTCAATGATCGTCCTTTTCCTAGGCTAAAATACAGTGAAATTAAAACTAAATCTATCTATCTATGAAATTGATCTTTGATCTTGCAGGCATCTAGCATGTTTTTGAGAAGATGCGGTTGACCGACTTCGGAATTCAGCTGTCCTGAAAAGACAGAGTCAGCAAGCGTAGGAGCAATCTTCTCTGTAGCATTGATAATACAATTGAGTGCACTGTGCTGACTGTGTGGCTTTACCAAGTACATCTAGTATGAGTCCCAATTCAATCTTGTCAGCCCTTGGATGGACTTTGCTCTTTCTTCTGCCTTTTGCCTCCATTCTGCTTGCAATTGATTTGCCTGTGGGAGATAACCTGGAACAGTTTCAGAAATCAAGTTAGCTTTGTGTAAATTGTCATTTACACAATCAGTGAGAGTGTTTGCCGCTGTAGATGCCTCCTCTGCTGCCCTTTCTGCTCTTCTGATTTGTGCATCCCAATTAGTGAACAGTATTTCTTTATGGTTTTCATTAATGATGGGTGCACCAGCTTTTCTGCCTTCTTCTGTCTTTTTCCATGCTAAATAATCATTAATCTTTTCATTAATCAAATCATAATCATTTCGTAGATCTATGACATGACTTGTGATTCTATCACTTTCTTGGCACAAAGAATTCCATTGCAATATTTTTTGGCAGAAAACTTCCTCTTGTTGCAGTAGTTGATTGTTCAAAGAGATGGTTTCTGAAATGAATTCTGGAAGCTTAGGATCATCCTTATGCTGTTCTTGGATTTCTTGAAGTTGTTGTTGTAACTCTTCAAGTTTTAATTGTGCTTCCTTATTGGCCTGTACCTATTGCAATTGCTGTTGCAGATCCTTTATCTGTTCTTCTTTTTCATCCAATAAAAGTTGTATCTCAACTACTTTATCAATTTTTGCAGAAGCATAAGCTCCTGTTATTTGAGATAATTTAGTGAGATTATGAGTAGGCTCTGTAGCAGGATCTTTCCACAAAACATCTACTTGTTCTGGTTCAGTAGCAATTGCACTTTCTATTTTTCTCTTTTTCCTTTGTCTCTTTACTATTGCTTTGTATTTGGGGCTGTAAAATACATCTAGAGGAGGAATGTCCTCTACATTAAGTACAATTTCAGAGGAGGGTGTGATTGGAATGTACTCTGTTACTGCGGCTGTGTTGCTTGTTCCTGCATTCAAAACTTTGGTTGTTTGGACAGGGGTCTGTACATTCTGTCCCTCTACATTAATTAATTGATTAAAGGTTTCCCATTCTTTATCTAACTCCATGCTGACTGGCTGTTGCTGTACATTGGGTGAAGGAGGATTTGTTTGTTGAGAAATCAAAATTTGTTGTTGAGCGAGCCCTTTAGATTGTACAGAATCTTTGATGGGTTCTTCCATTTTATCTTCCATTTCTTTGGATGTATTGGAGTGTTCAGAATCTCTGTCAGATTTTGATTTGGATTTACCTGTGCTTGAACTGCTGTTAAGACTAACACTAGGAGTCTGCTCCTTTGCAGGCTCTATGCGTAGATTATCCAAAGGAATAGGAATTAGTCTCCTTTCTCTGTATAACTTGAATTCCTAAAAATCCCCTAGAGATAATTGCTCTCTAGCTAAATTCAAAACTTCTTTAAATGAATTTCTTGCCTGGAACATATCATCAAAAAGATCTTGCTCTGCGACAAATTCCTTTACTTTGATTGCATTGGTAAAATTCTTAACAATATCATTTTGGTCAAATAACCTTCTTGAGAATTTGAACAGTTGTAGGCATGTAATGTTGCCTATCTCATGAAATGCATGACCAATATCCAACAGTGAAAATGTTCCACATTTTATGGGAAATTGTGGCCAAATGCCCTTTTTCTTGTCTTTTAAATCTTTTGTCATACCTCCCTGGCCACAGGTATGATAAGCAATTTCCCGGGCTACAAGTCTATCTGGAACATATAAGGGTAAAACATGGGGAGAAGCATAACTTCCAAAAACCCTAATATAGGTGAACAATTCCTCCCCAAACCATCTTGCGACGGGGAGAATATCAACCTCTGTTTCTGAGGATAACCTCGGGGGATCCTTATTATACAATGTTGTGTACAATGGCAGCTTGATTCCATGACAAATTTGGTAAAAATGGGGAACAAATTTAGATTCCCACAGTTCTTTATGGTACACATGAATGGGCAAAGGGTCTTGGATAGTCGATTTCCAGCCCATTATAAGGAATTTAGAGACATAGCAGATGGCGTCCATGACATAAGTAGATAAATAAAAAGGCGGATAAACCTGCTGGGAGACATTTCGTTTGGTCTGGTATTGAAAAATAGCAGTGGTCATAGTATCAAATAGGATTTTGGCCCAGTCTACAATTTTAGAATTAACGGCCGCATTCAACAAAGGAAGCCATTCGGGTAAAATCATATTTATGTCAGGCTTTCCAAAAAGCCTGCATAACATGGTAGCAGTAAAACAATAAGGAGAGGTAAGCGAACCCGTGCTGTACATACCTTGTTTGTTTTTCTTCAATGGTTCACTTCTTTTAGTCCACTCCTTTGTGCATTCTGCCAAATTTGCGTGTTCTCTGGCAAAATCTTCCATGAATTTTTTGTTGTAAGTCACCTGTGGTTCTGGCAGCTTATACATTAATCTCACATCTTCTATGGTAAATGACCCAATTAGCTCTTCAGATGAAGTCTTGAATTTCCTGTCTGAAATATCAGCGCTGTCCAGGACCCATCTCACCATGTCTGTGTATGGGAGAATCCTTGGCCTTGCTGCTATTCTATGTAGAAATGAGCAAGCCAAGTCTCTAAGATTTGCTTCAGACGAATATTTGGAACCTGCTGTAGCTACAACTTTTATCACCACAGGGTTTTCATCTTCTAACAGATTGTACATTCCTTCCCAAGTAGATATGTCGGCATCCTTGTTACAGGCAGTGTCTGCGTATAGCGAAGCCATTTCTTTGTTCTCAGAATTTGAGCTCTTCTCCTTCTTACCCATAGTGTATACCGGAAGCTTTGTATAGTAATTCGCTCCTTCGTGCCTGCGTTTTACGAATAAATGAGAGTAATGATATTAGAAAGGTGATGAGACTGTTTTGAATATGAACGCAGATGAAATATAATATTTTAATTGTGAAACGACTTTCACTCTAAACACAATCTCATTTCACATTAATAATCAATCCAATCATTTAATATAATCATTAAAGCGCATAACGGATTTGACATATGGAAAGATTGCCTTGGGATAGCGTGCCTACATGAATTTGCGACATTGCGATCTGCGATTTGCTACGCAATATCGCAATATCGCAATGTCGCAATATCGCAATATGAAGTCATCACAGTCATAAAAAATAGCGCAAAAACGGGAATTGCGCAATAGCGCAAAGCGCATATCGCAAAAATCACAAAAGCGCAATATAGCGAAATCGCATGCTCGCATATTTGAAAAGAGCGCATAACGCAAAATCGCAAAAGCACATATTTGAAAAGAGCACAAAATATATTCATTAACCAATTGTGTTTTCTGCGCTATGCGATCTGCGACCAATGCGTTTTATCAAAGGTATATATTATTTATGGATGCGTTATTTTGTTCAAAGAGCAATTTTATTTAAAATCTATCATAAACTCAAGATTTTCGCAATATTCTTTCAAAGGGATTCTTATAAGTTTATGATAGAAAGTTTTATTTTCTAAGGCAAACAAATCCTAATTGTTTTTTGGATTTTTAACTAAGGGTCCCCATTTTATTTAGTATTATTACTAAAATAAAAAGGGGGGTTGTTGCTAG